>VZRZ01004455.1:354587-408802 GCA_013398175.1 Climacteris rufus
CATTTCTGGGATAGTGACCTTAACAAGTTCCCATAGCATTTCGGAAGGTGTCAGTCTCGTGTCTGAATCTTGTCTCCCTGACATCCAGTCTTCAGAAAAGAAGCACTTTCAAGAAAGAAACAAACAAATTAATCTCCATGTGCTTCAGGAAAGACACTGTAGCTGGAAGTAGGCCAGGTTTTCACTCTGAAGGATGCTCTGCGCTTGGCAAAGCCCAGAAATGTGTGTCTGAAATGGTTCTTCTGCTAAGATTTTGAAATTTAATAATTACAGTTCTTTAAAGGAGGAACTGCAGCTTAGTGGGAACGTATCAGCCAGCACGGAAAACCCATGTTACCAGCAATTAAGGGTTTGTTATGCAGGAGCTGCAGAAACAAACCGGAACTCTCCGAGAGAAACGCGCAAACTGTGCAATCTGGCAGCCCGCACCCGGGGTCACGCGTGCGGGACACGCATTAAACGCGCCGAGGTGAGCGTCTGCGGCGTGCCGGCTGCCGGCGCTCCGCTCTCCCCCGGCAAACAAGGACTGCAGGATAGTTCTTTGCCGAGAGGACTCAACAGATCTGTTTACAGTGGCCCACTGATACGCTCAGAGTCTGCCATCGCCTCTCCGGTGGCTGCCCTGCTCCCTCACCCAGCGGGCCCCAGCCCGGCGCAGCTCCCTCCCTGCAGCCGGTTCCTCTTCCCCCAGCTCTGACAGCCGGATTTCAGCCACGCAACCCGTGGCAACCAGAATCCCATCACTGCTCTCCGACAGGAGAAACACAGACACAAACACAAAGCTGCCTTTGGAAAAACAGTGCTCGCCTGCTCAGGCTTTGCTTTAAAGAGAGGACGCGCTGAATTAAAAATGTGCCAAGAACAACCGGGATGGCATTGCTTTATTTTCACAAAGAAGTCTCTCCTAATTGCACATTAACTGTCTTTTCGCGAACAAACTTGTTTCCACCTAACGCTGACAGTCGCAGGAGCCTGAGCGTGTGTGTGTGCCGGGGGAAGGGGCGGGGGGGAGCTGCTTTGTGGCACTGTCTGTACGTCTCGTGCCTGCGCTGATGGAATTATTGTTTATTTTTTTAATTTTCAGAGGTAGGTTGATGACAGCTGAAGAAGACTGTATTTGCTGAAGAGCAGCATGATGGTAGAGAGGAGCGGAGCTCCTGAGGGAGATCTAATGGTGCCTCTCCTTCCTGCACAGAGATAAAGACTTATAATAAGCGTGTATGTTCACCATCTGGCTCTGTGCATGTGGTCCTTATGGAGGCGAAAGCAGCACAATCTGTAAATGATCAGGAGCCATCGCACTCTCTCCAGAGAATCCACGATGCAATCAAGGTGACAGATGGCATGGCCGCTGCTGTGGCCTCATGGAGAAGATCAAAATCACCTTCAATAAACTCTGACTGAAATGGGCATGAGCACCTCAAAAAAGTCAGTTTGTCAGTCAAACTGCGACAGCAAGCTGCATTGGGGAAACATAGCAGCCAGCTCTCTGTTTTCAATCGTTTCCGTCTGACTGAGCCTGAACTATGATCTTTCTCAAATTGTCCTTTCTGTTTAGCTGAAGCAGGCCAGCAAATTGCCAGATTCATAGCTTTATTGAAGGAAATTGAAAACATGATGTCCTCAATTCAAGGGACAAACAGCTGGCAGGTGCTTGGACACCCAAGCACATAAAATGGACCCCTAGTCTTTTGGACAAGTTTGTCCAACTTTTGTCAGAGCAAATATAGATATATAATAAAATAGATATAATAAAATCCCAATTTAGGCAGGGTTTATCAGGCATTAGCTGACAGCAATTTTACGGCTGCAAATGAACCTTGTGCTATGTATTAAATGCTGGGTTTTCCCATTTATGCTAAAAATTCCACATCTACTGCTAATTACAGTGATTCTTGTTTCCCTGTTTTTGGGTGAATATTTGAGTATAACCTTTCTGCCATGACTGCTTATCAAGTATAGGTATTCAGGGCCCGATCCTGCAGGGTTTCCAACATGCCTGACAAGGGGGCTCAGTACCTTGCAGGATCAGCCTGCCCAGGTCAGACTCTTCACAGCACTTTGTCCCTCCCTGGCCACCACCCACACCACCAACAGCCCCAAATGTCCAGTTTCCACCCTTGTGCAGGCAGGGAGGTACCTACCAGGTGCTTTCTGTCATTTGTGAAATGGCATGAGTAGCCAAGATTCTTAGGTGAGCTTCCCTGACACTGGTGGTGAAGAAACACATCCATGTCTTTACTTTTCCTAATTCTTTTTACATTTTATACTTCTTTTTTTATGGTGTCCTTGGCTTGATCAGCTCTCTTTTTTTTTTTTTTTTTCAGGGAAGGTAAAGTATTGTGCTTGTCACTGTTTCCAAGCTTGTGCATGGGAGCTTCCAGGCTGAAGCCTTATTGCCAGGCTGAAGCAAGAAGGACACGCTGAGAGGTGACAGAGGATGGGCAGCCTTTCTCCCGCCCCTGGGATCCTGCCCCAAGATCTTCCTGGCCTGCTTTGGTACAAGAAGTGGATCAACGTCTGCGTCCCCTCTCCGTGTAGCAGATGGTCACTGTCTTTCTTGGTTTGCTCGCTTGCATGTTTGGTTTTCTACCACCACATTTTAAAATGTCCCTATCGCCCTTAGCCTTTCCAGCTACTCATTTTTAGCTTCGTTACTCATGAAATATTCTAGAAAGTCTTTTGGCCTGGTTCAAAGTCTTTTAACAGCAGTAAGTCTTTTCAACAACTTCACTGGGTTTGAATAAGTCCTTGGCACACAGTTCTCTGTAAAACAGAGCATTATCAAAGGCAAATTTTTTTTATTTTGGTTTTTGATTCAGTGTGGAGCATGGGTCACGTTTTAAACTCCAAGTTTCTGTTCCATCTGATTGATTTTGCACATATAGCTGACCATCCTGGCTTGCACATTTTATGCTTGCAAAACAAATAAATAGGTTGCCTTTGTACCAGCCTCCTCTGTTCCTCTCTACCAACACAACTTTTTGCAGGCATGGGAGAAGAGCTATGGCCCCTCTGACCAGTACACAAGTGCTAAGTGATTGTGGCAGATATGGCCCAGTGTAAACCCATCATTTTGACCAGGCAAAATGGTATTTTGCTGCTCCAGCACTCTGGGAGTTGGATAAAGAGGCAAAACCCGTGATCTGACCAAGAGGTGCTGCTAGGAGAGTGAAGAAGGAGTTTGAGAGATAAACTCCTGAGGTTTTCTGTACTCTATTGAGAAACGTGATTTGAGATTACAAGGTCTTGCACTGCTTTTTCCTGCTGTGTGGTAACAGGGAGCACAGCAGAACAGGTGTATGAGCAACTTCTCCCAGAAGTGGAGAACTGCATGGACTTTCCTATGGTACAGTTTCCAAAACAGAGCTAATATAACCATGTAAAATAACAAACATAATACTATAAGCCTGAAGTCCTTGTGTAGGCTTGTCAAAACATCTGAATATCTGACATCTTTAGTATGAACCAAACTTCATGGTGAAGCATTTAGGCATTTGGACACTAAGATTTTCAAACTCAAGCATTATGAAAAATTAATGCACTTGCCACAAGCAACATCTAATTGGGACCTCTCTAAATTGTAGCTAAACCCCGGTAGCTTTCTGTCTTGGGGTACCTCCTCAATCTATTTTATTTTCTGTTTGTTTCTCATGCTGAGTACAGAGAGTAGCAGAGAAATCTGCCTTGCTCCTGTGGTAAAGAGGGCAAAGTCCAGATCAGGTAATTTGGTGGACAAGGCCCAGTCCACAGCTACATTGTGATGAACCCTTGTTACAGAGTTTGTTTCTCCCTCCTGTGATCTTGAGGGGGTCTCTAAGAGGACTGTACCTCCTGTTGGAGAAGAGGCTTGAATTGGTCCCTTCATACAAATATGAATGTGAAATCACCTTCAGAGACTGGTTGGAGCATAACAAATGGTTTTACCTCTTGTTTAGTAGGTGACAATGCAAGACACGTAATACACGGTACATTTCGATGTGCATTCACAGTTGTGCATTAGATCAATGGGAAAAAAGCTTGGCCCAATTGAAATTTGCCATTGCATGGCTGAGAAATTTGGAGGTCTTTCCCCAACAGAGACAAGTTTCACTTAATGCATAGAAATTTGATGTCATATATTATGAGGAGGAAAAAAGGATATGTTTCTAGATAATTGAATGAAGTGAAGGGAAATTTAGGGCCAGAAATGCTTTTGTCCTTGAATGTTCTTTCATTGTATTCCAAATAGGGACTCTGTGTCATGGACCTGTGAATACAAAGACTGCTTTTAAATCTCTACTTCTTGCATGACTGACACTTACAATTCAGTAACATCTTTCAAGATATCCTTTGTGCACATTTATTTCAAAATAATGTATCAGACCTGTAAAACCTTATTAGAATATTTTTGCTGCAATTACACTCCCATATTCTGTGAGCAACCTCGAAGTTGATTGTTCCTTGCTTTAATATGACCTTTGTAAAAGGAAAACGTTTTGTTTTCTGGAAGTAAAATACAGAATTTGGAGCCTAGCAATGTTGCCTGGGGAACATTTAATAATATTGCCATGCCTGCCACATACTAGGGAAATGAACTTCCCAATGATGCCTAGAAACCTGGGATCACTCTTTATTCTCCTTTTGTTTGTTTGCATCTTTATCTCTTTGACCCCCATTCTAGTTAGAAAAACATATTGCTTCAATCTTTTTTACAAATCATTTAAAATGGAATGAAATCAGGGGAGAGGAATATCAGCATAGAACAACCCACTCTCAGGAGTGGAGTCTCCTCCATTGCCAGTTCAGGGCAATTTCCATTCCATTTCCCTGGACAGCTTTATGGGGAAATGGGATGTTCTACTTCCATAGTTATCATTACAGAAAAGGCAATGAAATACCCCCTTAAGAGGAGGTTAACAGAGTCCGGTATCAAGAGCAGGAGGTTTCAACAGAGAAGAGTGGGTGAGAAAATTGAAATAAAGGATTGATTTTGAATAACAATGCCTATGGTTCATACATATGACTATCTTTCATCTAATGAAAGAACCTCATAGAAGGGAAAAATTAAGTCATAAACACAGCAGATACCTTATGCATGTAAAACAACATGAATTTCTTGCATTCCTCTAATCAGCTATGGCCAGGAAAGGGGAATGGTTATCATAATGTTCTACTGGCAATTTTTTTTTTTTATTTCTGGGACATTTTGCATAATGTGAGTGGCAGATACACTGGGATCAGCAGTATGAACTGAAATAGAGATTAAATCAATCTAGTATGATGTGTCCATTTGGAAGTATTTGGGTGTGTTGATTAAACATGAAAAAGTTGATGTGGGCAAAAGGGAATGTTTTTCATGCAATTTTTTCTTTTAGGCATGTGGACACAGAATTAACATCACAAAAAGTAGATAGATACATTGGTGGATAGTATTAAACAGCTACAGAAACCATGCCCCTCTTTAAAAACATCCATTTACACAGTGGTCCCAGTCTGATTTCTAATTGTTATTTAAGCAGAAAATGCTGTACTTTCTCCTGTGATGGGAGCAAATTAGTGAACTCAGAATGGTCTAGCTAAAATCAGAAACCAGGAGCTGAAAATACTCAGTATGATTGCACTGTATTTCATGTTATGGATGTACCACAGAACCCTCAGACCATCATGTACTTGCATTACTATTTTAACAGCAGCTGCTACATCTGGATGCTAAGTAGAGTCTGCTCCTACCTACCTGCAGCTTCACCAGAGCCACAGAATGGAAGCCTGATAAGAGGACATGCATTGCTTTGTATGATAAAAGGTACTTTCTTTGTCTGGCAAACCACTCCTTTTGTATGCACATCAACCAGATGGCCATTTCAGTTTGTCTCCGGCTGTGAATCAGACAATATGGCAGAATTAAGGGAAAAGCAAAACCTTCCCCTCCACTCCTCCTCTCTGTATATAAAATTAGAAATCCACAACCTTCAGGGAGATTTTATTTTAATATTTCTGTCCTTCGGTAATTTAGTGACTTTTGACTTTCTCAGTCACTGTGCATCACTCTCATTAAGGTGTGACTAGATAAAGGCTGAAGGGGTTTGTGGTAGGCTTAAACACAGGAAATTCCTCACTGGAAATTCCTCACTGGTGGTCTACACTGTTTTATCCTGCACTGGAAATCCTTCTACAAGTTTTCGGCAGCCACATCATTACCCTGCAGAAACTGCAGAAACTTTGGAAACCCAACTTGTTTGGGGATCAAGAGGTGAAAGGCAGCTCCTCACACTGCTGACAGTGCCCACACAGGGGGGGAATGTTACATGCTCTTGAGATACAAATATGATGGTTTCAGTGGTAGAGGAAGCAACAAGGTGAGGAAAGAGGGCCAACAGAAATCTCAGTAAAACTAAGTTTCAAAAAAAGACTGAAATCTGCAACAGGGGCCCTGAAACCTTTGTTGTTCGACTTCCAGGGTGAAAAGGCCTTACAGGTTTACAGAAACCCTTTGTACACAACTTGCAGCTACTAACATATTTTAAAGCCTCCTGACACTTCATTTTACATTCTACACAAATGTGTAGGATTAAATTTGAAAATAACTATAAAGAGTCCAAAAGCCACTATGCCAGAAAAAAAAATCTATTTCCTGGTAGGAGATGGCACCTCTGTATTAAATCCTATATTTAACTGGGATTAATTTTGCAATTTTCCAGAAATATTCAAGAATATACATGCTGATTTTGGCACATCTTTCAACACAAAATTACCTCTGAGTACTAGTAACTTTTGTTATAATACAGTGGTAGCCATGTGCAGTTGTGAAAAGACATGTTCCTCATTGAAGCATGTTTTAGCAAATGCTAAAATTAAATCCATGAGTTGAGCCCTAAGTTTGCCTGCTGTTTCCACCTACTAACCAAGAAATACAAAGACATTTCTCTAATGTGCAAGGAATATAACATTCTCTTGACTCATAGCAGATTTCTAAGAATGACCATAGCATTTTATATAAAGTTAGATCCCATGAAATAAAGAAATTGGGTGCTCTCAGGATTCTCTTTACAGCAGGCAAGAATTCCTATTGAGTTCTATTAAAACAGTTTCAAATCCTGTTCTAAACCTTTAGATAGCAAACACTGAAACTGCATTCAAGTGACACTTAACTGTGATGGCACTAGAGAAGAACACTTTTCTGTGCATCCTTCTTGGCCTCTTTGAATTTATGCCAAAAGTGACAACAAGCAAGTGCATTTAATGATTTCCTCCATGTTATATATACCTGGTGTAACTTTTACAAAGATCATATGGTATTCCATTTACATGTACAAATTTTGCCAGAAATCATGGGAGGAAAACAGCAGAAAAAACATTTGAGAACATATAATAGAGTACCACTCTACACAGGAATAAGGGAATTTATTATAAAGAACTAAATTTCAAGAGAATTTGAAATGTTTTGCACTTTTAATCATTTATCCTACAGCTCTGGAAATAAAATTTCCGGTATCTGGATATTGTTGTAGTGAAAGTAAACATAACAACAGACAAAAAGATTGAGACATTCAGGAGTTTAGAAATGATTCTATGAATAATTATGCACTGACTTTTGTTAAGGCAATGTTGTGAGGGCTAGCAGACATTTTACAAATATTTAGTGAGAGATGGCTCTTGCCTCAAAAGATTGTTTCCTTGCCATGCAAGGCATAGGGAAGATTGGATAAAAAATTAATAATCATGATTTTACAGGAATGAAGATTTGGTTTCACCCAGAGATATATGAAAAAAATGCCAAAACTGGGTCGGAACTCTGGAGAGTCAGATATACACTACCAAAAAAAAAATCAAACATATGATATCTGCTTATGAAATCTCAGGAGTTATAAAATTGTGGCTAAAATATACATTTTATGCTAATGAGACAAAAATACTGGAAGAAAACACTTGCATAAGAGCTATTTGAGTACTTCTAACATTTATTTTCTAGTTGAGGAAAGACAAAAGGTAGAAGAAGCAAACATTAAAGTACTTATGAATTTTCTCTCCTTGTCTCAGGACTTGTATTCTGAAATTGAAGCACTTACAATAAAGGAGCTTCATTTTCAACAGCACTTGATACCCATTTTCATCTTTACATTAGATATTTTTCACTTTGCAAGCTTAAGTTTTATCTCTTATTCATTGTGCCTAGGTCAAGTAAGACATCCATTATAGTCCAATTGCTGTGAGATCCTTGAAAAATCTGTGAAATTACAATACCTCAGTGCAAATCTAAGATCTATGGGGAATAGCCAATTCTGTTGAGAAGTCTGTTTGCACATCAGTGTTCCTGTCTGTAGAAATGAGTGGGTAACATGTAACTCTTTCACAAAATATTTTGAGATCTGAAATCTTTGACATACTATATAATAACTAGGTTTAGTTAACAGTTAGTAGTGAATTGTTGGTACCAGTTTGTTGTGTACAATATGGAATGAACTCCCCAAGACAAATTCCTTCTTTATCCATGACATTTTTACCTAAAGGTAGAGGGGAAAAAAAAAAAAAAAAAGATGGTGTCCTGAAAAGCCTCTAATCATACTGGTTTTTTTATCCAAGGAGTGGTAGAATTAAAATCCTGTCTGGTACATGGCACTGTGTTTTACTGAGGGAAAGAATACATTTGCCAGCATAATATCTGCATTTTGATGGTCCTGCCATATAAATTTGATGCGCTAAGTCTCGAATGTAAGCACAAGAATCTACATATCCATCTTTATCACAATTATTACAATAAAAAGGAGGAAACTGTTGGTTTTCTTGATAATTAAAAACCCCAGACTTAATGGGCAGTACATTTCTAGGAAGGTAGCTGTAAATATCAGCACAGTTCTCTTATTGGTGACCCGTAATCTTACTCTGAAGACACTTCAAACCTATGGAAGAAAATCCCAAAGGTCAACAAAAAAAGTAATTTTTCTTCTTTGAACTGGCATGCAATTTTTACAATAAATAAAATTTACACCCCTATATAAACAGATTGCTCAAAATTAATGTCTTCCTACCTTTATGCATTATCTTCTCACGGTTTTAAATAATCACAAGTCATAATTTCTGGTATATGAAGACTTGAGTGTTTTATATGTTATTTTTATTCCTGAGCATGGTTTCCAAAGATGTATGCATAGCCTGCCGTGTGCATATATATACATACATGCATACATATATATGCATATATATATATATATATATGCACATATATATATACACACACACATATACATGCCTATATCTAGATACACATATATATGTGTGTATGTATGTGTTCTCACTAATGACTAGTGAGCCTCTGGAGACAAAGCCACCTCTTGTGCAGTTCTTAAGTATATGAATAACCTTAACCACATGACTCATTCTGTTGAGTGGGATATCTCATGCATTTAAAGTTGCATACATGTTAAAGGAATTTGATGGATCAGGGCCAAAGCAAGTAGGGTCTATGGCAATGTGGGGCTAATGATGCTCTTATTGTAAGAATCATTATCCCTGGGTTTGCATGAATTTTAGCAAAACAAAGATTTTGTGATTCGTGGGAATTCTTTAAAGTTCATTTTAATTTGTTTGATTTCATTCCATTGTGCATGGCCCATTTTTATGCCTGTGTTTCCAAGGAAACAGTTGTAAAATGGAATTCGATATGATGTGTTATCAGGTTCCTTGTCAGCAAGTTTCAAGTGATAGTTATGAACTTGACAAATTAAGTTAAAAAAAATTGTGATTCAAGTATTAAGATAGAGCTACATGTACAATGTTTGTTGTCATCTGAATTCTGTTCTAATGCTTTCGTTTGTTGGACAGAAATTGTTCTGATCACTGCAAGGATGTCATAGTATTGATAGCACATATACAATATACAATGTCTGCAATGCTGAAGTCAATATTTGAGACTGCTGCTGTCTTTACTCCATTAATATAATCTCTAGAGGAAGTACATTGAGTTAAATCAGACTCCATTTAAGAAGTCCTTTATTTTCACTGATGGCTGAAAAAAAAGGAAAGTGAAATGTAATCGGAACTCATGTCTTATGTACCAAAATCCAAGTAGGGGCTGTATATACAATAAGTTTAAGTGGATGCTGTACTTTGGATGGTATTTACAATCTGTTAATTGCTGTGCAAGCACAAACACAAATGTTTATTCCAAAACATTTGTGCAAAAGTATGTGTTTTACAGAGCAACAAACAAACCAGAGTTCTGTTCCTCAGCTTATTATTCTTACTGCAATAATAAGGGCCCCTTTAGTAAATACACTAGGAAAAAAAAAAGGCTTCATAAAAAAAAGAGTGTAGATTCAAGTTTGTGTCTGTGACATTTTTCACAGTTATTGACCTCAGGAAAAAGATGAACAAGAAACTCCAAACTCATGTTTAGGACTCTGTTTCACATAATACTGTTTTTTGAGGACACTTGAAAGTCAAAATATTTCAAGAATACTTCATTATTCTATTGAGAATAGCTTATTTTTAAAGCAATTTCTATGGGCCAGTTACCTTGACTGAAACCTGAGAAGGTGGGAAAGACCCTGGAAATAACAGAAAGACCTGTGCAAGTGATATTAAACCCATGGATGTGAGGGAAGAAAAATAGAAATTTGTCACAGGAGAGTACTCCAGCAGTGCTCCCTTTCTAAGTAGAAAAATTATTTGGCTTAGTTTTAATTCAATTAGTATTTGTCTTTCAGATACTTACTAGAAGTCATGTCAGGACTTGCAGAACTCTTAAATCACATTTTCACTGTCTTTTGTCTGAGCATCCATATGAGGCATGCCAGGAGCTGAGACAATGGTGTGTGTACTTTGACCTCTGGCATGGCCTGTCTTGAGGTCATGGCCTCGCTGTTGGCAAGATGTGGGACCACACCAAAGCCCAGCTGTGCTCTCACTGGCAGCTGCACTCACTTTTCCATGAAACTTGAGGTGCTGGAGAGAATAGTATAGGCATTTCTCCAGCATCAGGTTGAAGACAGGACATTCATTTGAACCCGCAAGATCAGAAGCATTCCTGGTTCCCTACATTTAGAGGTCAAGTGCAAAACCTTAACAGGTTTGGGGAAGGAGATGGGAGTCCATACTTTAACTGAAGACTAAGAAACAGCATTGTGCAGGAAACTTTAGGCCAAGCAAGAACTCAGACTTAGTTTTTCTCAACTGTAGACTATTGTCTTAATGTCTGAGCTGACCATTCTCCCTCGATTTACAAGTGATGTGTAAATGAAAATAAATGAAAAAAAAAAAGTAGATGTTTATTATTGAAATGCTCACATCTTCAGAGCACAGAGAATTCTCTGTTATTTCTTGTTCCTAGTGTTGTAAATTTAGGGGCTAATACTACCACATCCTACCTTTTTTATACAGAAGAAATGTACTGCCTGCTCCTGATTCAGTGTTTTTATCTCAAATTTTTAGAAAGTATGATCCTAAGGAGGTAAATTTTGACACCAGAAAAGAAAAAAATTACTTCCCTGCAGACTCATGTAAAGTGTTTGAAGCTGACAGAAATGTGGTATTTTTAATCTTCTTGAAAAGAGAGATTTCTGACCAAAGGTAAGTGAGGTGCCAGAGGTGAGTAAATTTCAAACATGGTCCTGCATGAAGAAATCACTACTCCTTTTACAGTTGCATGTGAACATGCATGTGTGTGCACAAGCACACACACACACTTTTTGTTTTTCATGTTTTAAGCCTAAAACCAGTTTATGTATTTGCATTAACAACTGGAAATAAATTCATTTAAAATCACAGTATCCAGACTTGATGAGGCAAGGGTGAAATATGCACTTTCAGTCACAGAAGAAAGTCTTTTCATTAAAAATGACTGTAGTTATATTTGTCTCAGCCTTTTCCCTTTAGTAACAGTTTAAAAGAAGGAAAAGGAAAACAATTCAGCTTGAAGACAATTGAACCTGACACAAAAGACTGTAAAAGCTTGAAAGATGGTCTGATGTGGAAATACATATTTCAACAATTTGTAAATTGTGCATTATATACTCAATGAATAATTGTGGTCTGTTTACTAAATATGAATATAGACAATTGTTAATGTACTATCATGTCAGTCCATGCGACAGAGGCATTATATTGTTGATACAAAAATGCACATTGGAGAAACAGAACTGAAGGAAGAAATACTTGCTGCTGTTCAAGCATTAATAAGAGCTGTTTTAATGTTAGAGATTGGAAGAAGGCTCATTCTGCGACAAGTAAAACTTTTTAGATTCCTTTCCCTAAATGTATATTATAAGAGTGCAAAATGCATCCACATATGATGTGTTGTGATCTTGTCTGTCTCTTTTTCTAATTCCGTCTTTTGATGTCATTTAAAAATGGCTAGGGGAGTGTTTTGAAGGCTTGTAAAAATAAAAAAAACCCACAAAAACAACAAACCTGCTCTCATTTCCAAGACAAGTCTTACTATGAAGTCTCAGGAACCAGTTTGGGTGAGTTATTGCAAATCCTTTAAGAAAATGGGGATACATGGGCTATAATAGTTCTATTTAAAATAGAAAATCTACTCTGTGTGTGTATGTGTGTGTGTGTGTGTGTGTGTGTGTGTGTGTGTGTGTGTGTGTGTGCAGGCAAACATGGCATTCAGGAGAGTGAAATGAAATGAGCCAGAAACTTCTCACATTTTCCTGGCATCTGTGGCGTGTCGCCATATGAGAACCATATGACTGCTGGCAGATTGGCATGTCAGCTCAAGCATGTACAACTTGACCTCACGGAGCTCTGTGTTTATCAGTTTATAACAGGAATATTGATACAATTTTAGCTGCAGTCTTTCTGTGCAAGGACACTTCATCCTTTCACAGTCCTAATTCTCCTTTGCTAAAATGACAGCACCTTGTTTTTGAAGTTGCTTTTCCACTTGAGGAAAAAAAAAAGCAAAGGCGGCAGAAGACAGCAGAAAGCTGTTCTGTGTGCCAGAATGATGTTTCATTCATTGTTTTGTTAACTGTGAAGTCCTTAGTGGAGTTTGTCACAGGATTGCCTGGCTAACTTGCACTGTCTTTGTGGTTGAAAACCACAGCATTATTAAAAACAGAGGTGGAGGCAAAAATCTGGAATGTTGTTAAATCTGCAAGTTATTGCTGAAGTATATCTTCACGGAGCAGTCCCAGTGTTTATTCACTCAGAAAAAGGATAAAATGATAGTACATAAAGATGTGGATGGGCAGGTTTTCACCTCAAGTTTGCTTTAGATGTTCTGATCTCCAAATGAGTAGAACGTAAGCATATATGTAGTTGCCACAGCACATATATATGCAGTTAAATATCAGAATGGTGAACATGATATAAAATCTGAGAGAAACAGCTCTCCATCCAGAATGAGAAACTGGATATATGTGTAATCATAAATCTGAGTTTGCTTCAAAAATTCAGATGTCACACAAACTTGTCTGGTTGTTTATGGCTGGTGAGAGTTGGTAACAGTGAAATGATCTAAGTACAGTCCAACCATGACCTGGATTGGAGACAGAAATAAAAGGTACAGAGAGTACTCTTGACCATATGATTTCATTTAAACTGCCTTCATCACCACCATTTCCTTCAAGAATAAGAGTATATCTTATATCCTCAAGGACTTAAACATACACTTGCACTATGACTTGTTCCACTTAACAGTGTGGAAAGATGATGTACTGAACATGCACCACTACACATTAGCACCCGCAACTGCACTCACACCATCTTTCAGAAATAACGTTATTCATATCTGCTCAAGCTTCCTTGAAGGTTAAGCTTTAAACTGCTGTGATTTTCCAATTTTCTCTATACTGGCAACTTAATTAGAATCTCATCAGAGCAGATTCTAGGACTGACATTAAAACTTTCTCACCCACTGTCTTGATGAGAAACATTATAGAGACAGTACTGTAATGACTAGTTTTTTTGTAAGGACTGGCATGAAGGGTAGGTGGAAAAGCAGTGAAGAACACCATTAGAAAATTAATTAGATAACATCCTGAACACAAAAAAGAAAATGAGAAAAAATTGTTTCTTCAATTTTTTTAAAAAAACGAGGGACTGAAAGAAAGTGAGATCTCAAATTTCAGTTTGCCCAGAGACAGACTAAGGGACATTATAAGATACAAAGAAAAATCCTGCCACATGCAATTATATGTCCCTATACAACTCTGTATAACTCAAATAAGCAACCTGTGGTGATCAAAATTGCCATTTAGAATTTCCTTGAGGAAATTTATCAGAAAGTCTAAAATATGTGGATATATTTTCCAGAATTTCATTCAACAGTCTTTTCATGTTGATGGATTGGAAGAAAGACTAAAATAGAAATAAAAAAGGGAGGGAAAATGGCTCTGCTGCTGAAAATGGAGAGCTATTTATTTCTAGTTTGTTTTGGCAGGTGATGTTTGGCCAGCAAATCTAATATTGTGGTAAGGCCAAACGTTTTTGAGTTTACCCATCTGTAACCTCCACACAAGCAATGAAATTTAAAAAATTCAAAGTTTCAGAATCTTTTATGCATGATGAACTCTGATTTAGTTTTCATTATCATCTGTAGTCTGAATCTCTGTTGATAGCTTGAGAAAACTTGCCATATCAAATTACCTCAAAAAGATGTCCAGCCTATGGAAATGAACAATGAGTAACATCTATTTGACAATTGTCTTTTATGTTGGTTGAGACATACTCTGTCAAAAGCACCACCACGGATAGATGATGATATCTAAAGGGGCAAAGTGCTTACTCAGAAAGACTACTGAGAATCAAATAGATCACAAATTCTCATGGATGTGTCAGTTCATGAATTTATACACACATTTGCACTGTTGCACACTCATAGTCAGACTTGAGAACACATTGATGTTCATGGGTGGGGTAGATTCTCTGCAAAATGTATATATAGATTTGCAATACTTTAACCCTATTAGGACAAAAAATAATCTGTAACTTCAGCCAGACTCACCATGTTTATTTTATATATTATTTACTATTTTGAATGGTAGCAAAACTGCTCAGAGAACTAGTAAGAATTGAAAGTGTGCCTGTCATTCATAATGGTAATATGCATGTTTAAGGAAAGGTAAAATATACTTCTAAGCATTGAGCTCATCTTAAGCCATGGGCAACACACAAATTGTCACCATCTGAAGAGAATAACATAAATCTGCATGAAACAATATAATAGATCTTACAGTCACGACGGTATAAACCTGAACACGATTTATAGATTTATACACAATTTATACATGAACTAGCAAAGCCCTCCATCATTAAATAGTACTTAGTGTAAGTGGACCAGTTCAAGCTGTTTGTGCCTTTTTGTTTCTTTTCAAAGAATTGTAGTGGGGGGTGCCTAAGTGTATGGCTCAGAAAGGAGAGGAAATAATTTACTGCAGCATGTGGACAGGTTTGAGTGAGATCAGATTTCCATGAAGGAATGAAATATGAGCCAGGGGAAACACCCCTTTTTGAACACACTCACAAGCCCTGATCACACAGCCCACAGCTGGAGCTAATCCAGTTTCCTGTTTAATTAAACAGTAGCAGGCATTCTGCTGTCTTACATCAAAATGCACAAGGATGGAGGTGAAATGCAAAATGTAACACTCACTCTCTTTGTTGCTACTGAGTAAATATATATTTTAATTATTTTAATGAAAATTTATTCACTATGCAGGACAAAATTTTAACTGCACAGAGTAAATTCTAACTGCACAGAGAAATGTATACGATAAAGTGATGGCTTGGTACTAATATACCAAATTTTATTATGGAACAAATACTCTATGAAATAACCTGAGCTATAATTTGTTGTGAGGCCATCCTACCCTGGGCCTGCATTATCAACCTATTTCTGAAAGAGACTAGCCCAAACTTTTTTTATTCTTTCATAGCAATAAGAAGAAAACCTACAGTTGAAGGATGTCTGTATGAAAAACTGTCCCGTTATACACTGTCCCATTTTAAAGCTGGGCACTTAATGCAGTACCTATTTTTTAGCATCTATATATCTATATTTAGCTTTTTCACAGGTGAGAGTAGAAACTTCATTGGTCTTTGAGGAGTAGGAATTCATCTATAATGCAGGTCAAGTGAGATATAACAGGCACCATCCAAGGTTAAAGGGTATGATAGAAGTAAACAGGTGACAACTTTTTTACAAACTTAGAATTAGTATATATGTTCTACATCCTAGAAGAAAGATCTTTTCCTTATTAATCAATTCATTTATGACACAAGTACACTGATTTCATTGCATGCCAGAGGCTGTCTGATTTAAAAGACACAGATAGACCTGGGGAAATACAGACCATGTATTTGCTTTCATTGAAGAATATATTTTTTCCAGCATCTCATCTTATGTAGGAAACAGTATAGATATTATGGGGTTCTGCATTTTTATAGCATCATATGGTAAACATGGACAGCATCCTTGATGAAGTAACAACAAAAACAACCAATACCACCTTGGTTTTCTCCTGTCATGAAATACAAGGGTTGAGTTGGCTTTGTTATTTGACTGAAGTCAACAGCAAAGAAAACTATTGCTCATACACAGCAAAGAAGTTCTGGCTCCCTGAAGAGAAAGATGACTAGTGGATGGGTAAGCAAAAAAGTGGAGGTTAGAGAAGCAACATTTTCTCCACACGCTGCTCCAGTTTTTTTAAAAAACATTCTTTCTATACTTTTCCTTAAAAGCATAAAATGGGAGCAATAAATGAGCCTGAATTGCAGATAGTTTAACAGTGATCAAAGTATAATGTTGTCTTTATGTAACTCCTTATTAACTAGCGTAACTCGTTTCACAGATACTACCGAGCCAAAACTCAGCAGGATTCAGCAAATGTATAAAATCTTTCTGTGGCTTTTGAGAGCATTTGGTCACATTGCATTAGAATAAATTATTTCCTAACAGTATGAGTACTACTGTCTTAAAGAAGGAAATACCCTGACTGCCTGCTCATCTTGGCCAGCACATTATTTCCAGTGCAGGAGATGGCTTAATATGCATTTTTAAACCTTGCTGTGACATGTCAGAGGCCAATTAGATGCCACTCTTGGTCTGATGTGGCATGGTTATTCTCATATTCCTTCTGATCATTCTTAACATTGTGTCTGGTTTAGCAGCATCCTTCTCATAATTCAGACACATTTTTGAGCACATAAAAATACATTCTTTACCTCACATACTTTTTCTGCCCCTATCCCATTGCCTTCTGTGCCTTCTCTGGCAGTTTGAACACACCACCTCTCCCCAGAGACCCTTCGTATGTTTTTTCTTAACCTTTGACACCTTTCAACTCTGTGGAACAACCCTTAAAGACCAACCTAAAGGCTAAAGTAATAATTCATTTCCACCTTTATCTGCACCTTAATTCCATAGGCTTGCCACTGTAGCAGGCTTGGCAGGGATGAAAAGGATGGCAATAAATGCATTCAAGGTTTCCTGACATCTAGAAAAAAGAGCAACATTTCAGAGGAAGAAGATGTCTGCTCTAAATTCTGCTTAACATATCTGCAAAATCTTTCCAAGGTAGGTACCTGTCTGGTTTCCAAATCCATCCTCAATTTGCCTCTTTCTCTTCTCTGATTTTGAGACCCGAGGGTTGTCTCCCTCGTCACGTGGTGGAAGAGACCCTCAGAAGAGATGCTTTGTTTCAGGTTTCCTCTCCCAGGCAGCTCTTGGAGGCCAGGGTGCAGCTGGCCTCAGCTCGCACTACCCCACTGGTCCTGGCTCCCGTTTCTCTCTCCCTGATGTTCTTGGCGATCGAGCCGTGTTGGAAACAGGCTTCTGGGCACTGTGCTCTGGGCAGTGTGTGCTAGGATACAAACCACAGGTAAATCATGTGCTCTATAAAATGAGGCATTTGGATCCAAGAGTGGAGGGACATCATCTCCATTTTCTTGCCAGCCACATCGCAGCCTGTGCAATACATTTACTTTATGACATTTAAAAAAGGCAAGGATCTGTCATCACAGCTGCTTCATCTGTATGCATGTTGTGTGTGCTCCATACATATAGAGCATGTTTGCAGTCAGACCAAGCCTTCCAAGAAACCTTACAGGGCTCCCATGCTGGGATCCTCTCCCATGAGAGACAGTATGGTTTTCTGGCATGAGGGATGCAGGTCGCATCCCTTCTGCAGGAAGGCAGGAGCAGGCAGAGATGCCCCAGATTGGTAAGGCTGCTGTTCTGTAGTTATATCCTGGTGCTACTGGGGGAAGTCTGGAGCACCCAGTTCATGTTTTCTCGTTGCATCATGATTGGTTTACGTTTAGGTTCTTTCCTCTTTTCTTTTTTTTCCTTCTTCAGACTATATTTGACTCTTTTGTAGCCACTTTTCCGCCCCAAACAGAGAACTTAATTTGTTAAGGGAAACAAGCTCTAATCTGAAACCTAGTTGTTTTGTTTACAGAATGGAGTTTCCACAGCTCATGGCAATTTCCCTTTCCCCCCTCCAAATCCAGTATTAAAAACTATTGGAAACATTAGCCAGACAGGATTAAAAAGAAACACGGTTTTAATAAAATGTCATTTGGCTTTTGAATGACAGAGCAAGGCTGTGTGTATGATACACTGTAAGAAGCCTTAAACATCAGTAAATTATGTGAAAAAGTAGCAGCTATTCTTTGTGAAGGTGCCATTTATCAACATCTGAGGAGGTTATTTAAGTGAGTAGTTTAACAAACATGAACTAAAGTGTAATGTTTATCAGCTGTCCTGTTTAACTCTAAATAACATAGCAGAAGATGGCTTTTAAAAATGAAAGGGCCATCAATCAATATACATTGCCAGTTTACAAGAGGGGTTATATATAGCCCTATAGAAACAATGCATGTGAGGTGTGCCACTGGGGGTCACTCCACCAGGCAAAGGAGAGGCTGAATCATATACCTTGGGCAGGCACAGACAAGCACTCCGTCATTTTAATAATGCTCTCATTGCAGAAAGTTTCACCAGTTATGGCCATGATGCTTAATTGCTCTCATTTATCTCCCTAATAAGTGATGTCATTGAGTTAGAGTTGCTGAACATATACAACTGGCAAGTCAGTAAGTAAACCTGCTATCCACACCAACTGATGAGAGCACGGGGAATAAATGGGAGTAAGAAATGCAGCAAAGGCCTTAAAACTATACGTAGATGAAATTTAGAACAGCAAAACAGATTTTTTTTACCTTATTTCTCTACTTACCCGAGATAATCCAAATTTATTGAGAAGTAAAAAGTTAAAAATACATACATAGAAACTTCAAGTTCTCTGAGTGCAGAAGGAAACACTTTTTGTACTGCCAGCTTGAGAATTTTAAGGGGTGACACCTGTCCTCTTGTCCTGCTGCATCTTCATATAGGTAGAGATAGCTGCAAGACTGCACAGTGAATCCCTCACTGTGTGCATAGAAAAAAAAATGCTTTAATCTCCATATTTTCATTCGTAGCAAGGTTTCAGTGTTGAATGATGTAGATGAATGAAAGCAATAAAAAGAAAAAAGCAAACAAAAAGCTCCACAAATGGCTTTACTCAAGCTGAGTGAACAAATAAAGAAAACACCAAAATACATTCTTAGCAGTGACTCTGCGTTATCTCCATAGGGTACAAATCACTGCCATTTCCAAGTCTTTATCTCCCTTGCAGAGGTTACCACCTGCTGCATTTCCAGGAGGTCTGGATGGTGTTGCCGCGGCCTGGCCAGGGGCCGTCAGTACTGCTGTGCTTAGGCAGGATGATCTGTGAGCATGGAAGAAATGTGTCCAAGATGGCTGGAGTTTTGTTTGTTTACTTGCTCATTCTCCTACATTTCTAGGTAAGGAAACTTTCTCTAAGATGAATCTGGTGTGACAGAGGTCAGTTTTTGGAGCCAGTCTGGACTTCCTTCTCATCTCAGATTTGTGTCTTCACGGGGTGAAATGTGAGAGGGCTGTTAACGTCCTTCTTAAAAATCCTCTTTTCCCAGTCTCGGGGATTAAATGGCTGGAGTTTGACAATTAAGAAAAGTTACTTAGTCTCTGTTAACCTTTATGTCTACAAGGGCAGAAAGCAGCAGGACTTTACAAGTTTGAGCATGCTAAAAGTGGTCATGCAAGATGATGGGAGTCTTGGGGCGTCCTGTGCTGCTTCATGCAGGAAATTAGGTGATTATTGGAAATCAACTTCCTGGGAATTGCTAGGAAAGCATAAAGGGAGTGAGGGAGACAGAGCGTGAGCAGAGAAAAGCCAAGGGGCTTCTGCAGGGCCAGAATTAGGTAAGTGCCTACATGAGAAAATGAGAGGTAGAGCAGGGGAGGATCAATGACCCTGCAGCAAAGCCAGTCTCCTCAGGCTGCTCCTTTCTTGTAATTGTTTGCTTCTCTTTCTATTATTCCATCCCTTTCCAAACTGGGGAAAATTATTTTTAAAAATGCTTCCTGTTTATGGCATGGCTTTAGATTTTTTTTTTAAGGTCTTGCACCTCTATCTGGAGCACTTAAACTGCCTGTGGGCAGATAGCTTGCCACTGCAGCGCTGAGAGACTTCTTCAGCAGAGTTCACAACTGTGGCTAACAGTTTGGGTGGTTCTACTAAAAATACATTACACCTGGAGATACTTGATGACTCTTTTCCCAGAGCTGATGAAAATTACTGTTACTTTTTTGAAGGGAAATTTCAGGAAGTGTTAAACATATCTATAATAAGAGAAGTTGGCTTTAAATATAATATTCACCACAGCTTTGAACTGTTGGTAAATCCAGTTTGCTTCCTACAATATCCACACATTTCTTTATGGAAATAACTTCACACAGTTGGAATCTGTGAGAGAGAAGGTGATATGGGTCATGAAATTATACCAGATTTTAATTTCTACTGTATGAAATTCATAGCGTGCAGGATCTCAAACAGCAGCTACCAAGTTAGATTGTATTCTTAATATAGACTCTCAAACTCTTTTATGATTAAACATTGACTTTTCCTACATGAAAGCACAAAAGGTTGATGCTGTGTGGGAAGTTCAAGGTACCCAGAATACAGGGTGTAAAAATAAGGAGAAAGAGGTTTTTTTTTTTTAATTTTAGAGTCCTTTTAAAATGTTGGAGAAATGTTCCAGGCCATTTCAAAATCAGTATTTTTGAAATGTTGTTAGCATGATGAACTGTTAAAAAAATTATGGAGTAAAACCTTTGTTTTCACTGATGTTAAAGAAAATTTTAAACCAAAAAATAGTTATTACAAACACACAAATTCAAATTTGTGTTTAAAAATGCTGAAGAAAAATACTTCAGTTTGTTCCAGTATATCTTTAAAGCATTTCAATATTCCTAAATGAGCAATTTGGTGAAAATAATGTGCCTTTACAAAATACTTCAGTTTTACTTACACAAATTTGTAAGAATTTCACATAGGTGTCTGTGGTAGTAACAGGCACTCAGTCTGTGAAGGGCTAGGGATTTACTAGGACCAGAAGACTGCAGTAACAGTAGGAAATAGAGACAGGGAAAAAAATCCACTGCAAAAGACAGAAAGTAGTGGAAAATAGAAATGCCAAGAGGATAAACTTGAGGCACTGACCACATCCCTAGGAAGCCTGTTCCAGTGTCTGACCACCCTCTCGTTAAAGAAACGCTTCCAGTGTCCAGTCGGAACCTCCCCTGGTGCAGCTTTGAACCATTCCCCTGTGTCCTGTCACTGGGTACAGGGATCTCTACCCTGCTCTTCACTTCCTCTCTTCAGGAAGCTGGAGAGAGCAATGAGGTCACCCCTCAGCCTCCTTCCAAAAATCTCAGCTGCTCCTCACAGCACATGCCTTTCAACCCTCACACCAGCTTTGCTGACCTCCTCTGGGCTCATTCAAGGACCTTCACATTCTTCTTAAAAAGTGGGACCAGAACTCCACAAGGTATTCAAGGTTTCTCATGTCTGTGCCTTTTAGGGTTTTTTTTCTACTCAATGTGCAGATAACACAAAGTAATAAAGGAGTAAATTTTTAATAACCTGTGAATTAAGTACAGTCTTACAACAAATGAAATAACAAGGTATGTTTTAAATTAAAGGAGTCAAATCCTGACCTCTTAGAAAGCAATAGGGTTTCTTTGCTGAGTTCCAGTGAAGTTGTTCTTGATGCCTTAGTAAATATCACACGGCAATATTAGCATAACCAAGGAGAGTATTATTTGAATCAAAATATAGACATATACCAAACGATATGATTCAAGGAAAGCTGCTTTGGGTGATATCAGGGTAATGATGTTGTAAAACATTATTCCTGACTGGTAACCTTATCTTTCACACCCTTTGCAAGATATCTAAGATGCCATATTAAGAGAGTTTTAAAAATAAATAATTCCTTCTACTTCCTGAAGTGAAGTGCTTTTCATCAGAGCATAAATTCAGTATAAAAAAAAAAAAACCCTTTGCAATTTTTCTGCAAAATTAAACACTGCTATCTGAACCATTGAGAGAAATATATTTACATATTTCAGGCTAAAGATCTTTTGTAAATGTTTAGTTACCGCATTCAAACCTTTCAACACTTCCCCCGAAATCACATTATTCTTATGAAGATACAACAAGAAGTCAAAGAATAAAATGTAAAAAGCTCCACTTTAGTAATATGAAGGTTGTGAAATGAGCTGACAGCATCCAGGAAGCTCAAAGTTACAGCTGACAGCCTGTCCTTAACTCATGCTGTGTGAAAAAAGCAAATGGCACTAATGCATATTAGCTGAGCCCAAAGTTTGAACCCCTCAGCCCATCCCTCCTTCTCTATTTGAGTTATGGGAGCTGTTGTTTTGAGGTCTGATTTTCAAACTTGGCCTCAGTGTTGCTGTTAGAAGGCATGCATGGCACTTACACACAACATAAATCTTTCCTCAAAAGCTGTTTTGTCCAGGCATGTGCCGGCGCAGCAGCCAGGACACAAGATGCTAGTTACAAACATTGATGCATTTCTGCAGGCTTAGAAGACTTCACCAAAGGCACAACAGCTTACTGTACACCTCTTCAGAAAACATTTGTTTGACACACTTTCTACCTTTTACCTATAGTTTATTGGCCTTGTATGTATTTCTAACTTGTGACACTCAATGAGGATAACTTAACAAGTGCACCATGTATGTTTACAACCTCTGTGGAATGCAGAGATGGTCCATCTGTGAAATCTGTTCCTTTCTAGGAGCTGGTTGGCACCTGGGACAGAGAACACTTCCTACACTGCCTCCTTCCCCAAAGTCGGCTCTGGTGGTGCTTGGGCGAAATAACTTCAATTCAACATGTTATGTAGCCAGCATAAAGGAAGCAGGGCAGACTTCCACTCATGGCTTGGGAATTTTAAGTGTACAAATAGGTTCCCTGAAAACAGTAAAGCGGCTTTTACTAGTCCACAGACTAAGAAATCGCTCTTGCCCTTCCTAATATATCACCAAGAACACTTTCAGCTAAAAAGGAACATTTTCTGAAATGGTTTAAATCCTGCTATACCTTTAAAAAATAGTTTAAGACTGAACAAGATGGACAAGATTCTGTGTCTATCTCATAGTATTTCTTTTTTCCAAACTAGTGATCAAAAAGTCAGTACCTGTAATCCATAAATCTGAAGGATTCCATATATTTCAGTATAAGCAAGGTGTCTGCAGGATTTTGATGATTACTTTCTTTGTACACTCCTTTTCTTTAATGTTGCTTCCCAAGTTACTGTGCACTGTTGTTGCAGATTAACCTGAGCAGTTTCCATAAGAGTGAGCTTTGACAATGTTCATCGGTTCTTGGGGGATAACAGTGCGGTGACCCCCATTTGTGAAACCTTCCTGCCTGTTCCTGACAATGTCTTCTTAATAAACCTGACCTCAAACAACTAGTGGAAGGTGCTGGTAGCAGAACAAGAATAATATTTTTTAAAAAAAGCAACCAATCCCCACACTAGAGAAGGTATTTAAAAAAATTAGAACATCTGAGATAAAAAGGTGTAGAGAACATGACAGTCTGTCAGTAGAAGTCTGAGCTGATAAAGCCAGCAGTTTGTTGAAATGTAACGGCCTTCTAGTAAAATGCTAGGAGAGTAACAAGGCACCCATGCAAGGAAGGAAAAAAAAAAAAAAAGCTGAATGAACGTTTTAATTAACTCATGTGCAATTTTAATTAAAAACATAATGTGTCAGGAAAATGAATAATGCCTTGGGGCAATAAAATAGCTAGATTTTCTGTTCAGTCTTCTGCTTCACATCTTTTATGGAAGAAGGATATTATTGTTAAAATGGAAAAAAACACTCCTTCCAGCCTCCTGCTCCTTCTCCACACACATCTAACAAGAACACCTAATATAACAAAACCCAAAGGTGTGGACAAAAGGAACAGGATCATATCAGAGTATGGTACAAGATATTCTCTGCTACCATCATGTTCATTGTGCCACAACTCTTCTGGCTTTTAACAGAAAAACTTTGACCTTCAGCTTCAAAGTCAGTGTTTTAGTCTTAATAAAATATGCTCAGAAAATGTGGATGCCTCTATTTTTTTTTGTGTGAAAACTTGAAGTGTTTGAATATTATCAGGCCTTGATGACAAAGTGGTTGTCTCCATCCTTTACAGATGAAGACATTTTAAGCCATTGGGATTCTATAACCTGAGATACCAGTAATCATATTACTTTTTATATGTGAAAAAAATGCTTTCAAATATTAGAAAGTAAAAGAAATAAAATAAAACAAGGGGACGAAAAGTTGAGGAAACTTAACTTTCCCCAAATGGAAAATGTATAACGTCCAAACCTATTTATTTCTTTGCTTTGCCCAGATACCACTCACTGAAAAAGATTTGAAATTCTAGCAGCTATAGCATAGCCTGGGGCAAAGGCAGGGTCACAAGCACCATCGTGTAACACATTTTAAAGGCTGTCAGAGATGTTTCCTCAGTCTCTGTGTCCTCAGCAGTCCCAGAGTCACTGGTTTGCTGCAGGGACTTGCTACCTGGTCATACCTTTTCTGTGGCTCACATCATTTTGACCGTAAATCACATCTAAACTGTGAGAAGGCTGTTTGCCTTAATGTGGTCTGAAAGCGTATGAAGCTTTGTGTGCAAACAGTCCTGGGCCACGTGCAGTCTGCAGCACATTTTGCACAGCTCTGGTCTCATGGGCTTGCATGGGAAGTCCTGATACCCAGGATCTCCTCTAAACACCCCCGTGTATTCAAGACCCTCACCGGAAAGAATTTTTTCCTAATATCTGATATAAGACTGCCCTCTGTCAGTTGAAAGCCACTCCCCCTTCTCCTATCACTACATGCCCTTGTAAAATGTCCCTCTCCAGCTGTTTTTTTAGCCCCTTTGGATACTGGAAGGTGCTAGAAGATCTCCCCAGGGCCTCTTCTTCTCCAGGCTGAGCAGCCCCAACTCTCTCAGCCTGTCTTCACAAAAGAGGTGTTCCATCCCTCTGATCATATTCGTGGCCCTTCTGCAAACTTGCTACGAACAGGTCCACATCCTGCTTGTGTTGCTTGTTCTACAGCTGGACACAGTACTCCAAGTGGTTTCTTGCAAGAACAGAGTAGAGGGGGTTAGTTATCTCTTTCGATGTTCTGGTCATCTGTAGGTGTTTTTAAGGTGTGTTTTAATTCTCATTTTCCTGTTTTGATTTTGATTCGTAATGAATTCAATTGATTTCCCCTGGTCGAGTCTGTTTTGCCTATGACAGTAATCAGTGACTGATCTTTCCCTGCCCTTATGTCAACTCATGGGCCTTTTTTATATTTCCTCTCACCTGTCCAGCTGAGGACAGGAGAGATAGAGCACTTTTGGTGGGTACCTGGCATCCAGCCAGGGTTAAACCACCAGTTCACATTTCTTTTGATGCAGGAATATTCAAGGACAAACAGATGCAGTTTGTTTCCTCCCCAAGGCAGAGGGTGGTGGGGGGCTTATCTGAGCCTGGTGCCCAGCCAGCAGAAGCACCTCTGCCTCTGGAGCTTCAGTGGTGTCAGCTGCACCCTCAAGCATCAGTACATCGCCACCACTCACCAGCCAAACTCAAGAGAGCCAAGCCAAGCTGTAGTTTTCAGTCAGCCAGAAAATAGTGGAGGGCAGAAGCACACAGGGATTAGAAATTTAACAAAGAGGAGGTAAGAATCAGCCTCCAAACACAAGTCTCTGCCTCTGAGGTCACTGCATTTAGAGTGTGTATATGTCTGCATTTGCACAAAACACTGAAATTCCTGACTGCAATGTTGTAATGTCTGTTTTCCAGAGCCTGAGGGGAATACCTAAACTGATTTTAACTGTACAGAGAATTCCTTTGCAAGAATGGTTTTTTTTTTAATGCCTCCTTATACCTGTTACTTTTCCCCTTTTTGTTTCCCATAAAATTTTAGGCTCTAGCACATCTAATAAATAAAAAAGTATAATTCCAGGTTGCATGCACTATTGCTGAACAAATATGTTTTAACAATATGCCTGCCTGCCATTTATGCTTGCTTGTCATAAACGAGCTTGCTTTTGTCATGGCAGGAGTGCCCACCATAAGAGTTAATTTATGCAAATTCTGGATAATATTCAAGTTTAATTCTCTTTTTTCCCTTTTTTATCCCCTCCAGTCATTCACTTGATTCTAAGACTGTCATTCACTGAAGGAATAGTAAAACAGCATTTGATTTAGGAGAGCAATCACAGTTCATGTTTCAAATCCTGAATATTCACAATAAGCTGAGACAAATTATTACAGAATTATTCATCAAATTGCTTTGAATAACAAATAAATGTGGAATTACAGTCTGAATGCAGACTTTCACAAAAAAGCAAATACAGTAAAATGATTTAAATAAGTTCTTCAGTGCTAACTAGGGCTTAGACTGCTATACTCTTGGATCCTCTAAGGAACAAGTTCCTTTGTAATTTATCCCATTGATTTCAGGGGAATGATCAGTACTGGTTCAATTTACAATATAAAAATTTTGCCATGAAAATGCCCAACAACAGAAAGAAAAACAAGTTGACAGCTTGACCCCGTATCTTTGTTTCTGGGCATAGGCAGAAGGACCTGAAAAGATGTACTTACTCTCATGTGCCCTAAAGCAATTTTTTTCTTGTGTGTCTTGAGTCTGTTTATAAATTTACACTAAGTGCTAAGAAGCTGGGGTTTGACCACTTAATACTGAATTCTTCTCTACAATTCTTCTCTACAATTCTTCTCTACAATGGCCAGCTTTAGAGGACTGTGAAAACCATGTCCTTAGGTCAGCTGGGATGCCCTATCTGCATATATAAGGGACATGCTGCCTCTGATAACAGCAGATACAGGGATTTGTACAGCCTGAACTGTGCAGGCAGGGACTGAGCAGAGGCTCCAGAAGGCTAATTCCTGATACTGGCTGACAGTTATTTTCTCTAAAGTGCTACTTAAATCACTTTGGCTAAAAAAATTAAAACCATTTATTTTTATTTTGCTTACTAAACTTTTTTTTGCATCAAAACTGGAGCCAAAATTCCATTGGTCACATTTGTTTTGGTAGAAGTCCACATGGGGACACTGCTGCAATAAATCTGCCTGCTTTTGAGACAGATCAGGATTGAAGTGATGTATAAGTACAACTAGTTGCAAAATCAGAATTTCTTACAGACTTCTTCAAAATGTACAGGTATTTACAATTAGTCTGCAGCACAGCACAAATATAGTGAAAAATAATATTCTTGCAAGTTCCAGCAGCAAGCTCTGTCCATCCCTCTTAAATTTCCCTGTATGGCAAATATATATTGTCAAGAAAAAAAACCAACAAAATTTTCAAAAATTCAGAGGAATGAGGTTTGTGTCGACCACTAATGTTCTCTGTTGCAGATGCAAAGATAATTAATGTAATCTAGCACATCTTGAGATAAACTAATGTGCACACAGATATAAACAACAATTCCAGTCTTTTAAAGAGTGCAAATCTGGTGCTTATTAGAACAGTTCATAATCACTCCTATTTCAAGTTCTGCATGAGAATGTGCTGTAATGAGGAACTTAAAATTTTCTAATTAGACATGATTTTATAAAACAGACAGATAATTAAAATGGTGAGGATTATACAGAGAAGGATGAGAAAACACTGTAAAACGGACAGAAAGGAAGAAGGATATAAATAAGGAAGAAAACCACAAAGCATCACTGATGTATCAAATTTATCCTGCAAAATTTGTAGTGTACTGCAGTTTTAGGTTTCACAGTGTGAAAAGCTACTATCAAACATTTTTTATAAGGTTATGCTAACACAGGTAGATTCATGCTGACAATTTTATTTGATTAAAGGATGCTTACTAAGCCTTGGAGTTTATTTTCATAAGTTGTAGCACTTCAGAACAGGAAATTGAGGTCTATAGACCATTGCTGTTAAAACTGATCAAAACACAGAGATAACAGTTCTTAGCTGTAGTGCCATTGCAGAGCTATTTACACTGAGAGATTGGAGCAAATAAAAATTATTTTCTATACAATTTAAAGAAGGAGGGTGATGTTATTCTGCTAAAAGACTGGAAGGGGGAACAAGTTGACTCTGCAGTGACCAATTCTTCCTCTTCCACCACACAGTGTGGGTGCCAGGTGGAATGCTGAAGTAATGTACAAAAAACTCTCTGCAGAACAGTCTGTTTGAGGATGAAGGTGACAGAAGATGACTGTGCCTTGCTAGCAAGGTACATTTGCACCCCAAGGGAAGAGTGGTCCTATTTCCTTCTTTTTAAGGCATTTAGGAAGATGAGTTCATTTTGCCTTTGTAGTGTTAAGAGAGCCATTTTTAAAGGCTTGGGAATGAAGCTTTAACTGGGACACTCGTTTTGTTTTGTGTTGTCACTGAACCAGCTGATTTTCCACAACAGTTTAAGCAATTTCCAGATTGTAACAGGGGATGCCACACAGTAGTTAGATACTGAGCAAGTGCCTCTCCAAAGAGTCGCTGCATTTCCAAATGCTCCATACCAGTGGGAGAAATTCGAGGAAGTACATATGTTGCTTCTAGCTTCCACAATATTTTGGGTGTGACTGACTAGACTCATATGTTCCCGTATTTCACCAGCAGATAAGTATTGGACTCAGAAACAATTCCACCCTATCAATATGAAAGTGATGTGTGAAGCCAAGAATGCTATTACTTAAGATCTTGCCAACTACCCTTGATCAATAGATGAAGGTCAACTCACTCAAACACATAAAACTATTTCTGATCAACCAGTTCTAGCTGCATAGCTGGGAAATTGTTTATTAGTCAGGAGCTAATCTGCATATATAAAAGAGCAATGTTCCTTTTACTGATAAACAAATATCTGTCAATTTAGCAAGTAATAATTATTTTGTGAGGATTTATCATCTTGACTAAATCTATGAATGATAGCAAACAGAAAGCATTTCAAAACTCATCCAAAAGTGAATTTGTTGAGTAAAGAGATCTTAGTATGTTGTTTTGATGCACTTGTTCAGCAAAAAAAATAGCTAATATGTTGCAGCAGATAAAATCTTTCTTTTTCTTCTTCTTGCAAATAAAGATAAAAAAATCATCCTTTGAAAGAGAGTTCTGAAATTTGACTGAAATAGAAAATA
This sequence comes from Climacteris rufus, assembly GCA_013398175.1. NCBI lineage: Eukaryota > Metazoa > Chordata > Aves > Passeriformes > Climacteridae > Climacteris > Climacteris rufus. The sequence continues at coordinate 384,090 of VZRZ01004455.1, forward strand.
ATAGCTAAACCATAGTTTTCTTGAGAGAAACTAAAATTATATGGAGGAAAAGATTCTTTCCTTTTTCATAATATAGCAGATTAAATTAGAGACATTTGACATTATAAAAATTTTACTTTTGATAAGGATGTAGAATTTCATGAAGCAAAGTAATGAAATTCTAGCAACATTCTTCCCCATCTGCAAGCTAGTAATGAGTTGCCATTGTCTTTTGTCTCTTCTGTCTTCATCTATACACTGAAAGGATGTCTCAGGCTTCGGGCACTTTATCTTAAGCTTCAACAGAAATACAATTCCTGTAAGGATCAGGTACTGATACTGATTAAATTGTAAGCAGTGGCAAAAGCACACAGGTTTCTACCTGTGCAATTCAAAGGACTGATGTACATTTTCAAAGGATTATTTAACTTTCAGTGGTCATATCTTTTGGATTGTCTCAGTTGTGTGTGCAACTGCACCAAACTCCATCACAGAGTGCAGAAGTACCAACAGTTTCTACTCCAGCATCATCATATTTGGGATGCTCTCTCATGTCATCTGTCTTCCTCAGAGAAGGAAAATAAAGTTTCAAAGAAAAAAATGGCTTGTCAGTTTTGCTTCTCTGCTTGGCTCTGCAAATGCTGCAGCAGAGAAGATGGCTGTGTTCACACCATTGTCCTTTTAAAACTGTTTTTGTGTCTTCACACTTCATTTGAGGTCAGTCACATATGAATGCTGGTGAACAGTGAGGCCTGCTCAATCCTCAGGGTTAGAGATAGGATCAGTTTGAACCAAAGTGGCTCCTTAGAGGCAACAAAGAATGACTTTTAGCAAATAAGCAACATTCAATTTTTTTTTTGGGGGGGGACATTGGCTTTGAAGGCCCAGAGCTGGAAACAGCAGTATGTACATTTACAATATGTGTTTTTAATCAAGACTGAGATGAGAAAATTGTTCCTTTACGTATTCTTAACGACTTCCAGGTTTGTCAAAAGTGTTAGAATTTATGGACATTGAAATTTTCTGAGGCAGTGAGGTAGAGTGATACTTGCCATGGCTCAGCAGGCTTTAATATGAAGTAACTTGAGGTGTGGAGGAGTGGTCCAACAATTCCATACTTCATTCTGTCATAACAGGTGTATTCTTATATTTGATTTCTTTATTAAAACAGTCTTTTTGCCTCAAAGTGCAGACATGTGTATCTACTTCCTCTTCTTCTTGCTGAGGTGTATCTACAATGGCCTTTCGGGAAATCCAGGCCATGGTTTCAGTGGCTTGCTATTCCAACACATCTTGGTCTAAAAGCAAGTGTGAGAGACCACCCTGAGAGCCACAGTTAGTTGCTTTCCAACTTTAAGAAAAATATGAGTGGTTTTAATTCCTAGAACTCAGAGATGCCTCACTTGAACAGGGGCGATCCGGCTTGACTTCTATGTACTGGTGTGAAGGGCTTACAATGACAAAATTGTCCCTTTATAGAGAGATGCAAAATAGTTCTATATCCAGTTGATACTAGAAGCTTACCTCTGCCTGCTCAGGGATTTTTGACTAATGGACCAAGGAAGGAAACTACTTAAGATAGAAAATGGGAGGTAGAAAAAGCAATCAAAGATATATGATAAAGTGCAGTTCTCATAAGTGTGTGGTTTATTGTATTACACAGTGTGTGTTTATGTGGTAGGAAGAGCACAAAAATATCATCCCTCAGTAAAGCATTGTTCTCCAATACTGTATTTGAGAATTTCATCAGGGCCAGAGAGACCTAAATAAACTCCAAGATGCAAACAACTAATTTGCGGCTTGCACTTTCAAGTTACTGTACTATGTGCTTTTGATGATTTTAATTTTTAATCAAAAGGTGAACGAATTCTTGTTTCTTCTCATCCAAATGCCAAAGATTCATGAATTAAACTTTGTTCAAAGTGAACAAAAATTTCAAAATTGTTTTTCTCCTTTGTGAACATCTGTTCTGTTCCTTTCAAAATGCATTTTTAAGATGTCTCTTCCTGATTTTCCCAGTAGATAGTTTAAATTGGGAATATGCTTTAAAAGATTTTCACACTGTAGATGGGCAATTGGAAGCTTTAGAAAGTAAGACCTGATTGTTGAATATCCCTGGAGAATGTGTCAGTTCCACATGGAAAAGAAGAGGGAAAAAATAACAAAAATCCTTCAATGGAAATAATTCTTAAGTAGAGAGACTGGCAAGGATTATCTAAGAAAGAAAAATGTTGAGTCTTGGATATTAAAAGTCATAATTTCACACTGTAAGCAAAAAAGGACTCAATTTTTTAGCAGAACTGAGAAGCTGGCTTTCACCACTGCTGTAGTCCCCAGCTACAGAGGTGTGAAATGTTTGCTTGGAAAGTGCAATTTTTCACAAACGACAATGTAAAAACATTCATACCTGTGGGAACACCCCATGTCCATACATGCCTGAATATATCTAAACATCATGAGTTCTATCCACTGAGTCTGCTGCAGGAAGAAATATTTCCTGGACCGACCTCTTCCTCTGTGTCTCACTGGGGACTTTGTCCCCATGGGTGAATTCTGATGTGGTTCCCTGTTGTTTCTTCTCCCATCAGGAACTCGTGGTCTTATGTACCATCCCACCACAGTGTAGCCTTTGTCCTTCCCAGTTCCATCTACCTTGAGGCCATGATGACTTTCTTCATCCCTCATACAACACTGTTTTAAGTGCAGGCAAAAATATTATAAAAGGCAAAGACTGGTTCAAGTTTCGTAAAACCAATGTCATACTCATCTGTTTGCCTGAGACCTCTGAGAGCAATGACAACCCAACTGGCCTTGGATTATCCATTCAGAGCGACATTTCACCTGATAATTGAGTTAAACTACTAGTTATTCCTATAGCTAGAAAGCATGAACAGGATGATAAGGGAAGACTGATTTATGATCACTTGGTATCTGAAAGGTGTTGCATTCTATTTAACAAATAGTATTCCTCTAGATTGGAAAACATCATAAACACATTGGAAAGCTTTCAGCCCAGACCCATACACCACATGTATTTTTTTAACATTTTAATTTAGCTATCTGTTTTGGATTACATAAATAAAAGAAATGAATTCTGTATTTTCTTTCTAAAATAAATCAATTCTGCTACACTGGAATTACCGATTAGATTGAGCATTAGGGAATGTATAAAACTACATCTTTAACAGACACGACAACATTTCTCAATGAGAATCAAGCAGTTTGCAGTGACCTTCATGTTGATCAGTGGGGGGTCAGTACTGGCATTAAATCATTTTGATTCACAGATGAGATCAACATATTCATATTTGTTTGCCAAATGTGTATTTTAATTTAAGCTTCCTCTGATTGATGCATGTAATTTATGCTGCTTAGAACTAAGGCATCATATTTTTCTTTTTTCCTAACTAACCGGGGGAGACTTTCTTGGAAACAGATAAAGGAAAGAGTCCAGTAATTTGTAGCAATGTGACTACAGCCACACATGTTCTAGAATTAATGTTCTTCATTAGGGTGAGGAGTATCAGCTGTATATATACATCAGGATTTTAATTAACTTGGTCCCCACAACAGGACACATGATTCAAACTGTTTTTCCTTTATTTCGTATTAGATAAAAAAAACCCCAAACCAACAAGATGTAAGATTAAAACAGAAAAATAAAACAAAACAAAAAAACAACCCCATGCACATGCAACAATAAGAATCAAAATCTACGAGTTGCAGTCAAGGTCAAGAATATTTCTCTAAGTCAGAATTAATCATCAGGAATAACTTGGCACGGATGGCTCACAGAGCAGTACTCTGACTGAGAGGTTACCAGTTCTACCTACCCTGTGTAACCCAGTCTGACACAACAGTAGTGACTCACTCATGGGATTGTTTAAATTCTTTTTATATATTTTGGGGATTGACACAACTTAATTTACAAGCGACTTGTAATTGGCTACAAAGGCTGCAACTGCCCTGTACTCTGATAGATGGGTTGCCTTTTAAGTGAGCCCTGAACACACTGAATAGGGGAAAATGTATCTTACACTGCAAACGACTGGTTCACATTTCCCCTGACCTCTGTTTAACCAAACTGATGACTGGAGCTGCAGCTGTGTTGGGCAGGGACACCTTCCACTAGATCATGGCCTCATCCAGACTGGCCTTGAACACTTCCAGAGATGGGGCGCAACTCCTCTGCTCAACCCATTTAAGTGCCTCACCACCCTCACAGTAAAGAATTTCTTCCTAACACCTAATCTAAACTTACCCCTGTTCATTTTAAAGCCATTACCTCTTGTTTAGTTCTGGGCATGTTTGCACATGTGTGTATTCAAGAGAGAGAAACAGATCAGCTTATGTGCAGTCCCATATAGACTTCCCCAGGGTGCATATGTCGCTGGTCAGAGGAGGCAAAGTCAAGGTAAAGTTCCTTGCTCTCTAAATGCAAGGATTTGCATTTGATTCTCATAGGTCTTGGATCAGGTTCAGAGAAGGTACTTCCTTCTCTGCAAAGATGACCTTTATCCTTCCTATAAAAATTGCTATTGTACCAGAAGATTGCTTGTGCCAGCCACTAACATGGAATTATCCTAATTTATGCAATTTCTGTAATATTGTTGACTGGAGTCGAGGCAGGGTAAGCTCAACTGTTGCACCTTTTATGATCTGTAGAAGAGCCCATGTTTGAATACAAATGTCAGCACTGGTATGGCTGTGATCCTCCCCTTTAACAAGGATTGCATCACAACAGTTTTAAATTTTAAATTTCTTTATTTAATTAAAGAAATTTAAAAGACACGGAGAAATTCTACAGATAGCTAAAACTTCTGGAGTTAGCTTTCACATGATTCTGACACAAATCCAAACTGGAGTCTGACTTCTGACTGCATACTTTCTACCCCGTCTATTTTAGACATGCAAGATATAATTCTGAGCAGCTAATATCCTAAATTTTTTATACACTCAACAGAAGAACTATATTGCTGGAAAGAAGCAGATTTAGTGTTAAAGTTAGGACAGTTTCCCATGGGTCTGAAACAGTGGAAAATAGATACACTGCAGAGAAATGTGAAGGATTCTAACATGCTGACAAAATATCCTAGGGATCTTGGCACAGAGTCTTAAAGAGTATAACCCTGGTAAAAGAACACTAGTCTGTGCTTGTTATTTTCCAGTAAGTCTTCTTTATTTGTGTCTAGTATCTTAAACTGTCCTGTTAACCAGAATAATAGAAATTACTTTTATCAGTCTGGAGCCACTGGAGCCAGCTGATACTTTAAATCTTTGCATTTCTGATAAGATAAATTGCATATTTAAAGGACAACAAATTACACACAATTATGTTTCACTATGTTACAGTGATTTAGAAAATCAGATTGTAAGCTTTTTTTTTTTAAGAATTAGGCATTTTGCTATTATAGCACACTTTCAGTTGATAATAAGTAAGGAAAGCTATTTATTTTGGGTTTAACACAAAGATGTTTGAAGTTTCTCTGAGAACATGACACTTCATTTTATTCTAGGGGAATAATATTACTGTTTTGATGGTAAAAAGAAATTTAATTGGGTGGTTATGTCTGTTATATAATGAATCAAGATATTACAGTAAATCTACAGTACCTCTAGAAATGTATGCCTGGAAGCAGACCTGGCAGTCAAAAGCCAGGTCACACAGCCCCTTTATTTATGAAAATCACAAGTCATCAAAAACCTGCCTATTATCAAAGCCATTTATCAGCCAATTATTTCCATACCATTATTTCTTACACCATTCTAGGCACCTATAGATTGGGAATATTGACAAATATTTCTTAAAAAAAAAAAATCTCATGCTGTCTCTGCAGGTTGGTCAGATGAGCTCTCTTGTACATCAGAAAGCTGACTACTTTCCAACAACTTGATTTCACAAATGGAGAAACAGCATCTGTTTTCCTGCAGCTCCACATATGGCTCTCCCTGTTGCTGCACGAAGCTAAAGCAGGTAGTCCCCATGAGCACGGCTCTCCGGAGCCCGGCAGCCTCCCGGGACCGGCCCCTGCAGCTCGGCTGTGAGGAACTGGTTCCCCAGGCACTTGGAAGCCCGTACTTCATCAGCATATTCAAAGCATCCCTCCCAACGTCAACTGGGGGAAAATGCTCAAATATGTATTTAGGACTCCTGCGCTTGTCTGTTTGCTGTGGTGATTTCAGTGTATCTACTCCAAGGCATGATTGCTCAAGGACTTTCGAAAATGTCTAGCTGTCATCAATGGAGCATGAGGGGACCTGAAATAATTTGCAGGCAGAGGGATGTATGCATGTGGAGGAAGGAAACAGAGCATCTATGCTAGAATTAAGATAAAATGCATGTACTTTTTCTTCATGGCACATGATTATTTTGGATCTGTAATATATGTTACCCAGCAGCTCTTGGTCCATTCAGGAGTTGGAAGCTGAAGTCAAATAAAAATATCAGGGGTTTGTTTTTGCTTTTTTTCCCCCCTCCTTTTCATAGACTTTGGTAAGCATGTGTGCTTGTGAAGGTCAAGGGACTGGCAGCATCAGAAATTGAATTCTGAATACATCCACAGTCCAGGTATATTTCAGACAGATGCTCTCATTCTCAGGATGCCCTGCCAATGACCTTAACCCTGATTTGGAAGGACAACCCAATCTACTATAAAGAGGAAAGGTGATTTAGTCTCCAGCCATGCTGACAGAGTCTTGGACCTCTCTGAACACAGTTTGTCATTTGTGCTGAAACATCAAATCATTTGGTAATGTGAACTATCTCCCACTAGTGATTAAACTGAGACTAATTACTAGTCTTTCCCTCTAAAATCTGGCTCTGAATAATCCCAGTGATCAAATTTTTCCCTCTGTATTTTCCATCCCCATAACAAAATGTAATGCTTAACTATCTATTTAATCCTCTATCTATACTATTGTTCCTAACTATTGAAGACCAGACACAAGAAAAGACAAGACAATTTTCTGTGGCCATTGCTGGAGACTGCATTATATCAGGTTATAACTTAACAAAAATCTTACTTGTTTAAAACTGTAATTCCTTTCTTCAAAGCATTTATCTGCATCTTCAAACCCACCAACTGATCCCCAAAATCCTAAAAGCAATTTGGGTCAAATCTAACATCACTAAATAACTGTCAACCCTCTGGTGGGATGGCATCTCAGCTCATGGCATAAAAAGATCACCATGGTCCAGGAGAAATGCTGACACATGGCAGTAGCAAGGCATCTTTAAAAGAGAAAAGCACAGGCTTGAAAGCCAGATGCAGTCCACCTTTGGGGCAGGAGGAAGCAGATAAAGCTCATGGCTGTAGTCCCCACAGAAAAGGGACAGCCAGCGATGCCTCAGGAACAATTTCACACAGACAGGGCCAGCAGGTGAGTCTGGAGAAGGTGAAGGCAATCAAGTAAAGAAATTAAGAAAGAGTGAACACAAAGGGAAAGCGGAAAGTAAAGGGAAGATGGAAGAAAAAAGAGAGGAAAGCAGAGGAATTGAAGCCAGGGAGAGGATGGATACAGGAGAAAGATAGTGTCAAATGTGCTATTTGGAAAATCAGACAACTCCTTTGATCTCTTACACCAGCTGAAGGAAAACAAAGCTCTACATGATTTTGTTTGAGGCAAGGAAAAGAAGCATACCATTACTGAAATTTGTGACAGGCTACAGTGTTATTCCACTCTTCTGTGTCAGGAAAGAGCTGCTAGTGTTTAACCAGACAGGGCAGATATCAGACTGTGAGGGACAGGGAGAAAGAGCCAGCTTGGCTGCTGTCTTGCAGGATGGTAAAATTTCAGTAAAGTGGGAAGCTGAGAGAAACTGGTCTTAGCATGATTCCATAGCAAAAAGACAGCTGTATTGCTTTCCTTGACCTCTCATGGCTTTAATCTTGCCCTAACTCAGTTGTTGTGAAGCAAATGCTCTCTGCATGCTCTGCAGAACTGGAGCAGGTGAAGAGTCCACTGTTCCCCAAGCCCAGCGGGAGAGATAAGTTTGGGTTTTAGGGGTGCACACTCTCATATTTAGGAGGTGGCAGAATTTTCCTATCAGTATGTAGATGTCTGGGTATGTCATTTGAAAAAATACCAGGACCTACACTGAAACTGCAACTGAAACTGAAACTGAAAATGAAAGGCCAGGAGGGAAACAGAGTCCTGGCATGTTCTGTGCCTGCTGCAGACAGGCACTGTGGCAAGCAAACCATGGGTGTCTGCTTTGCATGGCTGCTGAATATCTTCTAACGTACTGAAATAGTGATACAATGAAAATTATGTTGGAGCCATTTAATAGTTACCTTCAACACTTGGAGAGTCAATGCACTCTACAGTAAGTACAGAAATCCAGTGTCTTCCAGCAAATTTGCAGAATAGCACAAATGATAATTGTACAGCTGCATTCTAAGTTCCAAAGTTTCTGTTTGTGTGATAACCTCAGTTGTGAACATATTATTAAAGACATGTTTTTATTTGCTTTGTGGTAGAGGTAGCAAAGGGAGACCATTCTTTCTGTTAGGATAGTTTATCATCTTCAAAAAGAAAATATGCAGGTCCAGTCAAATATAACAACAGCTTATAGGAAAAACATTGACATATAAGCAATGTAAATACAGGCACTGCGACATTTTAAAAAATCTGATTCCTCTTTCAGCACTGAGGTCTGTGTTCATCAGGCTTACATGTAGCACTCCATTTCACTCAGTTAAATGCCATGGATGTATTTAAAAAGAGCAAAATTTCTCCCTCAGAGAGCAGTAAATTTTCAAAGTGTTTGCAGTTTGTTCTTTGCAGATGGATGAAAAAAGGAGGGAATCCACCTCAGAAATTATTAGAATACTGTCATAGTATCATTCATCTTGGCAAAAGTTGACTGAGCAGATGATGAAGATCCACTTAACTTGGACTCAATCAAAGGTTTTGCTATTTTCATTTCACAGGCCAGATGTAGCTCATCACCAGTTGGAGCTGATTTCAGAAGAGGTGTTAGAGTTTGCTGGTCCAAGAGACGATCTGATCCAGGCATCAAAGGGAGCCGTGAGAGAAGCGTGTACTCTCCCCCCTGCTTGCAATTGTCTGCAGTGCCGCCTGCTCTCTCCTGGCAGTCCCACACTGCTGTCCCAGAGCAAGGGCTCCCACATTTCCCTCCTCAACCCTTCCCTCCCCATCCCAATGTACCATCCTGCTGGCAGCCAGTTAAAGAGTGCAGACTTGGTGCCTGCACAGAAGTGAGAAGGAATTGCTAATAAACACAATCCTGTGCACTGGGAAAATCAGAAGCCAGCTTCCCGCTGCATGTTCGCTTGACTCATCCACACCCATACACTGAGCAAGGAGGTAGCTGTCTCCTTGCACTTCTCCTTTGTGGCTTTTAAACTTTTTCAATCTTTTGTGGGGAACACATTCTAATTTATCTGTGCAGCATCTGTTGCCTGGCCTTTCTGACCTGTGCCAGAAACATTGTTAGTCTAAAATTGTTTATTTGTGATGCCCACAGTATTCAAGATGCAAAAGGTTGATCAATACCCCTTCAGGATGCAAACAGTGTGTGAAATTTTTTCTTACCCTTTCCCTTTCTTACACCCTTAAAAAAAGAGTGTGCCTGAAACATTATTTGTGCCTATTCTACCCTACTTCTATCACTGATTCTAATCAGAGTTCAGTACCTCTCTTGAAAACAAAAGCCGTTGCAAGCAGTAATAAGTAGATAATGTCAATTATTGTGGTATCCATTCAGTAGAACTTTGTTTTTTTAGACTGTGTTTCAGCTTCATACAGAGGGTCCACCTTAGATGCTGTGAACTTCAGAACCTAACCAGAATTTATCTGGTGTTTACATTTTTTCTGATGCTTCACACAGGGTGGCTTTTCTGTCTCTCATAGGTTTTCTGTGAGTGGATCATGGGAATCTCAGACCCATTTATAAAACATTTATAAGATGTTTATAAAAAGCACTAGCAACTTAAAGCTTTCTATCTGATAATGTTTCTTCTCTTTTTAGTCTCTGACTGGATAATCTTAAAAAGGCTTTAACCAGCAGAGAAGGAAAACTTCATTAGGATATTGCAATCAAACTAATGAAACAGTTGTTTGGGTTTTCCAGCATATTTCTAGGACAGATTTAGGCTGAAGCCTAAAACTGTAGTCCAGTTAGAGACTTTACAAAACATTGCCTGGTCATGAAAACATACTTTATGTTGGTTTCTTACAATGTTCTGTTTCAATAAAAACTATTCAAATCCACCTACTCCACATGTGTGAATGGATGAGCCAACTGAAATTCCCATTGTAACAATATATTATGGAATATTAGAATAGCAAATGTATGTTAGAAAAGATGGGCTGTCAGTTTTGTGCTTCTCCTTTCACATTTCTTCATTTTCTTCCTTATCATCATGCCAATGACAGCAACCAAAAAAACATAAAAAAAAAATTTAAACCACCATTGCCCCAGCAATCACCATTTGGAACATTTTCATAAATGTTCTTTTCAAGACATGCCCTACTCAATGAAATAGATGACTGAAATCATGCATACTTCAACGTATTTCCTTTTCACATTCCTTCTGGACGTGTATTTATATGCCAACTCGTCTTCATAAATTTCATACTGGCCTTATAATAGCACAAATTAATGATGCCACTAGAAAAGAGCTCAGCTGCTTTCAAAGGAGCAATAATCATGTCAGAGGGGCAGTTGGCATGAAGATGATTGAGTTGCACCTCTTCTCTGAGATATTTTCAGGGATGAATCATCCCTTACATAACATATAGCAATGGACAAATTTTCCGTGTTACTCTGATACCTCATGCCATCACATTTAATTGTGTAACAGTCAGTCACTACTGCATAAATTTGCTTCCTCAATGATTTGTTGTAAGACCATGGTAGATGTGTTTTCAGTAAGCTGATTCGAGATTTCAGGAGACACGTGTCTGACACTGCATCGAATTCCAGGAACTGCAGGACAGCCGTACACCTTTCTGGAGACAAACTCTCCTGACTTTTTGATGTAACCTAATTGGAAGTCCTCTCTCAAGCATTAATTTCTCCATTGTGAACGATTAAATAGGAACATTATATACAACAAAAAGTCACTTTACTGTAAATAAAAGGTCCTTATGACACTTGTCTAGCAAAATTTTTCATATTCTCACATATCAAAAATTTGCTTTACAGCTTGTGATATTTTCCAGGCTATGCCTTGCATCTCCTTTTAAGAGAAGTTTAGATTAATTATTCACCTAATGTTGAAAGTTAAATACACTCACCAAAAGCCAAATGCTCTTCCTATACCACAGTATAGCTACAGCATTGCTGATGTGACACAGACTATCAGACTTTCAAGTTGGTCTTACTGAGTATTTTAATAAACTGCAGTTCATTTTGACACAATGAATATTTTTACTGAAATTTTTTATTGTGGTCTCTGGTGAAGAATGAAAGTACACAGAAGAAGTTTAAAACCAATACTTTTATATTAATTAGTTATTATTCAAGTGGGTTCCATACCTGGAAAGGACAGGAATATTGGCCTTCCTTAGAGAAATGTTTTTAGTAGAAAACTCTAGATCTGGCACGATGCATCAGGCTGCTGTTTCACACAGTGCTTCACAGGGTATGGAATACTTACCAACCACCCACTCTTCAGGGCTGATAATGTCTCACATCAGCTTAGTGTGTGACACCCCAGTATGCCAGGGAATAGCACAGTGTGTTTATATGTACATTGACTTTAACCTTACTGAGGGCTATTCATCCTGTTTAAGTTTAGTCATGTAACTGAAGTGACTAAATTAGCAATCTGGGTGCCCTACAATTTAGGTTGATTGAGTTTTGTGCTGGTGCATGAAGATTCACATCCTTGAACTATGTCTCTCTCTCTTTCCACTGAGCCTAGCTTACCTCTGTGAGATGCCAAAGTCTACATGGGATAAAATAAATTAAAATTTAATGACATTCTGAAAAAAAATGTTAAGACCCTGTAACTATTAAAGGAGAATGCCTGTTAACAATTGAAATACCAGATCAAAGCTCCTCTGATGAGGAGCACAATTGATTAGACTTCTATTAACATTGATATTTCAAAACCTTCAACAGATAACAAGTTCTTTTTACCAGAGGTGTGGGGATGCACATATACACTATCTAACACATTCTACACCATGGACATCTTTACGAGAGATCACAGATGTCATCTAGTCCTGGCAAGCACTCTGGGACAGTGATTTTAACATATCTGTTCTGAATGAGTTCTGCACAGAGTTCAAGAGAGGTCTTATCTAATCCACAGCAGTGCTGAAGAAGGAAAATCTATAAAATATTTACACAAGATCTTAGCAAACCTAAGTATTCAATGTACATGGGACCATAGGTCAAATCTTTTATGTATCTCTCTGGATAAGCAGAGAGAATCAAAGGTGAATGCTAGTTACAAAAGACATCTGACAGTAACTCATGTTACATAAAACTAAAAGCAAGCCAGTAAACAGCTTCTTCACTTTTAAGTTGTTTCCAAAGTAATAGACAATTAGCTTGGCTGGTCATATTTCTTTGGTAGCTTGCCCACAAAAACAATCTGAGATCAATTACTGAAAGCAGTTGGACAATATTTTTCTAAAAGCTATTACTTGAACGAACAATCACACTTCTACAAATGAGCAAAACAACTTTACATTCTCTGTTTAAATAATTCAGTATTCATTTCCCTGCTTTTCCTTCTTTCTAAGTGTCCTTGTAGGGCAATCTGCTCCAAGTTGATGGAAAGCTCAGGTATTTCCATACCTCTGTGACTAAAACGAAACTATTCTTTTTTCTTTTTTTTTTTTTAAGCAATAAATTAGAACACGGTTCTGTATTTTCACTGTAATGCTTTTTCCTCTGTAGTGACGTAGTGAAACTCAGTAACTTTCTAGTTTTATGTCTTAGTGGATGCTACTGCATGCAGAAAACTTCCTAACTGCTAAATATTATGGATTTGCTGGCTTTTAGTGCATTTCTTGACAATGCAATCAATCTTTCATCCAGTTTTCTTTTTAGAAAGAAATGTCACCTTTTTAAAGAAAAAAAAAAAAGAAAAGCCAACCTGATTCGAGGTCTGGATTCACACACAATTTTCTTTGGGGTAAAGATGTGGAAAGACATAGAGCCTGAGTGACAGCTATGTTATCAGATGTGTGAAATGGGCTCCTCTTGATAGACTCTCTCAACCCAACTGTTAACCTCCCATTGCACAGAGATTCAAAGTGGTATGTAAACAAAGCAAGGGTTATTTGTTTCATGTATCCTCTCCTCTTGGACAATCTATTTCTTTGCTTTGCAATTTCCTTTTGATCTTTATAGCCTGTCAGTTTAACCAATATATTGAAAGAAATTTGTAGTAGCCTCTTTGCACAAATTTATCAAAATGAAAATATTTTATTTCCTATATTGACAAATATTCTCATACTAAATCCAAATACACAGCACTATGCCAGCTGCTAAGAAGAAAATGAACTCCATCCCAGATGAAACCAGAACACTCAATAAAAAGAAATAAATAATAAATTAAAAAATGCTCTTTGGCAATCCAGCCTCCTCACATGGCCTGCAAGACATCAAGTATTTCTATCCCCAGTTTGTGGAAGCTTGCACAAACTGGTAAGCTGGCATTCAGGGTTTGGTACAAGCGACACAGTGTTTATAATATTAATCAGGTTTTGAACATTCCAAACTGATTTTAGGGCCTTAAACTAAATGGATTCCTGTGGCAACCTATCAGCTATATTTATTTAAGCAAAAGTATAAAAAAATTGTTATTCAAGAATTGGAAAGAATTGTTTCTTTTTCTCTTTCCAAAGAAAATTTGCATTGAATCTATAATGTGAGCCTTATTCAAATGAGCTGGTTTTATTTCCATGGAGAAATGAAATTTTCTATGAATATTTGTCCCACTGTGGTGGGTTGACCTTGGATGGGGATCAGGTGCCCACCAAGCTGCTCTATCATTCTGCTCCTCAGCTGGATGAAGGTGGTGAGAAAATAAGATGGAATGTTTGTGGGTCAAGATAAGGACAGGGAGATTGCTCAGGAATGACCTCACGAGCAAAACAGACTCGACTTGGGGAAAATTAATTTAATTTATTACCATTAAAATCAGAGTAGGGTAATGAGAAATAAAAACTAAATCTCCAAACACCTTCCCCCCACCCCTCCCTGCCTACCTCCTGATTTAACGTCACTCCTGATTTCTTCACCTCCTCCCCCTCTGTGGCACAGGGGGATGGGGAATGGCAGCTGCAGTCAGTTTATCACACATTGTCTCTGCTGCTCCTTCCTCCTCACTCTCTGCTCCTGCTCCAGCATGCCGTTGCTCCCATGGAAGACAGTCCTCCCCAAACTTCAACACAAATCCTTTCCACAGGCTCTTCACAAACTGCTCCAGTGTGAGACCCCATGGGGTCACAAGTCCTGCCAACAACCCTGCTCCAGCGTGGGTTCCTCTCTCCACAGGACCACAGGTCCTGCCAGGAGCCTGCTCCAGTGCAGGCTTCCCATGGGGTCACAGCCAACTTTGGGTACATCCACTTGTTCCATTTTGGAGTGCTCCATGAGCTGCAGGTGGATTTCTGCTCCCCCGTGGACCTCTGTGGGCTGCAGGGGCACACCCTGCCTCACCATGGGCTGCAGCATGGCTCTAGCACCTGGTGCAACTCCTACCTCTCCTTCTTCACTGATTTGGGGGTCTGCAGAGTTGTTATTCTCACATAGTCTCACTCCTCTCTCCAGCTGCTCCTACTCCACAATTTTCTTTTTCCCTTTCTTAAACATGTTATCCCAGAGTTGCTATCGCCGTCACTGATTGGCCCGGTCTTGGCCAGCTGCAGGTCCATCTTGGAGCCATCTGGCATTGGCTCCACTGGACACGAGGGAAGCTTCTAGCAGCTTCTCACAAAAGCCACCCAAGTAGCCCTCCTGCTACCAAAACTGTGCCATGCAAACCCAACATACCCCCAAAATTTCAAAGTAAAACTGCTGTTATATAAGGCTTACAGAAGCCAAAAAGCATTGAGTTGTTTGGGTTTTTTTAATTGAAGGCTAGAACTCAGATAGTATGGCATCGAGTTTTTTGAATTAGGTTTTTGTCAGAGATGTGACTTTAACAGCTGGGTAGTTAGCTGCTTTTAATCATATTATTCTCACAACTTGTGTCAGCATTGCCTAGAGCTACAGAAAGCTGCTCAGTATTGTAAAGATTCTAGGAAACAAAAATCAGTGTAAAATGTGAACCAAACTACATCAATGCAGATTTAGACAAAAGGAGATGGGCAAGGGTAAGCTCTCACCCTCTTCCCCCCAGTCTGCAAGTAAGAGAGGGAAGTGGATGTAACTTTGCAATGGGCACCACTGATGGGCAGAAGTGCTTGTGATTTACAGAAGCAAAGGTGAATGGAGGTGGGGGGAATATGGTACCAGGGAAGATGAGGAAGCCAGATCCCAGCTGCTGTGTAACCATGGGCAACTACATGGACTCACAGGGAATTTCAAAGGTGCCAGCACAATAGTCTTTGGGGTCTGCCAAAGAGCCAGATGCTGGTGCAGAGTGAATATTTTGGACTGTTTGCCATACTGTTTTCAGAATTCTACCTGATCGTCTTCCCATCTCTTTTGGAAAACCCAGTGGTATGTTAATTAGCAACTTCATAAAAGAAAAAAATATCCACAGTAAGCTTAATGAGATTACAGAACTTTTGCTTAAATGCAAGACAAAAAGAAGGACACTGTTACAATCAGTGTGTTAAAATTAATGGGCAATGTATAACATTCATGGCCTCTTTGATTAAAAATGAAATTCCTTCTTCTGTAACACCCAGGGATTTTCATTAAAGCAAAATGAAGATCTTAACTGCAGCTACTAAAAGCAGCAGCTGGCGCTGAAACTGGTAGAGCTATGCGACCCATGACATGTTCTTTCCCTATTTCCACCTCTAGTGAGGTAACATGTCTTCTCCATCTTTATTTCTTCTGGAAACCCCCTGACCACCAGAAAAATATGACAGTCCTGTAATAACCCGTGGTTAAGTTGTTCCAATGAGAAGGGTAAGCTGAAGGTATAGATTTGCAATCAGTAGATGCCTGTCTGTTGATTAGATGTAACTCTGTTTTTATTTCCATCTCTCCTCCAGAGGATATAAAAGCAGTCACCTGTCAACCCAAACCAGCAATGAAATTCAGCAGCCTATTGTCCCAATCACTGCTTTCAATCACTCTAAACGGTCTCCCGAGACAATCATTATTATAGGACATGTTCCTAAGAGTAGATAAATGGAGCTCAACCTGCCAGCCTGCATAGGGAAAGATGGACAGTCTTGGCCAAAAATATGAAAGGGCCTGGAGCTTTATTGACATTTACATCAAAAATAGTTAGCAATGAAAGCAGCTGTTGTGGAGAGCTTTCACCACAACGTGTTTGGAATATGCTGTGAATTGAAATACAGACCTCCTGACAAGCAATTTACCTTCTGTCATTCTCCATGTGCTTGCAGCATTACTGGGTACTTGCTGTGATAGCCCACTTAAAGCTGCACATGTGTACAGTTTGGATGAAAGATTAACTGCAATTTGAGGCAGGAAGTAACGAATTGTGGAGTGTCATTCATAATGGCCGACATTGTCATCTGCAGGGTGACACCACAGCAAGAAGGTGCCTCTGTTGTGATGAGCTTATAGATTCAGATGTCATTCATCCTAATGAAGATCTGCCTACTGTTCTAATAAGCAGAGTGTGAGACAGCTCAGGATTATAAGCATTAATCTGCCTTGTTTGTTGACATTAACATGATGACTAAAATGCCATTATGCAAGAAATTCTTTTGAAAGCTATTAAAAAGGGGCAATCTTAATAGAAGTATTACAGCCCAGAACAAAATTAGTGTCAGGAGTTAATTTGCATGTTTACTCTTTTTATTTTCTACATTATATTTATGTTTTTCCTCCTCTAAATAACTTAGGCTGCACAAAAGTTTTTGGTATTTCATGAGCATAGGACCACTTAGCGCAGCTGAAATACAACCCACTTGCTATTTTCCCCTAATGCAAAGTGTAAATCCATTAACCCCTGGTGCTGATGGCAGATTATGTTAAATACAAATAACAATGCAATAAATATTTAGCTGATATCTTGTGAAAATAACAAACCCGAATCATGCCAAGCACACTTAAAAGGAAGACTTATGATAATATTTAATTTAAATAATTGACCTAATATATAAGTAGATTGGATTTTCTTTTCAGCCACAGAAATAAGCCATTTCAAACTGATGTGGTGCTCTTGACTATGGGGGTCAATGGAGAACTGCCAAGGCTGATTTTTCCAAAGACATCAAGACTCTTACAAGTCATTATCAACTGGAATTGAAATAAATCTGTGTGTAAATCTCTGTTTAAAGAAGGCTAGAAGAAGGATATTAAGGATTTTGATCTTTATCCCTGCAGAAGTGGATGACATACATAAAAATGGATGTGTGCCTGTCTTCTCAACTAAGCTTAAATTAGAACTGTATTCATTAGCAAAATCCAGACAGCAATCTAGTATATGCAGATATGGGATAAAATATTTTCTTTCTAGCTGCACCTATGAGACCCAGGGGACAGATTTTAAAGGACAGTGATGCAAACGGGGGATGTCTTTGTACTTATAGATGCTTCAGCTTTTTTTTTTTTACACTTAGTTCTTGAAACCAACTTAAAATTCTTAATTCTTAATTTATGTAAGACACATTTCACCAGAACACAGATATTTTTGCTGTCTGGATGTGGAACAAATTACACTCAGCAGTAGAAGGTTTGTATTGGGGATAGGTTAGTAAAAGATCTTCTAAAAAGGTTAATCGAAATCTAGTGGCAGCTGTTACCTTTGTAATGTGTCAGTGGAGGATAAAGTGAAATATTTATCTTGACTTATGTTTGCCCATCTATGAATGGATGCAGGTGAAGCAATTTAGAAACAAAGAGGATCTGGTAGACATAGTGAGGGCCAAGGAAAATATGGACTGCATCTGCATAGTCTTTTAGATCTTTGTGAAATGGACAACACTAAACAGTCATACCTACCATGGTTCAGCAAGAGAGGAGTGGAAAGTAGATCCATGCTAAGTGCGGGACCACTGTAGGCTGCTTCTTATGAGAGCTGGCCTGTGGGAGCCTTATTGCAGTTCTGTGAGTTAGTGACTGAAAGCTATATGCAACAGCAAAGATAGGCATGGATTTTCATTTTCCCTCTGCAGAAGGGCTCTTTTAGCTACTGAGTAAGGACAGCCTTAGAAAGGCCCTTTTGTTACACTAATGTAAGTACATTGAAACTGGAATCTGAAATGGCCAAAGGATGCATTTATTCCACAGGAGATCCAGCTTTCTTCAGGAGGTAGAAGTCCTCCTTAAGGTGAAGGATAAACTGCCCGTTTATGTCAGGTTTGTATTTTTGGCCTACAGGTCAGATCTAGTATGGCATCTACAAATGACAGAGGCCTTCATGTGAGGAAGACACTGGACTTTGAATGCAGTAAGTGGGTGTTGTGATTTGAGGTCTGGCTAAATGCCAAAGCCCCCGCAAAAGCTGCTCCCCCCACTGCAGCTTTGACAGGAGCAGAGGAATTTTTTAATGATGTATTTTATCAAGCAGAGATATGGACACTAGGAGAGGAAAAATATTCTAATTAACTATCCAAACAGGCAAAAGAGGCTCAAACTTAAAAAGTGATAAGTGAATTTATTACAGAGTCAGCAGGAGAATATCGAAAAGCAACATAAACTCTTAAAAGACTTTCTTTCCCCTCCCCCCCCCCAATCCCTCCCTCCTCTCCCATTAACAAAACAAGGAGAACGGGGTGGGGTGGTTCTTCTGGTCAGTTCATTTCGGAGGTGTTTTCCTTCTTAGCAATTACTTGGGGAGGAGGCAGTTTCCCTTCCTGCAAGCACTGTGGCATCTTGCAACGTGAATTTTTTTTCCCTTGGCAAGCAGCCCGCGCGGTCACTGCTGCCGCAGCTTCTCCACCAACAAAGTGCAGTCCTTCCAAGGCCGGGCTAGTCCAAACTCAGGGTGGGGGAAAACAAGGCCTTTTTATCAAAAATTACTCCCTCAGCTCTGGGAGCAAAACCTTGTTTTCCATATCGGCCCCCTACCAGACCATAGCCTGCATCCACCCATCCTGCTCCGGCGTGGACTTCTTCTCCACGGCTGGGGGTGGGTCTCTACTCCTTCATGGACCTTCAGGGTGCAGAGAAACACTGCATTAGCATAGTCCTTACCACAGGCTGTAAGGGTGTCTTGGCCTCGGTGTTTGAAGCACCTCCTCCCCCTCTTTCTTCTTCTTGGCCTTGATGGTGTCCATATTTTGCTGCTTTTCCTACATTGTTGTACTCCTCCTCCTTTGTCTAGCTACGACTATGATGCGCACGTACTATCTGTGATTCCTTCTTAAATATGTTGTCACAGAGGCGTTACCTTCTTGCCTAATTGGCCCAGCCATGGCTAGGAGCACGTCCATCTTCAGAGCTATCAGGGATTGGCCCTGCTGGACAGCCGTGGAAGCTTCTGGCAGCTTTTCTCAGGAGCCATCTTTTTGGCCCCTACCACATTCAAAAAAACAGACTCTGTCAAACTACCACAGTGGGATGAGTTAGAAGTCTTGGAGAGACTTTTAAACTTTTAAAAGGGACGTAGCTCAAAGCAAGTAACTGAGACAAGTCATGGTGCAACATTTTAAGCCCAGACAAATAAGAGAATACCATGGATGGAAACAACCCTAATCATCAGGTTATGGAAATCTCTGATGAAAGCATGGATCTGGTCTCCTTTCAAGCAGTCAAACTCAGGACATGTTTATTAAATGGCAGGGCCTGGAGAAGGTGGCACTTCCCTTCTTCCCTATTTCTGGGGCAGAGTAGAAGCTGGTGTGTTGCAGGGCTCAGTTTCATCTCATTGCCTCCATTTCATGGGTCCCTAAATTCCCCCTCAGGCCTCTTGGTTTGTCAGGATTTTTGGTGTGGATTGCAGTCTCCCTGTGGATGCTTGGGCTTTTTCTTAGCAGGTGAGAACACCATTTGAAATGAAAGGGTTGTGCTGAATGGGCTGAGCTGCCAGGCATGAAGCTCCCTTGTGCCAGGGACTAGCAGGGCAATGAGGAGAGCCTAGTGGGGAGACTGGGTCTGGCCCCTGTATGCCCCTCATTGTCTAGGTGGGCTGCACTCTGAAGGGTTTGAAACAGGGTTGCACTCACACAGAGGCATCCAGTGCTGCTGCTTGTCTTCTCCATCCCTATGCAGTGTGACTCCCCTGGCAGCACTGCTGCCAGTCCCATTCCCACTGGCTGTTTGAGCTGGGTGGGACTTCTGGTTCAGCCAGCACTAACTCCCTGACATATTTCTGACTAGAGATATGCTCAGTCCCGAGGGGAATGCACCTCAGAGAGCAGCTGCTTGCTGCTCATCCTACCCCATGCACCAGCTGCACATCGTCAGAGCACCAGATGCACACAGGAACTCTCGTGGTGTCTATGCAGTGATCTGAACATTTTCAGTACTGAACCATTTTCCTGTACTATTTGTACAAGGCAACTATTCATTTCTTAAGCTTGTGTCAGGGTGATGAGGACAGCACACAATTACAACTTCCCCTGAGAGAATCACCCTCTGGCAAAACACTGTGCTCCTTCATAGTGGTTACTTGACTGTTCCATGGGAAGTATCCTAGACATAAGAGTGTAACGCCAGTTTTAAAGGTGCTTCTAGATCTTTTCTCACAGAATTGTTAGGGTTGGAAGGGACCTCTGGAGATCATCTCATCCAACTCCCTTGCCAAGGCAGGGTCAGCTAGAGCAAGTAACACAGGAACGCTTCCAAGTGGGATTTGAATGACTCCAATGACACAACCTCGTCTCCACAACCTCCCTAGGCAGCCTGTTCCAGGGCTCTGCCACCTTCAGCGTAAAGAAGTTCTTCCTCCTTTTGAGATGGAATTTCTTGTGACTTAGTTCATGGCCATTGCTCCTTGTCCTGTTGCAGGGCACCACTGAAGAGAGTCTAGCACCATCCTCTTGAGACCTGCTCTTGAGATATTTATATGCAGTGATGAAATCCTCTCTCGGTGTTCTCTCCTCTAGACTAAACAGGCCCATCTCCCTTAGTTTTTCCTCACACGAGAGGTGCTCCAGAACCCTAATCACCTTTGTGGCACTCCCCTCCATGTTATCTCAATCATATGGCCATGAGAGTTAATCCAGCCCATAGAAACCCTGCTTAGTCTGCATGTGGATGTGTGGGTGTATGTCCACACCAGGGTCCTGGTCCTCTGTGCAGGGGAGGTGCTTTGAAGCACACTGTGTATTTTGTCCAGTCTCTGTACACAGGTGGCCTTTCTGCAGAGGAAAAAAAAAGAGAGAGAAAAAAAAAAAAGAAACAAAAAAGAGAGAGAAAAAAATAAAAATGCTTTGGGGTAGCAAGGAAAAGATGAAATCCCTGAATTTCACCCAGACAGAGCCAGCTTTTTTTGGGAAAACTGCCTGGGTGTCACAGGCTGGGCAGAGGCTTGCTGAGTCCAGCCTGGCTCTGGGGGGTCTACCTACACCCCTCCACTGAGTAGCAGGCACAGTCCAAACCCAACAGATTCACACGATCTCAATTCAGTGGGAATAGTATCTGTAGATTCAAAAGATATTAATATTTTGGGGAACTACATGTTGGAACTTTTTTTTTAGTTTATCATGTTTGTAATCAAAAAGGTTTTTGAAGTGCATACATACTTAACACTTGTTTGTTTATTTGTTTCCAAGGCACAAAGAGAAACATTCCAACATTCCCAAAACAGCTGAGATTTAGGACAAAATGGTTCTTTTCTGGGAAGACGTGAAAGACATATTTTTCTGATAGAATCTAGCTGTCCAGAAACGTCCACAAGTTTTAGGTTTAGAAGAACTGAGACTGTAAAAACAATATTCTCACCACACTTTTAATTCTGGACTCTGAGAGCAAAAACACAGCTGATTTATTAGACATTTCTAGAAATGTGAGCTAATTATTGGCAGCTAACTACAGATTTTGGTGGCATAAATTTCCCACAGATCAGACTGACTGAGGAGGTGTGAACAGGTTAATAATATCCAAATTATTGATTACTTTCCATATTTAAAATAGGATAGTGGAGCATTTTTTATAAGGCAAAGGAAAATTATAGCTGAAAGTTTGAGGAGAATCTGAAGGAGAGATTTGAAAAAAAAACTGAGCAGAAGATTTTTTAAAATAAAAGTAGATAAAATATCAAAGTATGTTTTTGAACAGACCCATAGTATTTTTAAGTGAGAGTTTCAGCTGTTTTGAATTAATTTGCTGAATAAAAACATTGCTTTCTCTAAGCAAATTCTGATGCACAGTTTTCACAGAGCTCGGCAAAATTTCCATCAGATCTTGTGTCTTTAATTAGCCCTTGTGCTGGGAAGAAGCTGACTGTGACTTTAGGGGTCAAGATGGAGCATCTTATTTTTAAGAGAGAATAATAATGGGTCATTGAACTGCTGGGTAAGTGTTCAGAAAGCGGGAATATTTGACTGCCTATGAAGTTTCCATTTGGATCTAGGAGTAAATGGGAAAAATTCCATGAGCCTGGATGGGAAATCATTAAATTTGTTGCAAGGTTAAGGGAGGGGTGTTTAACCAGAGGACCTCCAGGAGACTCTTCCAACCTCAACCATTGTGTGAGTCTGTGAGACTTTGAAGTAACCAAGAAAGTTCTCCTGGTAAGCAGGCTGATTTTATAGAAATTCTGCAAGGGTTTTCAGTCTGTACTTGAATTTTTTTACATCACAGAAAAGTACTGGCCTTAATAATGGCAGGGAAGAAAACCAAAACTAAAGGTTTGAAAATTGTTTATTTTCCCACAAATATTAGGAAGAACAGCCAAATAAATGCACGGGAGGATTATTTATTTTTTTTCCCTCTCTTTTCAGACTGCATTAACTTTCAGCCAGAGCTATGTAGGATTATTTCTAGCTCAGAAGCTGGACCTACTTTTGCCTCCTCTAGCACTGTCATTAAACAGTAACACTATCTGGCAGCAACAAACAGCACAAAATAAGTCTAAGATTATCCAACAGCACACACAGCTGAGAACATTCAAAACCAGCTGGCAAATGTTTGGAGTTACTCCAGATTCTCATAGTTGTCTTCCTTAATGCAGACAAAGGTAAAAAACATGTAAACGGGGCCAGAGATCTTTGGTTTGCTCCCATGCTGTGTTTTAGCCATCAACTCAGAATATTCTGTGGTTCTGTGAAACTGATTTTTGGGTTAGCTTTGCTAATAAGGACACACATCAATTTTCTTTCCTTAAAGCCCTTGAATTCTGTTGAATTTTAGCAATTTCCAGAACAAAGTTTAAAAAAACCAACATGCATGAGCACAGTGTGCAACAGAGAGAAAATGTTCTTCCTACATATCAAAACCTTGCAAGCTGGTTGTGTGTGACTTTTCTTCATTCTGCTCAAAGGACCATGCAAAACTGCTCCTCCAAACCTCAAGTCTTGGTTTATTGGCGTCATAAAAATCCAGACTCGGAAAAACAAGTCCTTAAGCAAAGGACTTGTCTCTTTCATACCGCTCTTGCAGGAGAAGGCAAGACTTCAGACAGGCATTGCCTAACACTAAAACCTGTTTCTCTGCCTAGTGGTAAATCTGTGCTTGATACACAGATACAAATATCCCCACGCTTCCCTCTCAGCCAAGACTTTTCATTACTTGTAGCTGCAATTCAAACCAGCAAATGGAAGAAAAGCTGGATTGCCCTAAACACACAAAGTACAGGCTTCTGTCCCTGTTCTGCAGTAGACCTGTGCTGCTGGCAGCAGCTGGCTGCTCCATGTGACACTGGTAAAAGAAAACTTGTGAATGTTGTATTATTATGTATTTTTACTATTTGTAATTGTCCTCAAAGGAAAGGCATATTCTTGAGATCAAGCACAGCTGCTTCACCCCCATCGCCTCAGCCTTTCCAAGTTTCTCCCACAGACTTGGGAGCTGCAGGAGTCACACACCCAGTGAAATATCAAGGTTATCAGGTATTATGAGCTTCTGCCCTTTAGCCAGACAGTATATTTTCTCTGCATGTGAACATAATTTGCTGGCTAATTTCAGCAGTGAGATATTAGAAAGTGTATGTGAAATCCTGCAGCTCTTGGTGTCAGTGTTCTAAAGAGCAGGGTTAAAATGTTCCCTGGTCAGGAAGGTCTTGCTGCTCTGGAAAGACGTAAGGTTCTGTTCAGCATGACCGCAGGGACTATGTGGAGACCATCTGTGTCCCTTTCTGAGAACAGTTTGGACAGAAGCTGCTGATTTCTGTGGCGGTAACATCACACTAGGAGTCATGGGACAAAATTGGGAGCACTTCTTATTTCTGTATGTGCTTTCTCCGCACTCTAGGTGTGATCAAGAACATTTGCATCTCCACCTCTCTCTGGGAGGAGCTGTGTGTTGCAAAACAGAGGAAAAGATAAACTGTTGCTTAATATTCATAGCCTGGCAGGGCCCAGGAGCCCAAGTCAGCCTCAGGATTCCCTTGTGCTAACCTTCATTCAAACACTCTTTGTCTCTTATACTATTTACCTGTTAAAAGGTCTCCTCTCCTATTTTTACCTTCTTACAACTTTGTTTGATTTTTTTTTTCCCACTTTCTTTCTTGGGGGCTTGCGATCTCTTTGTCTTTTTTTTTTTTTTT
>VZRZ01004455.1:408811-423298 GCA_013398175.1 Climacteris rufus
TTTTTTTTTTGTGGGGTTTTTCGTTTTTTTTGTTTTTTTTTTTTTTTTTTTTTTTTCTGAAAACCAGTAGAGAAAACAGAAAAAGTCCTTAATGTAATGCATTTCCTGGATTTTATCTGGTGACTAAGTTACAAAGAACGCCCCCTGCTAGGAAAAATTTCCTTTGAGATCTTCCTTTCTTGTAATAGGAAAAATTTGAATGATCAGTACTTTTTGTTTCTTTTTAAAGGCATTTTCTAAATAAACAATTTTAGTTGGAAATTTTTGCTTGACTCCCTTATGACTTTGAGCGTATTTGTTGCAAAAGTTACCCTCTGAACTAATTAATCACTTACTACTCTGTTGTGCAAACTTATCTTCATTCTGACGTTGTTAACTTGGCTATCTCCATGGACAGGTGAGGGCTGCTTCATAGCAGGTATAAATTGCCCCAAGTCTGAGTAAGGAACTGGAGGAGACAGAGAGAAGTGGGCAAGAAGAGAGGGCTAGTTATAAATTTGGCTGAAACATCCGAGGAGACATCATTTCCAGGCTTTCACTCCATGGTACTAATATGCACATTGAGAAAAACCTGAGTGCAGTGGAACCAGCCAGCTTCACTGTGCTCTAATTTGGTAATTGCTACAAATTGTCAAGTTTTTAGGAAAAAAAAAGTAAGAGAAGTACTGTTGAAGAAACAGCTGACAATCTGTAATGTCCATTACACAGTCATGGCTGGGGAGCTGCAGATCCTTGTTTGCACTGCAATGAGACAGAGATGACACTGCAGTGCCTCCTTCCAGACCTGGCCCCTCCTGCCCTGGGATCAGAGTTTGCTGCTGTTTTATGAGTTGAGCAAACGGACTGAGCAGCAGTTCTGGACGGCATGGGGCCATCAGGGACCCACTCTCTGCAAGAAGAGACCCAGTGAGTGCTGGAGGGCTGGGAAAGCCCTTAAGATGAGCCTACCCAGAGGGGAACTTTGAGTTGCATCATTCTCCTCCCTCTCAGTCTCATCCTGTTTCGCTACCTGTGCCCCCTTCCATCCAGACTGCTGGTGTTTTAGACCCATACTGTGTCAGTCCTGCATCATGAGGCAGAGTCTGATTCCATGCAAAAATGAGTAATGACAGCAAAGGGGGTGGGGCAGGATCTGGGTTTCAAATTTAAGCTCTGAGATAAGGGAAGTCGTGGTCATTTGAGCAAACAAACCTTGGGCGACTAAGGAAAATTCTGGGGAGAACAAATGAATGAATAAATAAACAGATAAAATGCCCATGTGAAGTTTTAAATAGAGCCAGCTGCTCCACAAACACAGGAAGCCTTTAAAATATGAGGAGAAAGAGGCATTTGTTTTCCATATGCAGGGAAAAAGAGCCTTGACACTTTTATTTCCACTCATGGTGCACATGACTGTAGGAGCAGGTTACTGCTCTAATGAGACCAGGGAAAGACGGTTCAAGCTTGCAGCTTGAGTAAGTCCCTGTGGATGAAGGGTATAACCGTGTATGTGTTAAGATGCAGTCTGATCAAACCTCAGTGCTACTGAGATACTTCCAGGTTTTTTTTCCTTGCCAGTTGCTTGTTATTTTTTAATTAACTTTTCTTGAACAGAAATACTTTTAAGCAGCAGGACTGGTTATAAATAGCTCTGAGTGATCAGTTTGACGGAGTATGGAAAAAGAGACATATCTGCGTTTATCTGCTTTTGCATTTCACTGGTCTGTTTCAAGTTCAATAAAATGTCCCAGTTTCTCATTCATATAATCGAAGGAAGTCCTCACATAAAGATATTTCAAATATCTTCCTGACATAGACTTGATATAGACATATAGATATGCCATTTCTGATATGAAATTATGTATTTCTCTGCTTGCTTATCTATTCACAAGAAGAGCAAATAAAACTGAAATTGTAAAGTGCATTGCATTAAGAGAACCCTAAGAATCTCTTTAACAATATTTGCCAGTGTTTCCTTGTGAAGAAAAGTTTATGAATCATGTTTAAATATTTATGGAATGTTAAAAATGAGGCATTAATTGCCAAACAACTTAATTAAAATGCTTTCTCGAGTAATTAGGAGCAAATACCTTCTTCTCTGTTTTGCATACCATTTGTCTTATTCTCTGTTTGATAAAGCCTGCCTGTCAGTCAAACTTTGCTGCAGGTAATTTTTTAGCTCTGTGGGGAAAATCTTCAAAAATTACATCTGAATTTAAAATATTTTTATTATCATTTTTGTCTAACAAATTCTCCTTTTTACTTCATCTTCTATATGTCCTAGTAAAGCAGCATCCTGGGAATTTAGGGCCTGAAGATGAAATTCTGCATCAAGGCATTACTGAGTTTCCAAAAATGCTCTCCTGAGAACAAACTGAATCAATCTAGAATCAACAAACAGTGCAGTTAATTAATGAGTACACCATAAGGGAGCTTTTTTAAACAATGTTGACTGCTGCTGCCTCAGGACCAATAGCACCAGAAGTTATTGCTGGTTTCAAAGAAGTGATTCTTAGGGTTCCCCCAAGGCACCTTTTGCTTACATTAGCTGTTTACTACAACTTTTCCTCTTATTTGCACCCTAGGGAAAGTATACTTATTTGCTAAATTACTTTTTAAGTGCTGCTTCTTCATGCCAGTAGCCTGAGGTATATGAGGGAAGATGCTACAGCATAAATAATAGCAGAAACTGAGCTGCTTTACAGCAAAGTGCAAAGAAAACCTCTGAGCTGGACACCACCCAAGCAGTGCTTCCAAGCCAAGCTGAACCTGGGGGGCTGGGGAGAGCCCCAGGGACCACCAGCCAGCTGTGTGTCACCAATGGCCGCAAACCCACAGAAGCCCCCAGAGGGAGCAGCCCTGCAGAACACTGTGGAGAACCAGGATGGAATAAAGGAGAAAAGCCCCCAGATTTCCAGCCACTACAAATCAGGGAAGCTGAATCAGTCCTAGGAGAGTGATGCAAGTTTGCATCAGGTGAAATCATGGCTAGCAGACTGTGTCCAACAATAACCCAAATGATGGAATATTTCAACTACAGCCTTCCATGTAAAAAAATCCAAACAACAAAATATTAAAAATGGGACTGCATTTTTTTGAGGTCACACTGCTATACTGTGGCGATGCAGTGTTACTTTTCTTCTGCAACTTTTGGAATTTCCCTTTCAGGCCACTCTGTAGGAGGAGAAAAAAAATATCTAAAGTAGGAGGCTGTGTTTACCAAACACCCTTCAGAACATAAGCTGGGTAGATCATCATGTTCTTGCAAAATTATGTTTTGTTATCACAGCTATGTGGTAAGAGTTTAAAATTGTTATTAAGTAGGGTCAAGCTATCACTGGCCTGGGATAAAGTTGTATTTGTGTGTAACCAAATTCAGATGTTGGATAAATTGCTGAAACTCTTTTTAAAGATGCTGGCTGGAAATTGTCCTTACCTCAGCCATGCTTGGAGCTCTTATAAATGTAACAGCATCTGTCATTTGCACAATTTAAAGCGTCCCATGAAATAATTGTACAGAAATATTCATCTAAATCTGAATGGAAGCATTATATATTAATAAGTCCAAGAGACTGTACAAGCATTGGTTATAGCAATAATCAGTTAGTATTACTGATGGGATCTTGCTGGAATGTATTTTCAACCTTTTCATGGTTTTAGTAACAGTTACTGACAAATTACCATTACCATAAATATTTCAGTGGGGATTCACTGATGTAATCTCTAAAAGTCAGGAATGACTGAAGTTCAAGTTTGTTCCTGCTATGGAATTTTGGCCAGATTTTTTAGGATTGAGGAAAGTGTGAGAACGAGCAGGATGGGGTGAAGCTGGAGAAACCTTCATGTTTCTGGAGGGCTTGCTTTGCAAAGGGTTCAGGCAGACTGGAAAACAAAGGATCCTGCAAAATGCAGCCTTTGTTCCCAGAGAAGAAACAGTGGAATCTGTGCCAGGAGGGCAAGTGCAATCTAAACCCAGGAAGTTAAACTCAGTCATTTAATTCTCTTATGTTTATGTCTGGTTGTGTTAATTTCCTGTAAATTTGAAGGGACTTTGCAGCATAGGCACCATGACAGGGTTTGACCCGAGCAACAACCATCTGCTGGAAGGGAAAGACCTCTTGCCACAGAGGCTCAAGCACATGGCACATGAGCCTTGTGCAGCTGGCAGCTGAGCATGGGGATGCTGTTTCTTTGGAGCTCCTCCTGGCATTGCCACTATTTATTTGTTGTTTGGGATCCACTTTCCCCAAGTGAGCGTGGCTGGCAGTGTGCTGCACACCAAAGTGGCTTCATGTAGGGACTATGACCAGAGTTGAAGGATGAGGTGGCCCCAAGACTCTAAACTTTCTGGTGCTCCAGCAGATTTGGCTGCAGTGAAAGGTTCACAGAAGCTGCCATTTCCTTGATGCTGTTTTGGAGTTAATTCTGCTTACTTCAGACTGCAGTCACTTTGGTCTTGACATCAAGGAGCAATTTTTAATTGTATTTTTGATGCTAATAATATCTGATTAAAACATAAACAAAATCCACAGATTGCTTAAGTATGAAAGAAAAATGGATTAAAATGGATAGTGAGGTGGAAAGCTGAAGTACCTGTATTAAAAACAAGCAGGAAAACCCCATCAGATTTGTACTGTTGCTAGTGATGGTTCTGATTTCAGCAAGCTCTCAGAGCAACTTTATGAAGAAGTTTGTACATGCTATTTTATATTTCTCAGTAATGAATGTTGCTCCTTCCCCCAAAGCTCAAATACAAATATTTATTACATGTAAAGGACATGATTTTCATACCAAGCTTTTTATAAACATTTGTATAAAACAGAAAAAAAGCAATTCACATTTGGCATTGATACATTGAATGCTACCTCAGTAGAAAAAAAAAATTGGAAC
Source organism: Climacteris rufus (assembly GCA_013398175.1). Classification (NCBI taxonomy): domain Eukaryota; kingdom Metazoa; phylum Chordata; class Aves; order Passeriformes; family Climacteridae; genus Climacteris; species Climacteris rufus. Next base: position 413,681 of record VZRZ01004455.1, read on the forward strand.
ATTTCTATATCTGTTTTTTTTTTATATTTAGTTGAAATTCACCTTATAAATGTGTATCAGATAGCAAAATTTGGATATGCTTGCAAAAGTTGGAGATGTCTGCAAAAGTTCAAAAGTTGTTTTGAATGTAGTAATGTAATGCAGTAATATGAGCCACCAAAATCCTGGGACTGCCTTTTTTTTTTCTTTTTTTTTCTTTTTTTTTCTTTTATTCTTTTTTTCTTTTTTTTCTTTTTTTTTCTTTTTTTTTTTTACTTTTTTTTTCTTTTCAAAAAAGATTGTTAGTATCTGCTTTTGTTTGTGTTTTTAGTGTATCATGTAAAGTACAGTATTGCCTGACTATCATGATGGCCAAAACCCAGGACTGAACTAACAAATGATGGTTCTTATTTCTGTAGATTAAATACTGTAACAACAAGAACAAAAAAAAGGTCTGTTCAGCTCGTGGATGTAATTTCATAGAAGTAGGTCTAGGCAGTGGAACTCTGACAATGTGAATCAAGATGGTATGGTGAAGAAAATGTTCTATAATGATCTGTACTTACAGTATGCATTTAGTTTTTCCTATGGACCAGCCAACCACCAGTGCAAGGCACTGGGATTTATCCTTCATTGTGAGTGGGAAGGAGTCAACTACCTTCAGTTCAGTTATCAAATCACTCAAAATTCCTAGTATGTGAAGAAGACTGTTAGCCACATACTTTCTGGTATCACCTGCTCTCCTGTCTAGCCTATTTACAATTCAGCATTCCCACCCCAAATCTCCAGCCTTCTATAGTAAATATGATACATTCATGTTCCCAAATCCTTGTTTTCTCTCCTACTGGATGCGGGAGCCTGTCACCTCCTTTATAATGATTACAATAAGTAGAATTCTTGTCGTGGGTGGGAGTGGGAGCTTCAGACAAAGTTTATTAGAGAAGCCCTGCTGTTGAGCCACAAGGTGCAGAGAGGACCCCCTTGCTTTCTAAATTCTGTCTCAGAGAGGAGCCTGGGGGTGGCTGGATCAATCTTAGCCCCACACTTTGCCAACAGTTTAAGTAACAATGTCCTGCAGGATTAAATACAGAAAATCAGATAGATTTATATAAAATTAATTATTTATTATGGCAAATGATTAGACAAAAGATCTTAATCAGGATTATTTACTGTAAGTATTAAAGCTAAAACTACTAGTAGAGTATGGTAGAGGACAGTATATTGCATTGTATCACAGCAATTATATTAAAGCTAGCAAAAAGAAAGAATTATTAAGTAGAGATTGATGTATACCACTATACCAAAGTTTGTGGGCAGATCTCTTTCTCTTAACATCAAGGAGTATCCTTGTGAAGCGTCCCCTACCCAAGGGAGGAATCTCCACACACTTCAAGGGGAAATATGTTAGAAGAACCTAAGCATGAGAAAGAGGACTGGACTTCCATAGTGTGAAGTGATTGACTGCCAATCATGTGTCTCCAGGTCAGTGTAGCAGCTTCTCTGCCAAACCTTTGCTTCACTGTCAGGAAGTTAATTCGGGGTTAGTTCACCAGATTGGTTTTAGTATAACTCAACACCAAAACCAGCACGTCACCCCTCTCAGCCCACCACTGATAGCTCTGCAAATGAGACATTGTCTGAGTTGCCTGACCACATTCCAGGCTGGAGCACCCTGCTGAGCTTGCTCCCAGTGCTATGAGCTGTGTTTCTGTGCTTCTGCCCGGCTGTGCTATTTGGCCCACAGTAATTGTAAAGCCTTGGAAGAGTATTTATTTGTTGTGCAAGATCTTGGCCAGCTGATTCAAGTTGCTTTGTAGTGGATCTGGTTCTCAAAATTACCCCTCAGTTTACATGGATGATGGTTCTCTCTGGATAGCTCTACCTCCAAAACATTTAGAAAAGTGTGAAGCTCTCCATATCTTCAAGGTGAAGATTTCAGTCAGAAAAGAGAAGAAAATATATTTCTCAATCTGCAGGCCAGGTACCCAAAAGTTAGGTATGATGCTGGATCCTGTTCCAGATTCTGTATGGATTCATAGTGATTCACAACTTTTGGAGTTCCTAAGGATTTGGTTCTTAACCAAACACAAACGTTGGGTACTCTACAACTTTAAAATTGCTGGCTTAGTTGAACTCATTCAACCAGTTCAAACTCTCTAGAATTTTTTGAAGACTTGTCTTTGTACAGCAGGTTTTATGACACATCAAGTACTGTCTGTGCAAAAATCAGCTTGCTAAATCAGGTATCACTTAGCCTCTCCCAGCTGACACAGACCTTCATAAAATATATGGACAGAATGAAATCTGTATTCTGACTAATTTGACAGGCAGTTGTGAATCCATGTTTCACCTGGATCAAGCTTGTATTACGAGCTGATTCTACCATGAAGATGGCTGTTATGAAGGAATGTGCAACATAGTCTCTGACCCATTCATGCTGAAGTTTGAAAAAAACATTTTCACTTTTTCTGATGCCACTTTGTCTTCATCAGTGGAAGATGATGTCTACTTTAAGCTATTAGCTGAACCATCATATCTGAATTACCAATATTAGTGAATATGTATATTGACACACAGCTAGTCTCTAACTACAAAATTCCTGAAAAAATTGAGCTACCAAGCTCATATTTCTGGAGCATGTATCATCATTGGCTATATTGTGGAAGAGAGATTTACAGTGCTGGATCTGTAAGGGATATTGTGGCAAGAGAGTGTGGGACTGCTAATTTCCATGTATTCCTTTGCTATATTCAAAAGAGTTTGGGTGATGCTCTTGCTGTGTAAGCATTTATCTTTTTTTTTTTCCCTCCCTTGCACAACACCAGAATGCTTAAGCATTATAGCTGCAAGAATTTGAAATGCTGTTTGCAAGTCAAACTGTTTCGAAGTAGCCCTGAGGGGAAGGAAAACAAATATTCCCTTAACCTTCATTCTAATTATATCAGTCATTAAAATACAGGGAACAAAGAACAGTGTTTATTAAAATTCCCTTCTCTTGATAGCTCCTCTTTATAGTGTGGTTCATACCAGCAGATGTTTCGAGGAAACATCTTTGTGGAAGGGAGGAATAGTATGCTTATGAATTGAATTCACTTTAACAAATATTTTAAAATATTCTGATACTTCCTATGATTTTTTATACTATATGCAGAAAAGTTGTTTTAAGAATGCATTTTCATAAAGTTATCTGTGTGGTTGTCCAACTTTGCACTGTCCATTAAATGTACAATCCCGATGAAATAACAGTGTTTGATACTTGTCAATTAAGATCCAGAACTGGCATTGTATGCTCTTCAGATAAGCAAACAGAGAGAATAGAAATCGCTGTTTTCAACTGAAGACCTAATTTCCCTTTGCTGTGAGAACTCTTGGTTCTGTAATCATAAATTAATTAGGTTAATTCTGAGATTATTAATACAACTGGCATCTACTTCAAACAATGAAGCCATCTGCTTTTGTAGGGGCATTGGAGAGGTACAGACTTCTGCTCTAGATTATTTACTTACTTCTTAGGTCTTTTCTTCCCTGTGCTGCAAGTTTCAGAGTGGCTTCAGAGCCTGTGCTACTATCCTGAGTGACCAAGGTGACTATTGCACTGGGTTCAAATACTCATATTGTGCTTTGGAAAGATTGTTCACACTGTCTGGTGATCACTAGAGATGAACAGAAGAATGGGAATACTCTGGTCTTTAGCCAAAATTTGCACCTGAGTGGGTACTTCTCTGCACTTTAAGTGGCTTTTCATGATGATGACTTGAGCAGGATGTTGATATCAAATTTTTATTACAGAAATCAGATCTGGAACCATTTATTGTATTCAGCTTTCACTTTTTATTTCCTAAATTATAAAAGCTTTATTATAATTAAGAGCTTTAAAAATCCTTAAACTTCAGCATTTACTCTAGAGGTGGTTTCTGTTTTCTTTCATTTTTGCATTCGGAATCCACAGAAAAGAAAACTGACTGTCACAAAGCTTTAAAAACTGCTTAAGTATCTTTAAGCAGTATGTTTGTCTGCAAAAATGGACATTTAGTATGGTGTACACCACCAGTCTGATTCAGAGAGTAACAGCTCATTTTTCTTTCTTGGTGTTCATGCCACAAGGCCTCCAACTTGTTTACAAGGTGATTCTGGTATAAGCGAAATGAAGTAGTCAGAGCAATCAGCATGGGATTAAGGGGCTCCACCTCTCAGAGAGGTGCTGCACATATCTGCTACACAACACTTGTCTACCTTTATAGGGAAATACATGTTGCTTTTGATGGGCATGAGGATGATAGCATATGCTATTGATGCAATCCTCCTAAGTTGGGGAATTCTAACACGTAAACCAGGTTACTGAGGCTTGTATGAAATTCAGGTCACACCTGACACAAGAAAGACAAAGGAGATGACTTCTGGGAAGCTCCATATCCCAGCAGTAAAAGAGAGAGCAAGAACAAGCTCCTTAAGTTGAGTTACTGAAGCTCCATGGCATACAAGTGTCAGCTGGTATCGTGAACTCTGTCATGTTTTGTGGCTGTGAGGATGAAGACCATTCAGAGTGAAAAGAGCACAGCAAGAGCACCAAGCATAGGGGCTGATGGTATGAAAACAAACTGCTCAGGGAGCAGGTGGGAAGCAATGGGGGCCAGGCACCTTAACCCCATTTCAAGCATGTCTAATGCTCCAGCAGCAGAAGGCAGCTGTAACTGAGGTGGATCTTGAGGCAGCTCAGAGCTAGTGCAGTGACATGTAGATCCCTTATCATGGGTATAGGCTGTGACTGCCAGAGCATTTCTGTTACATTTGAAAAATCTACTTTATTCAATAAATTATTTCCTCAATTGTACCTGTGATAGGTAAGGAGTGAGCTACAGAGCTACCTGCTACAGTGGTGTATTGAGAAACAAATGACCAAAACTAGTTTCAGTAGCTAACCTTCCAGAGTTCTTCAGTAAATTTAACTATTTAAGACAATAGTGTTGATTTTTTTTCTTTTTTTTTTTCCTTCGTCTGTACCTGGTTTCCTTTAATAAAAGAAAAACAATAGCTAAATCTATATTTCTATTTAAAGATAAAACTAGCAGAGCATTTAATACTAGTATTATTGATATCTGTTGTGCATGCCCAGTGGACTTGCTTCTAAGTCTCTTTTATTGCCTTACAACAGAGAATTCGCAATCCTCTGCAAGTAATGCCACCAGGCAAACCTGCTGATATGAAGAAGCATTTTCTGATGGACTTTGTGTCTTCTGCCTCTGCAATTTGTCCCTCACCTTTTTCTGTGAAAGGGAAAGCAGGGGAAAGAATTTGGTTCTGACAGACTTTTATTTTACTGAACTGCACAATTACTATATAATATATGGAACCACCCAAATATCTTCCGACCGTAATCCTCAAAAAGCAGTCCTATCTTCCAAAAGTCAAAGTCTGAGTGAGTGGAAAAAGGGAAAAGCCTTACAGAAGCATCCAAAACTAAGGAAAAAGTGTCATGAAGACAAAATGCCTGAAGTTATCAACATACACAATTTGCCTTCAGGAACAAGTTTCCACAGACTGTTGAATCACAAGTAAGAATATTTGTTTTGAAAAAGTTCAGTCTTAGGTTATCCAAGCATTGACATTGACAGCAGTCATTGACATACACAGTAGTACACTCATTTCTAGATGGAGCAGAATAAATGTCTTTGCTCTGCACATTGCAATACAGGCTACAGAGTGACTTGACCTTTCCAGTGGAGGGGGCTAATTCTTTAAAGGTAGATTTACACAGAGTTCTGGAAGATGCTTCCTTACTGATGGAAAAAAAAAAAAAAAGAAAAGAGAGAAAAGAAAAAGGTATATTTAGAAGCCCTAAAGAAGTTGTAACTGATTCTTTTTTTTTTTCTGTGGGGCTGTCATGCAAATAAAGTTTTCAGTGGGCTGTTTTTTCATGTGAAACTAAGTATGTAAGGGTCACAAACCAGTGGTTCAGATTCGGTTCTGTGATACTATAAATGTGTTTAAATTAAGGATCTTTCTTTCTATTTACAGTCATACCAGAAAAAACAACAGAGGGGTTTGCTCTTTGCTAGATCTTATGGGAGCAAAATGCAGGAAGTCATGAATAGTCTGCTTTTATTTCTGAAATGCACATTCTCCCTCATTTTGCTTTGAGCCTTACATTAAAAAAAACAACTTCCACTGTTAAAAATCAACATCAAACCACAAATAATCCAGTATTGCATGTCTTTTGGAAATGAATATGACCTAATTTAAAATATAGAGGTAAAATCACCAGTTGCATTCAGTAATTGCCAGCAGGCAATGTTATTGCATGCAGAAAATTGATTAGCACACCCAATATAAATTATTGATGCACTCATATTGACTTATTCTGACTCTGATGGATCGAAAATGTGACACTATTGTAATGTGCATATTGTATTAATAACATAACTAATCAAAGATAATTTTTAACAAACTATGACATAAGGCCTTAAATTATTGATGGAGAGCAGTTTAGAGATGGTTAGTGCATTAGTTGAATGTGTTCATTTCACTGACCATTTGGTCTGGTCCCATCTGCCACAAGTTAGCTTCCTCATCTCTCTAGTACCCATTCAGGTGCATTTGGAGCAGCTGGGATATTAGTTCTCTGTGGAGAAATAAGATCTCACCACGACTCGCCAATGCTCCCTGCAGTTCCATGCTCCCCAGCAGCCTCTTCAACAATAGGACAAGGCCCTTCTCAGTTCCAGGTCTAATAATTTAATCCCATAAAACAATGTAACTTAGTCCCTCAGAGAGTCCAACCTTATTAATAAAAAATGCAGGCATACAATTTACGTTGTTATAGTGACATTCCTCAATATTGCTTTTTTTTCATTCTGTCAAAAGCTGGTTAATAAAGAAAAGACTTATTCAAGGAAATAATGTGGCCATTTGAGGTAGTTGGCCTAGCATTATGGCACTAAAATTAGGAAAAAGTGGAGGCAGGGGTGGGAGGGATGTGAGAGTTAGGGGATTAACTGTATTACTGTATTAGAGGAGATCTGTATCTTTAATTCTTTAGTTTGGAATAGTAACAACAACAACAAAATCCAGAAAAAACCCAGAGTACGAATTTCAAAACAATAAATGCTCACTTTTCATCTAAGTTTACAGTTAAGCTTAGTAATAGCAAATAAGCCATATACTATTAGCATCATTTAGCAATCTCTCAGACAGTAAAGCAGGACAATGCATAATGTGGTGCAAAGCACTAAAACGAGTGGCTTCCCATGACTTTTATTTATTTTTTGTGGTAGAAATCAGCCATTGTGTATCATGCAGTATTTGCAGACTGTGTCCATTTCCACAGATGTTTTCAGTTAAAAGTTGTTCTTTGTTGTTAACCCCAAAATAACATCTCAAGAAGAAGCAAATGGTTGAAAGCTTAAAGAAAACACTACCTGATGGCAAGCATCTTTTGAAAGAAAGTACTTTTCATTCCAACCTTCACCAGGGCTGGTGGGAAATGATGCTTGTTAGCAGACAGCTTAGTAAACCTTCCAGAACTCCACATCCACCCTGCTGATTTTCTGCTGTATTATTACTGTGAGAATGTCTACTTTTTCTGAGACCAGTACTTAGACTAGGTAAGTTCTCTCTATGCTGGAAGATTTGCCATACTCCCACATGGTCTTCTAGGCTGAATCATCTTGCCCAGCTAAGCAGCACTCTGTAATGCTTACAATGCATCTCTGCCTTAGTTAATACCCAGAGTGCTCAATGAGGTAGCAATTGCTAGCAGCAATTGCTAGCAGCAATCAAGGCATTAGTCAGAGGATGAAGTCAGCCTCTGAATGAACAAAAAGATATGTCAAAGAATAATTTGATTAATGTTGACAGAAACGTCCTTATTTCTCAGTTTCTAGACAAAGAGTGTACAATTTTCCTTGTTTTTCCTTTAGGTGGGCAGCCATTTACTGTTCCCACTGAAAAAGAAGGAGGTAGGTCTGACAAAGCAGGGAAATTTCCGGAAGTATTCATATTGCAAACCATGTTTACTGTAATAACACAGACCCGGGAGACAGTGGTTCCTGAAAGTCAAGGCAGTGTTTCTGTGTCTGTCCTCAGCTCACTTGCCTCCTTGCTCTCTTAAAAAAAAGTAGGCAGGATTTCTCCAGAGCTAGGTTTTGGTCCTAGTCACAGGTGACAGATTATTAAGGGCAACTGAGTAATATCACTTCTCTGCTGCAGTGTGGTTTGTCTTATGTGACTAACATATAACAAAGGAAGCTGTGATGGAGTTTCCAGCTTTCCAGCTCTGGTGGCACACACTGAGGATGTCTGGGGCTCTCCTGCTCAGGCACTTGCTGGGGGAATGCTTGGGAACTTCCAAAAACCCAAGCTAGACTATTTCCCTTTTACTGATGAAAACACCACATTTGGCTCCCCATCCTTGCCAGACGTGACTAACCCTTAGGACTCAAAAAAGCACTTCTGAAGAACGGTTTTCTCCAAAGGATTTCAGATGTATAAAAAGAGATGAGCTTTTTTTTTTTTCCCCTTTCTTTTTAAACTATATTCTTTTTAAAGGAGACTATGTCCCATGAGACAGCAGTACCATCAAATTGTAGCTCAATATAGTGTTCAAATCTCACAGGTTGAACACGGCTGTGATATCAGCATGTGATTTTTAGGAAACATGGCACAAAGTACAGAAGGGACAAAAACGTGTTTTCCTACTGCTGCTGGCAAAAGGAGTACTTATTTTGGTATTCTAACTGCTAGAGAGCATATGATCTCCAACTGTTTCTTCCAGAAGAATTAAAAATTGTCAAGTGGCATTCTGCCTTCATTCTGCATTTCATGGAAACAGCTGGTTTAACTTCTGCGCTCCCTCACCCTTCTGCTGGGGCCTGCTTTTTAGTCACCAGCTTGCTTTTTTGCCCATCTATTTAAACATTGTTTACCTGTTATTAATATAGGCAGAGTAAGACATTCTGCAAAATTTTGAAATGAAGCACAAAAATTGTGCAGTAGATTTGTCAAAACACACTGGAACAAAGACTGAGATCTGACACTCCTGTTGTAAGTCAAAGGGTTTATCCATATTGACAGAAGTTATGAAATCCCTGTACAATTTCACAAATGCACAACAAGAACAATCTAATTTGTGAAAAGAAGCCGTAAAAGAAGTTCCTTTTTTCTCCCGAACTATATATTTTATGATTTAATAGTTTGTTCCCATGTCAGAGAAAACTGTGCCTTTGTCTATCTGCATGCTTAAATCCTCACTGTAATGCAGTCAGCTTTGAATCAAGGACAGAAGGCAGAAGTTTAGGTTGTACCATTCAACATCTCAAAGACTGCAGTGTCACAGGTGTCATGGTTTAGCCCTGGCCAAATGCCAAAGCTTCCACAAAAACCGCTCTCTCCCCTCTGCACTGGACAGGGGAGAGGAATTTTTTTCCCAAGGTGAGATAAGAATACTGAGAGAAAAAAAACCCCTCTAATTAAAGCAGGCTAAAACAGGCTCAAAACTTAAAAGTGATAAGTGAAATTTATTACAGAGTTAAAGGAGTAAACAAAACATTCTCTCAAAACACTCTCGCTTCTGCCAAGCAATCGCTCGCACTCGCTGCTTCTGTCGCCCAGAGCCAGGGAAAAGCACTTTCCTCGCCCTTCTCC
>VZRZ01004455.1:423587-456319 GCA_013398175.1 Climacteris rufus
TATCTGTTGTTTCTTCTACATGCTCTACTCCTTCTCCCCTGCCTATCTACAACTACCTGGCGAGCGTATGCATACTACTGTGTCTCCTTCTTAAATATGTTCTCACAGAGGCATTACCTTTTCCCCTAATTGGCCCAGCTGTGGCTTGCAACATGTCCATCTTCAGGAGCCATCAGAGACTGGCTCTGCTGCACGGCTGTGGAAGCTTCTGGCAGCCTTTCACAGGAGCCCTTTTTTCTGGCCCCTACCACGCCCAAAAAACCAGACCCCCTGTCAAACCACCACAACAGGCCATACAGAATCATGAAAAAAATGGTAAAGTGTAGGCAATGTCTCACTAGAGGAAACAGTGCAGAGTTAAAGATATCCCACAGTAGGATTTATTTAGCCATACAGACTGTCCAAATTAATGCACCAGAACCTAATTAGAGACATTGGTCAAAGTGCTCTGCCCTGCCTGTGTGGGGAATATGAGCTGTCAAAATTTCACTTGTGGTCTCAACTGCCTTTCCCACTCACACAGCTGTGACAAAACCCTCTTGCCCATCAGCATTCCATTGCTTAAGGATGGTACATAAAATAGGTATGACTATAAAATATGCTGTGGTTTTATATGCAGATTTCTGAGCCTGTCTCGCATATTTTCTGGAGGGACTTGGGTTTCATTTGCTATAGCTATATTATAATGAGTCTGTGCTTAAGCCCAGAGCATATGGACACAAGCCCAGGCTGTTGCATGGGCATCCAATGAGCTCTAGTGCTTGTGGAGAGAAAGTCTGATCCCACCTCCCCCCTTAGAGAGAAGCCATGTTCCTCCTGCCTGCAGCATGAAGTGGCTTTGTGCAGCTGTCCCAGTCACCAGCCTGTACACACAATGCCGTACAGTGACAGCATCTTGCTGAATTCGGGCAGCGAAGATGGGCTGGGGTCATTGCAGGAACCAATACCACAGATAGCAAGTACTGAAGGGGTGCCACAGGCAGCTCAGGGTGGCTGCAGGGAGCTGGGAAGGGTGCTATGCCCTCGATGGTGGTCTGGCTCATGCTCTGCTGAGGAATGCAGCCACTGCCTCTAACTTCGTCAGGGATGTGACACCTCATCTAAGGCTACGATCACTTGGTGCCAGCTGGACATGCAAATCAGAGCTTTAATAACAGGGGAAATTGTCCTATTTCTTCTTTTTAGATTGATAAACATGGTGCTTTCTCCTCCTAAGTAGCATGTAATAATTTAATATTCTTCTTCAAAAGCATTTGAAAATAACAAAGTGGTCAATAGAGGAGCAAACTTAAAAGGAAGCTTTTGTTTGTGTACTATGCCCAGTTTACTCATCTCGAAAGGTGATGCTTAGCTATTGAACGTTTGTCTGAGGAATGGTTTCTTTGGCACTGCATCATGAAATCTTTTGAAACAAGAATATATCTACAGTTGCTGAAATCTCAAATTACTGACTTGTTTTAATGAAATTAAACTCCTCATAAGATTAGGAGATAGCCCCAGAACTATATAATGATTTGAAGTGCTAATGCTTGCACTGGGATCTTTACATTATCAAATAAATCTGGGAAAATAAATGTATCCATTTGTCTGCCTTGCAGGGATATTCCTGAGGAGGCAGCTGCACACTGTTTCGTTTCATTGTGTTGTTCTGGTTTTAACCAGCTTGGCTTTCTTTTCAGCCATGCTGCAGGACAGGAAGGCTTCATTTCAGTGGTAAAAATACTTATTTCTAGCCAAAAAAATAAACATGTCAGCTCTGCCAGAGAATTGGTAAGACTACACACAGTGCTGCTCTATTTACAGTAGGATGGACTAGATCAGTAGGATGGACTACAGCACTGGGATGGACTACATCACCAAGAGCTGGTCTTCTTCTCAACTTTCCTTCCAAGTTTCACCTGAAAGCGCCCTGTAAGACCAAGGTGAGTTTTGTTGTAGTAGCCTTCCTGAAACCACCAGAAACCCATTTGCCAAGTTTAAGTTTCCAAAAATATATTAAACAGGAATGCATCCTCATGTGGATATAAAATCTTCAGAGACAACTGAAATTAACTGCTGAAATAAATCCTGCACTAAGCTAAATATAACTGAGAAAATCAACATTCAAAATAAACAAATGAAAACATTGGGAAGTCTGTAGCAGATGATGAGATACACTCAGCAGATAAATTATGTATCCCATTTAAGGACCAAGCTTCAGACTTCAGTACGGAACAAGAAGAAAACTATCAGAAGTATTTTAGATTAAGTAGAAATGTAAATTCATTTTTAAACTGAGACCACATCTTTGAAATTCAACAAATTTGAGGGTTAGCCTCAAGAATTCCTCCTTTAGGAAAAGTTTCTCTGACCAATCACATGCAACAAATGAAGAAAACAAGAGCTGTAGACATCTGAGAATGTTGTTTCTGACTTCCTTTTAATATCAGCTAAGGTGACTGAAACACTTTGGTTCCCAGACAGGAGGCTAATAATAAATCCTATTTTCAAGTAATTGTTTGACCAACTCCATGTGAGGAAAAACCCTGGGAGTGAGATTCCACAGCTGCAAACACATGTATAATTGCTACACATCTCCTCTCTTGACTTTGCCTTTCTTTCCTGTATAAATCTTCAGAAATGGATAAAAGAAATAATTAAAAAAAATAGACAAACAAGTTCTTACTTTTCACTTGGAAATTGGAGACTGCCCCCATTCCTTATTTCCATTACTACACATGAAGGTGCACCTATGTAAAGACGGTTACATTTTTTTAAGAATATCTTGGCTAGCACTTGCTTAATCTAATTTTTATTTCAAATTTTAAGATGTTTTGAAGAGACAGAGAGAGATACTCAAATACGTCTAAAACCACTGTCTCAGCTCCTAAGATGGTGAAAAGAAAGAGGCATTTCTAGATGGCTAGCTTAGATATAGAATCTAACTTTTGATGGCTTAAGTTAAATAAGATACTTCCCATCCCCAGCAAAGTTGTGCTGCCAGTTGCAGATAAGTAAATACTCTGTCTAAAATCTCCACTGTGAAGGTAAACTGGTGGTTGGAATATATGGGCATCTTTGCTGTTTCTTCTTCTCACAAATATAATAATTGTACCTGCCAACCTGGGATATATACATATAGAGGTATATAGATAGATACATCCATATCTTTTTCCCACTTTGTGTCTAACTGCCATTACTGCTAGTAGGAGATGTACATGGGTATTGAGAGCAGAATATACCCAAGTTTCAAATAACTGAATTATTTTTACTTTGCATGTAAATATGATTAATTGTAATGAGAATTCAGGATTCAATGAAGGTGAGGTAGCTTAATGGTAAGAATTTAGTGCAGTTTTACAATCTGATTAACTTCAAATATCTCAACTTATAGCTTTTTCAAGCAGACATAATGGACCTTATTCAATAAGTTTGCTTAATCAGGTGTTACTTTCAGACAAATATTACCATTCTTTTGAAAATAAAAGATTGTGCTTCTGTGTGTCACTATTGGGCTTGTTCTTTTTTTTCCTATGAAAAGAATTTCTGATATGGCCCTGAAATTATTTTATTAACGTCTTTATTTCACTGAAATCAAAATAGCCTGTAGAACTAGCTCCCCTGTGTTCAGATTTTCATATATATATTATGATAGTAGCAACTCAGAGATATTTTAGCTTCCACAAACATGATTTGGCAAAAATAACATAATTAACAAACCATGGCTTTTTAGGAATCAAGAAAGCCATATTCCTGAGGGCACTGAAAATGGGCCTCCTAAACCTGTTGTGTCACTAACTCATCACATTGTTTCAAGCAGCATGTCACTCCTCTGCCTCAGGGTCTTTAAAATCCAGGCAGCGATACCCATATTGCAGGACAAATCATGAGTGTGGCCAGTTTACCTGCTTCAATAAGCTGTGTGAAAAAGCTTAGCTGGTGTTGATGTTCTAGTGTGTTGTCTGTGCCTTTCCCCTTGGGAAGGGCACAGTCTCTTTGTTTTGTGTGCAGAAATGAGATTAAGTTTGTGAAAATGGCCTTGGTATATCTGCTTAAGGGCACACACTGGGCCACTGCTCCTTTGGGAGGGCTGCACCAAGCAGAGTAAGGCACTGGCAGAGTTGGGCATACTCCATTTTGTGATTGTAATGATTCAAAGTTTCTCCGAGGTGCTGTTTTATGCTCATGATGGGATTAAGCAGTGTCAACTAAAAGTGTATTCTTAGGAAGACTGCTTAGGGGGTTGTTTCTTTTTTTTTTTCTATTTTACACATATTGTGCATTTGTATACACACACACATTTGAAACACTTACTAAGGAAGATATTTTTCATCTTTCCGTGTTTAAATGTCACGACAAACTCAATACTTGCCATGTTACCAGCATAGGAGGGTATGAGGAACCAGGAAGGTGTCTTCCACATGTGATGCCTTGTGGTATGCTGTATGGAAGTGTATATACTTACCTATCTGGGTTAACTCAAGCTGCCTAAACAGTAATTTTCTGGTCTAAGCCAGCTGAATCTGAACACAGCACTTCCTCTCATCTGCAAAACAGGGTTTAGGAAGGTGTAGTGCTTCTTTGTAAGCATTTATCTTTCCATTGAGTGTATTGGGATCTAAATGGACATGTTAGTCTTAAATTAAGGAATTAGTTACAGTAGCATTGAACAAAATGTAGCCAGTTTTCATGTTGCTCAGAAATATTTGTCATGTAAAAATTATGTTCAAACTGTAAATATACAGAATAGTTTAAAATATATAATTCATTTTCAGCCCCATAAAAAACTAGGTCATTTATGCTATGGAATAAATATGGTTAACATTGAATGCCTGTTTTTTTATAGAAAACACAGATATTGCTAGTGAAGGCATGAAACATAGAGTTTTCTGATGGAGGGTATATCACATATATCATTGAACAGACTGATATCCTATGCAGAAATACTAGGCCAAACAAATGACTAACATGTTAGGAATGACAAAAATCTGTCATCTCACTCTATCAGTATCTCACCACTTTTTTTTAGTGCTTCTATTTAGTATGAAACAGAAAGCCTACAGAATGTAGAAGACTAAAAGAAAAAAAAAAACAAGAAAGAATGAAGTTATTCAGAAAACACCAGGACAGAGCAAAATTGTACTGAAATTCCTCCTCGTTTTTCAAGCTGTGATACAGCTACTTAAAAAAAGTAAAGATAACACGTAACTGAAAAAAATTTTAAACACTGTAAGCCTCTCCTTCTTCTGCATTAGCTATACAAAAGGTTGAATCCTGTAGTCCATACTGAAAGATTCAAACTGATTAAAATTTTGTCTGGGTAAGTAGGAAGGATCACATCTTGACATCACTTGCCAAGCAGTACCTTCTAGTGTTGAATATAGGAGGTTGGTTGTGCTATTTGGGTCTGCCAATTCTCAGACTACGTATCAGAAAGAAAAACTCCTCTGGGACTGAAATTATAAAACCACTGAAATCCAACACAGAAAAAAGAAGTTTGGACAAAACTAAGAACAAGTATTGTAGTAAGCAACTGCAGCAAGTGCCAAACAGCAATGTGACTGAAGTAATTTAGAGATCATTCCATGATTTTAGGTGTTTGAACAAGTTCAGGGCTATTTTGGATTGGGATACAGAAGGTCATTCCTTATTCATATCTAGAAAAGTCACCAGAACTGTTCTGCCCTCACTGGTGATGTTGCTGCTACTCCCACCTTTTAATTTCCTTCACTTGATGATATGAGTTTTCTTTTGTCTCATGTACATGCACTAAGAATTCACTTCTATTGTTGCAAATTACTGTAATCAAAAATGATGGCTTGTGGAGCAGGCATTTTGGGTGATATTCAGTGTACTGTTATGATATTGTTGTTCATTTTGAAGTCTGCTGTAGCCTGGGAAGATTCATGCACATTCAGAGAAAGTCACTTTTCTATTGTCCCTGTGCCATACACATATAGATGTGTATACGCTTGTGAAAACTAGAGCTTTTAGTGATTGGCTCAGCTAGCACCATCTTTAACAAGCTTGTTTTAGTCTATTACTTCAAATTAATTTTTTAAGACTAGAGCATTAGAGAGGATGTCTGCTGGGGCTACAGTTGGAAAGACAAGTCTGAGGGCTAGTTTATGAAATAAAAACAGCACATAAGGGAAGAAAAGTGCCTAAAGGAAACATACTGCTGTTCAAATAGCAGGCAAGAGGTGGGAGGCAACCTTGTTAAAAAAAAAAAAACAAAAACAAACAAAACAAACCAAGCAAACAAACAAATTAAAAAATCCCACCAAAACTGGGAAAAATATCCAGATCCTCTTGACTATCCCAAACTGAAACTGAGGTTTTGCCATTTTTACCCTATCCTACGCATTTTTCTTATGGCTGACTTATGAGAATTGCTGGTAAGAAACCCTCAAAATTTGCAAACGTTTTAGGGTTTGCACCCTGCCTGCTGACAGAAACACACCGGGAAGATGAGGCACAGAGGGTGCTGTTGTTGTCTCTTTTGTAGCTGCACCTCTTTGTTTGATACATTTTGTATGGCACATGGCAGGGAAATTTAATTTTGAGTACAGCTTGGTGCACCCATTAAACTTTGCAAGTCAAAGTCCAAGTTCCTGGAACATGCCTGAAAGGGGAGAATTTTTATTTGTAAGATGAAAAAGAATAAGAAAGCAGATGTGACAGCCAGGAGATTGTCACAAATACTCTGAGACTGTACATGCTGGTTCCTTTTCCTTTTCCTTTTCCTTTTCCTTTTCCTTTTCCTTTTCCTTTTCCTTTTCCTTTTCCTCTTTTCCTTTTCCTTCTCCTTTTCCTTTTCCTTTTCTTCCTTTTGCTTTTCCTTTCTGATTGTTGGACTTTGAAACCTCACCTTAATATCTACAAAGTAAATTACTATTTCTTAAAGAAAACTAAGATTCATCTGTAGTTCCAGGTTCTGGAGTTTAAAGGAAACACTGTTCAATACCAAGAGTTGGGTTTTTTTTGTACTCTGTTGGGCATATTGCTGGTAGTTCACCAGGATTTGTTTAGATCTGAAATACCCAACTTTCAAATTTACACGGTCACCCTCACGCTAAATTTGTTTTCTATCTTTAATAAGTTTCCCACTAATTTAGCTAATGCACATATCATGCATGTCATTCTTACCAGATCAAAACCACTAATTAAGACTGAACAATCATTAATATGCCCCTCCTGGGTAACTCTGTTCTGGAGCAAATTACAGGCAGTTTGAACTTATATTGTCAAAAATTAGATACGATATTGGATACCATCAAAATGACCAAAACCTGGTAAGATTTCTGTTTTATTCTGACAAAGAAACACTCCTGGAAAAACAAAACCTGTGAACCTACATCTATCCTGCATTGTGTAATCCTTTGTGGGAGAATCAGACAATCAGAGGAATTCCATACTGGCTCTGTAGGTTTGTGCATACGTGCACATACGTAGAGTTACCTTAAATGTGTACTACTCTCTCCCCAAAGGTAAAATGGGAATAGCATGAACAGTTTGCTGTCAATTGAGTGATCTTTACATTTAACTCCTTCTCTACAAAGTGACTGTGTTCAAAGCATCACAGAAATATTATTTTCCTAAACCTAAGGAAAAAATTGCTGAAAATTGTCACTATATCAATTTTTTAATTATGCTTGACAACATAATTGTTGCTACACATCTTCCTTCCTCACATCCCCCAAAAAGAAGTACATTTGAGGATACAAAATGTCATTGAAACCCTGAGAACAAAAATATTTCAAACTGCTCTGTTGCTAGCATAGTATGGCTATAGCAAAACACATACTAGTGAGTTGGAATCATATCATCCTGAGCATCTGCACTACTCCTCCTTGGAGAGTGCATACTAATCATCTCTCTTCATGGTCAGTAACCACATAAGGACAACACCAGACGATGCCAGTGGTTTTGGTCCTGTAGCATTTATATGATTTCCTGCAAAGATAGTCATGCCAGATAATATTCGTCAACCTTGTCTTTGGTCTTCTCTCTTGATTGAGGCAGATGTTTATTTTCCATCTGCACTATATGTCAGAGCAACTGCAGCCTTCATCTGGCAAAGGGTGCCTGTTATATTACGAGGCCATTGCATAAGCTGCTGGAAAGATTACTCTTGTGAATAAAATCAGTTTATGGCTAAAAACATTTATTCTTCATTTTGATAAGCCCTTAACAAATGAAAATTTGCTTCCTTACACTTTTGCCAAGCATAGGACCGTGTTTATTTCTAGCTATATGGGTCACGAAGGATTCCCAGCTGTTAGATAGAGTCAGTTGTGCATTGCTGCACTCAACAACATCTGTTTCACAAAAACAGTATCCAGCTTTTAGCGCTCAAATGGAGGTTATACCATATGCCAGCAGACCACTTAGTTTTTACCTTGGGAACCAACTTTACACTAGTCAAGGTAACAGAGGAAGTACTGAGTATTTAAATGCTACCAGGCTTCAGTCACATCTTCATGTGCTCTTGTCATTTCCAACTATATATAGTAAAATTAGTTCCAAGCATATACTGCAAGCTGTTCCTCTGTTTAATTATTAACTGGAAGAAAGTTTGTTTGCAAAACAGTTAAAATGTTTTTTGTGATAGACTCTGATGTTGAAAGTGGTGCCATAAGATGCTTCTGCAAATACAGAACCTTGTTAAAATGTCAAATAATATAAGCTATCAACAAAGGCAGATCAGGCTGAATACCCTTTAACTACTGAGCAGGATGTTAAAAAGCCATACTACCATGGAACTCTTCAGAGCCTCGCAAACCATTCAAAATGTCTGGCGGTGTTATACTACCAGGATGTTTTTGATTATGATTTATGTTGTGCTACCAACTGTCTGCTTTCCTCTCATTTGGTTTTAATCACTTAATGACTCTCTAGAAATAAAGTTTTAAAAATATGTATTTTTGACAAGAACAGATAAATTAGTTTAAAGGAAATGCCTCTGATGGGTGAATCAATCTCTCAGGAGGATACCAAACAATTTTAGGCCCTTAATGGTAGCAGGAGGACAGTTGGTGGTGGTAAAAATTGCATAGTATTGTAGTGTGTTCAGTGATACAGTAAAACAGATTTGTTTGCCCATGATTCATTTCTATCATAAATGTTTTGTTGCAAAATACATTCCTTCATGCACAGTAAGATGTTTTCAATAGCACATGGATTAGACTAGCTACAAGACTGCCATTTTACTTGATTCTACCAAGTTGTATCACTGAAATGTGAATTAAGGCAGTGAAGTGAATGAGTTAAATTCTGTTAACACAGACAAATTTTCTGTGTATGTAATTCAAGTGACTGCAGTGGAATTAATCTTCATTGAAATTATGCAAAAAGATGGTTATGATGCTATAGACCAGTTTGTCCCAAGTCCTATCCTTAGTTTGCAAAACTGAAGAATGAGTCAAATTGCACTAAGACATTGCTGCCATTACACAAACAAATTACTAACAGATTCATATCACCAAATAAATTCTGTCCTGACAACTTTCAGGAGAGTAATAATAAATTCACTTGGTCCATTGCAGCTCTTCTGTGAGCATCACATGTACACAGTATGAGTTGTATCTGGCTTCTCTCTTTACTTACCTTTCTGACCTTCACTTTGGACATGCCTCAAACTCCTCTGTTTTTTTCCTACTATTTGTACTTTTCTTTTGAATGAAAATGATGTGGTGTTCACATGCTGATATGGAGTTTACATCCTGATATAGAGCAAGGTATAGCCAGAAAAGCAACCACCTCCAGTAACAGGTGCTCTAAGTTCCATGTTACAGATAATGCCAGAGCCTGACAAATCCATGCTTTTGGGAAATGTATCAATAAATCTACAAAAGACAAAACAAAATTCTAAGTATGCCAAGTCATAAATTATACTAAGAATCCAGGGTGTTGGTTCCCAAAAGGGTCATCAACAAAAACAAGAATTCCAGGGCAGATCAGAACATCAGGCCATGCAGATTTATTAATAGGATAATGTGACCTCATGGTTTAGTTTTCATACATTTTTGCAGAAAACATATATTGAAGCTTCAGAGAAATAGGATTGGAAGAAAAACAAGATTGCCTAGTATTTAAAATCAGGTTAGGTACATGAAAGATAGAAAATCTTCCCAGATAGCTACGTCCGCAGTGGTTTAGCAAAGCTAAAGTCAGAGAAGTAACATTCATTTATATTGCATCAGGACTTGGCCTCTGACTACATCTTCTTCGTTGGTTTTTTTTTTTTAATTTTGCTCACTGTCGTTAGCTATGGAACTGAGCTACTCCTGCAACAATATTTACTTAAACCATGGGTGGAAAATTGAATTTTCAAATCTGTTTTCTGTTTCCAAACCTTTAAGAAATCATCCAGCTAAGAATAATTTACTCAAAGGACAGTATGAAACACTTCATGCATTATAAAAAACCAACAAATCCTTGAAATTATCAGTTCTATTCATTTACGGTGGAAAAAATCCTCTTTCCTTATTTTTTGAACATTCTTTTTCCTATCTTTATCAACATTAAGTTCTTTAGGACATTTATGCCTTTCTGTAAGTGCATATAAAGCCTGTGTTTGGCTAATTCTGTGTTGCAAATAGCAACAGTTTAGTTGTTCTTCCCTCAAGGGCTAAAATTACTGATGCTTTGGGTTTCCCATTTTCATCCTAGCAATTGTCTGAATAGTCACACCCTCCACAAATCAAAACAAACAGGGATTTTACTTTAAAATAAAGTGACCTTTGCAGAAATGAATGGTAATTATCACTTTAGAGATTTCATCCTAAAATGAACCTTATTTTCCAAAGTAGATGGGAAGTGCTAGATTTTCTTGTTTTAAGTGCTCAGAAGAATGTATAAGTTGCTGGAAATTTTACCTTTCTATTCATTATTGTTTGGTAACCAGCTCAGTTTTGAAGTGTTGGCCCTTACTTGGGAAACATGAGGATTCATGGGGATGAAAATACTATTGGGACATCTAGGTTGCTGTGAATGTTGCTTTTCCAAATTAAAAAACAGCAAAAACTATTCACTCCTCAATCCATGACCTAATCATAGATTTTTTGCTATACTTCTGACCAATCATGTTGAATTTATAACAGCAACTCTGTATAGACAGTATACAGAGGTGCTTCTGCTCCATTGGTTAGATAGGAAAGCTGTCAAGTTCATTAGATTCATTCCAGTCTTTGAAACTTTGCTCTTTTCTCCTAGTGAATTATTGCCAGGAACAACTCTCCATGCCGCTTTTCAGACCCTTCATTTCTACAACACATCTGTACAGCCTTGCTCCACACAAGAAGAATTTCATGGGTACTTTCAAAACCCATCTTTGGCCTGGAGCATCTGTGCTGCTGCTGCTGCTGCTGCTGCAGACATGATGTCTCACAGCTACCAGCTAAAGAGAGACACTCATAATTTGTCATCAGCAGACAAAATGTCCACGTTGAATCTGTGAGTCTCACTGAATACCTGGTGCTAGGCTGCCATTTTTCAGAGTCCAGCTTACTTCCCATGGCTTCAGCAGGTTGGCAGGAGGGCAGAAGGTGTGTGTCCTTTCCAGGGCAGAGGGGTCAGACAAATTCATGCTCAACCTTTTGGTGGTTCCACTATCCCATTCTACACTATTTATACCATTTCATCTACAAAAGCAATGATGACTGCTTCTGACTCCGCATTAGCTCTTTGTCATCTAGGTTTTTTTACTATGATTTTGTACCTCTGCTTCATGACCCTTTCTCCTCTCCCCCGTTTAAAACTCTCCACTTGTTTTATTTAAGCTCTTCCTAAGCCTACAAGTTTGTTGAGCTATTCTGAACAAAATATATTAAAAAAACAAGCTGGTTTTCCAGGTGGGTTTTCCCAAGCTCTCACATCTCCCATTCAAGTAAAGTTTTTACAGTTACATCTGTGCAAACAGTGAAAACAAATACAGTGTAATGGCATGGATCTGAAGGAAGCTAAGTGCACCTCTCCACCTGCCAAGGCCCAGATGTGGGAAATAACATGGCACAAAGACCCCAAATACTGGGACACAGCAAAATTATTGCTAGAGAAGGTTTCAGTAGTATGTTAGTTTAATTTCTTGAAGCATAATCTTTTCTGCAACCATTGTTTTCCCATTCCTGCTGCAAGCAGTTTTAGCACCAAGCATGAAGTGAGATTTATAACATCTCTAAAACCAGAAATGAGCAAAATGTTTGTCTGCAAAGAAGAATGTCCACCATTAAGAGAGACCACGAAGAGACATGTTTGTGTCTATTACCAGAGATAGGTAAGACATAACTTACAGAAGGACTTACTGCCTTACAGAGTTTGGATGTTTATTAAGAGAGTGAAAGAAGTCTATTTTTTGAAATTTCCGATATTTTTTAACCTTCCTCCAGCCCCCCAAATGAGGCCAGTAACAGTCACAGTCAATCTCTTTCTCTTCATAAAAAACCTCTTCTTTATTTTCACTAAGTGATCCTATGTGGCATATAAAAGCAGTGTTGTTTCTTAAGATGTTTCTCAAATAGAGAAATCCCCAGTTCGTTCTAGACACTTACATCTACCAGACAGGCACAAACTAAAATTACCAAGAGATGGTGAAAGCCCAGAAAGCTTCTGGGATGTACTGGACTCTGTACATCTTCTCATACTGGGTCAGGCCACAGTTCTATTCTACCCAGTGCATGATCTTTGATAATACATGACAATCCTAGAGCATGCACAGCACAACACTCCCTCAAATACAGTCTCTCCCATTTTGTCTTATGTACTTATGTACTTTACAGGCTGGATGTGCCAGCCACATCTTTCCATTTAAACAGCCCTGTTTTACACCCATGTACAGAGTCTATGATATCCTTGAAATGAGCTCTACAATTTAATTACCATGTGAAAAAATAATGTATTTTTGTTTTGCTGCCTAGTTATGCACTTGTTTCTATAATAGAGAGACAACTACTAGTTGTTTTCAGTTCTCCTTCTCCATGATGTTTGTGACTTTACAGACTTGCCCTCAAACCTTCCTTTTGCAAACTGAGGGGAGTTGAGTCTATTTAATCGCTGTTCAGGGGGGAAGCCTTTCTCTGTTCTTCTGATCACCATTTTCACACTCTGCTTCTGCTGTATCCTTCCTGATATGAAAGGAACCAGAACAACATGCAGAACTCACAGGACACACAGGGATTCACAATGGCATAATAATGTTTCTGGTTTGTTTTTGATTCCATTCACAGTAATTTCTAACAATTATCAAGGATTTTTTTATTGCCTCTGATTTATAAGCTTACATCTTCACACCCACAATGAGTGAAGTTGTCTTTGCTCAGCAGTAATAGCTAAATCAGAGCATCTCATTGTGTTGTCCTGACTTCTGCAGTTCTGGATGTTATCATTCTTTTGTAACTGGTTCTCAGACATTCTTTGTAAACATAGCCATGTTATTGTAACAGTATCTTTTTATTTACATTCCTTTCTCCTGGGCACAGAAGTTTGATGGACATTTCCTTTGACCAGTGTGATTGAGGGGAAGCTCTTTGTCTCCTCCAATCCACAGTGATTTATAAGGCACGTATATATAATAAAGCCGGGCAAGGCCTGACGCACTTGTTCCTTGATCTCAACAGGTGTCTGTCTCCTTCTTTCGTGTCGTTACTGTGACATCATTGTGTATGTGTAGTTCATGGTTGTTTTCCCCTATGCTCATTACTTGATACTTATGGATATTGAATTTCTTGTATTATTCTTAATCATTCAGTGCTGTGAGATCCTTTCATAATTCCTTGTAGACATTTACTACCATGAATGGTTTTGAATCATCTGCAAATTTGTCACCCACCTTTCCAGATTATTTACAATCCAGAGAGAAGTAACTCCAACTTCTTCTCCAGTCACCAGCCTCTAGAAGAGGCTCCCTGCAAAACTCTCATGGCATTCTCTCCTCATCATGATACTTGATACTTCTTTCAACAACTTGTTCCTTGTATAGAAAAGTTCCTGCATAAGAATATGTGTGTCCTCTTCTAGAACAACATCATCACAGAGAATTCACCCAGATTTTCTCTAAAGGTGTTATAATCCCTGACAGCTCTATTTGCATTTGAGTAATTTCTCAGCCCTCAAAAGTTGTTTTACACTATTCTCTGTTATTACAAACATTCTTGTTATTGCCTTTATACTTTCATCAAACTATTTATCAATATTTCCTTTAGCTATCTTTATCAGTATTTACATTTACAATGCTAGAATTTATGCTTTTATTTTTTTCCCTTTTTCCGGACCCTTGGCCAGAAAAGTGTTTAACGCAACCTGGAAAAGGTCTTCTTTTCCTAACTGCCTTTCTACTTATGTTCTTCTTCCCTGATTCTTTTCCAGACCTACAGGACAATTTATGTCTTGTGCACATAGATTTGTTTCTAAATTAACAATTATAACTATATAAAGAATTAAGAAATTCATGGAATCTGTAGAGCAATAGGAAAGTAATTGACCTGTAAAATTATAAAATGCAGCCGTAAGGAATACAAGAAAGAATGTAGATGGTACTGTAATACACAAATTCCTTTTAGATACTACCAACACCTGGATGAATGGAAAACAGCAAATGAAAACATAAAAATGCATTGTATTCACCTTCTGACAACACAGGCAGTTCCCATCTGCAAAATTAGGGTTAGTAATAAGGTCAGGTACCCTGGAACTTCTTCAGGGAAAATTCTGTTTGATTTTTCCCAAATATTAACTATATTTTAAGTAATATCAAGGGGAAATAATTTGTTGGTCTAGAAAGAGTGAAATCCTGTGCTTAATAGAAATAACTTAAAATCCTAGATTAATTCTTTTGCTAGCTTACAGTAGTTGGAAGAATTTGATATGATGGGTGTTTAGATTTCAAGTATAAGGATTTGTTTTCTGTCATGGTACTTTTAAAAAAATATACATTTATCAAGTTGTAATTTAGGTTTCAATCATCTCTGTCAGTAGAGGATACTGGAAATTGATGAAATACGAACAGAAAATTAGAGGGAAAAACACAGCAAATACCTTCACACAGATACTGATGTCTGCGTTACTTGACTCTTCATTTTGCTCCAACAGCTGATTTACTGTAGTGTTTTTCTGTGTTTATTCCTAACCACATCTGTGAACCTTTTGTTCTTTTCATGTGACAAGTTTCATATATGATAGAATAATGTTGTAATTTATCAGCAAGAGATTAATATTCACATAGACAGGACCATATTCCACAAATAACAAACTGATACAAGAAAGGCTAACTAATTGGGTAGCACTAAATGTGCATTAAAAAGTGGCCTTGTATTAGTGGGTACTGTGCAACCAGGCAAGTGTTCTCTGTATTTAACTCAGAAGTTATCCATCTCTGCTTGCAAAAGCCAAATGCTTTAGAGAAAAGAATTGTATTTGCCTAAAAGGCTAGCCCAAAAACTGAGGCCAGTCAGGAGTAAGGGAATAAAAGGTGGGTATTTATTCGAAAGGCCTTCAAAGGTACATTTAGGGCAGACAGAGCCCCCTCCTTGGGGCATCACCCAAAATGGATGATGAGTCACGAGTTCTCCACACCTTTATAGGTTTGGTCCATTTGCATATCAGCATAAATTCACCAATTAAAACTTTGCAATTTCCCCCTAGCTCCCCTAGCTCGCTTTCCACCTTTAGCAGCCTGGGCCTGGGCAGTCTAAGTGTCCTTGAAGGGTAAGTACAGAGAGGCACTGTTATGTCTATAGAGAACAGCAACTAACGAGCTATAAAGCATACACACCAGGCAATGCAGAATTTGAAAAATATAAGGGTAAAACCTAAGGCAACAGTACACCTAAAAGATTGCAGCTTTCTTAATGACTTTTCTCAATGACAAGAGCAGTTGTTGTGGTGGGAGATTATTACTGCTGCCTGCAAACCCTGACTTGTGCGTGTCCTTAAACCTCTGTGGGTAGTGATCAGCAGTAATTCTATCACTTGTTTTCTTGACAGTTTTGGAGGATGTTGATCATCCCACTGCCAAAAGACTCAAGAGTAATGATATTTTATTAGTCTACACCTTCTCTGAAAAGTTTGAGACCAAGTTTTCCTTTCAGTCCTGATACTGCTGTTGTCACCTAAATAGATCTGTAAATACCCTATTTAGCTGGTGACAACTTTCTTTTTGGTTTTTATTGCTTCATGTTCTCCTGAATCCAGTTTCCTCGAACATTAATATAAAAGTTATAAAAAATGTGGTCCTTGTTCTGACTTTCTTAGCATAGCTGTAAGGACTGTGTAATATCAAGAGATTTGGACATCTTCAGTAACTCATGGCTACATCAGAGATTGTTCTCCTTGGCTTCTTCAGTGGTCAAGAGAAAAAGAGAATGTGTCTGACCTGTATTTGCTATCTGCTTTATGATAGGATGGATCACACCCTGGAAGAGTGTGATCTCTCTGCTGCTAACAAAAGGGTCAAGTAACTCATATGTAGTCTCTTCCGCAGATACCTATGTAGTTGAATGAATCCCACCCAGTGTGGGCTGTCACTTTTTGAGAGTTGTAAAATTTAAATTATTTTAAAATTTCAGAGTTGTAAAGTTTCAAGCCAACTGAATCCTGGGCTGCATCAAATGGAGTGTGGCCAGCAGGTCAAAGGAGATGATTGTCCCCCTGTACTCTGCTCTTGTGAGGCCCCACCTGAAGTGCTGGGCACAGTTCTGGTGTCCTCAACATAAGAAGGACCTGGAATTGTTGGAGCAAGTCCAGAGGAGGTCCACGAAGTTGGTAAGAGGACTGGAGCACCTCCCTTACAAAGACAGGCTGAGGAAGTTGTGGCCATTCAGCCTGGAGAAGAGAAAGTTGCATGGAGACCTCATTGCAATCTTTCGGTATCTGAAGGGAACCTACAGGACAGCTGAAGAGGGACTTTTCACCAGGAACTGTAGCAATAGGACAAGGAGCAATGGGTAGAGATTGAACGAGGGGAAATTTAGGCTAGATATTAGGAAGAATTCTTCTAGTGTGAGAGGGTTAGACACTGGAACAGGTTGTCCAAGGAGGTTGTGGGTGCCCCAACCTTGGCAGTGTTCAAAGTCAGGTTGCATAAGGCCTTGAGCAACCTGATCTAGTGGGAGGTATCCCTACACATGGCAGGGGGTAGATGATATTTAAAGTCCATTCCAACCCCTTAACATTCTATGTTTATATGATTCTATGATAAACAAAAGCAGTTGAAGGAGAACATGCAGTACTTGAAAATCTGGTTTTTTACCTCCAGCTCACTGATTTGAATGCAGACTGGGAGTGCTCACAGTCTAACAGCTGTTCAGTGACCTATGTGACATGCTTTGAGTCTTCAGAATTAGGTTTTATAAAGTCCTAAAAATAACCTTCTTTTTGCCATCCACCTGGCTACATTGCCACTGCCTGCATGCTTGGGGTTTTTGCTCAGGCATGTGAAACATGCTTTTTTGTACCTCTTTGAAAACAAACTCTTTAGGTAATTATTATGTCAAATGCAAGAATAAGGCTAAGAATACAGATTTATCTGATCATGACAGCAAACTCTATTGTCTAGACCTATAGCCAACCAGTTAAGTACCAGTCAGGATAGCAGGAGACAAGGACTTCCTAACTATGGGATTGCACTTCAGTTCTTTTCTGTCCTGATATAATTTTGCAGTGCCAACTAAGACTTTTGTCCTAATTTTGAAAATAATTCATGGTTTAACCCCAAGTTGCATCAAATTTGCATCTATGAATCCTGCTGACAGCTAAGCTCTTTGGAGACTACACTGACCAGAAAGCTAAGAGTGAAGCTGGGGACACGGTGTTCTCTGTTCAGGGCATCTGGCTAAAGAACAACATTCCAGAGGAAAACAACATTAGGAAATATTCAAAAAGCCATGGGAAAGCCTTTCAGCCCCAGAAATTCTTATCTGAGGAAGCCATACCCCAACAGAGTTGGGGCCTTAAATGTATTGGAGATTCCCTGAATACCTCCTTGCACTTTGCTACTGCAAATGCCTTCATATAGTGCCAGGATTTCTGAAGCATACAGAAGGGATAGTGCTGTGCTTCCCAGGACTACAGCCATGGGAAGGGCAGGTGGTACAATTGTACCAGGACCCGTAGGTTGAAGCAGAGGTGAGTGAAGGTGAAGATAAATGCCAAACAAGTCCGTCAGATACATTTTTTTCCTCATGACAAAGCACATGCCAGATCCTGGTGCTTCAGGTTATTTGGGGAAGATAGTAGTCTTGTTGCCTCTTGAAGAAGTTTACATTATCCTCTGTTCAGTTTCCAGGGGATGTTACTATGTGCCTGGCAGGACTAGAAGCCAGTAAAGGGATTAAAAATGCAACTTTCCTTAAAACATTCATGCAAAATCTGTATCTACCTAGTTGAATGCCTAAATTACTTAGGCTTTCTGAGGATTATATAACTATACATTTTCCATATACAGCACTATTTCAAGATTCCCTGAAAAGGCTGGCTATCCAAAGCCCACCACACAGAAACATTAATAGCAGCTGTTTGTGTAACAGATACCATTAATATATTAATGTTTCCATGTGGAATGTTGTGTTTCTTTGGGAAACAAAGCTGTGGAGTCGTATTTAATAAAGTGATATAAGACAAGTCAGAAAAAACTTGCAGTATCATTTTAAAATGCTTTGATTACAAATGTTCATAATGTAATGACATTGCCACTAAATCCCTGGTACATATTCATACCAGTCTCATACAACACTCTGGGGACCCCATCGGGGCTCAAGATTTGTTTTCTGTAGGTGGTGAGACTTCACAGGTGCTCAGATCGGTTTTGTTGTCTTGAGACTACAACTGATTACTAAAGAGAAGAAAAAAGGTCTCTTAAACCCTCCATTATCAGTGTTGTGCCATTCACCAAAGGTTCTCAGCCCTTTCTTCAATGCAGAGACACACAAGCAGTGGATGTGAAGTTTGAAACAGCTGCAGGGGTAGATTTCACAGCAAAAGTAGGAAGGAGGAGGAGGTGGCTGGTGAAGGAAACTCCAGAAATCTATGTAATAAAAAAGTTTCCAACCATAACCTTAAAATAATAACTATGCTGTTCATCAGGCATTACAGCCAATAGCTCATGCTCTGTCCCATTGCATCATACACTTGCATCCCACTGGTAATGACTTGTTCTTTGAATTGCAATTAACCTATTTAAGACCAATTAAGAAACAGATCTTGAATAGGCCTGCAGTATTACAGCTCAGTACTCACAGAAGATGACAATGATGTTTTAATTAAATATGGGAGCAAAAGGTCTCAAACTGAAGCTTACAGCTAACTAAGCAGCAGTCATTTGGTTACTGAACAGGCAAGGAGCTTTATGGTCTCCTTCCACATGGTTCAGCCTCCATAGCTCTCAAGTTTGCTTAAGGCTAAATAGCTTTCCTAATCTATTATTGCACAGAAGAAGTCCCTCCCGCCCCCATTTTCCAGATCACAGTTTGGTATGTTTTAACAGACTATGATAATCCCTTGGTTTTTGCAGGGCAAGAGTATTGCTGATAAAGTGATTTCATTTAGGCAAATTAACTCTGTTAGTTACATGAAAGATTGAACACTGTTATCTTATGCTGGTATGTGCAAAGTCTCATAAGTGCAAAATACACATTAAGGGCCAATTTTGCATGAAAAACTCCTGATAGTATAAGAGCTGGTTAATATTTCTGAATTATTAAGTCTGACAGCATAATCATGCTTTTTTGTTGTTTAGGCTGTTGATACCAGATGTTTAATGCACAATAAAATGTAATAGTGTAATAGGAGGCATTTTAAGGAAGTGCAATTTTGGAAAAATGAAGAAACTACTTGGGGTAATTTAAAGCATAAAAACAGATGCTGGAATTTGGAGCTGCTATAGTTTTACATAAAGTGGAAGCCTTCCCTTAGAAACCTATAGATATTCCCAATCATTTGCTTTTCTCTCCTGGTATTGCTGTGGCCAGCTTGGGCTGGGAAGCCAGGTTGAAGAGCTGATTGTCACTATTACGTGGTGTTGAGCACTGTGCCATGGCTGCGGTCACCCCAAATGTGAAGGAAGAATCGCACCCACTGTGTCAGGGCTGATTGTTCTGCATCTGCTGGTTGTTGAGCACATGAAGTCCACAGGACTGAATGAAAATCTTGACTGCAAAGTGATTCCTGGTGTGGTGTAGCATTGGGTTCTGAGAAAGCCTTGCAGGTATTTTCAGGGACACCAGATTTAAATCTGGATGTGTTACTAAGCTGGTTATAAAAGTTGGCTGAATTTCAGCCACATGATGATTTGTTAACTATTACAAATGAAGGTTATTATGAAATACTGCACAATAGAATAAAACACTGTATTATATTTATTTAAAATATATACTTGATAAGATATATATGTATAGTCAATGAGCTGCACATTAAATACTAGCTTAACATGGAAAGAACAGACAGTAATGAGTGCTGATCAGTATTTCGGGACTGTTGAGTCTAATAACACAATCATGCTTCCCTTCTCCTTGCTGCTTCTTTTGGCACCAGATGTTTTAAGCACAGTAAAATAGAACCTTAATATTCTCTGTAATTAATGGGTGAAAGCACAGAAGTATATACAGGCACACTGCATTTCTATTAAGATGTTGTCATATAATTTATGAGACAAAACAGCTGTTCCTTTAAACAATTTTCACTTGGTGTGCCTGGAATTCCCCTTGAGAAATGCAAAGTTGTGGGAATTTTCTGACGTAAAGGAGTGAGTTTCATACTTAAAAAATAATTGTTATCATACACAGCCAGAAACTTTGTCACAGCAAGAGCCATTCCAGTTTGATTATACATCTCCTTGCACATTGCAAGAGTCTGGATCAACTGAGGGAAAGAGTTTACTTACAGGAGATTAGGTCTGTTCTGATCTCTTATTATTTAACATCTTTATTTGGTTTTTTTCCCTCCTTTATCTTTCTTTTTTTGTTGTTGTTGTTTTTGTGTTTTGTTTTGTTTTATTTTGAAAGTCACTGCTTGTTGCCTCCAGTAAACTCTGTCAGATCCCCTTTGACAACCATCTGAACATAACTGGTATTCTGACTGTCTTCAGTGGCTCTGATTTTCAGAGAACAGCTGTTGAGAGCTTTCTAATGATTGGGGTTTTTTTAAGGCTTCACAACACAGTCACCCAAAAGAAAGCAACGAGGTAGGCCTCAGTTCAAATAGGGCTTGGATAATTGGCTTAATGGAACAGTGCATTACATCTGGAAGACCTTGCAAGTAATTTTAGCACAATATCCTTCACAAGTGAAGAAATTATTTTCAACTCATGAAAAACTGTGGAGAAAATGAAAGAAGGCAGTGAGAAGCTACACAAATAGAAGCCAGGCTCAAATCAGAACTCAAGGCTCAGAGATTCCATGAGATTCTTGCAGCTTTTGTATTTCTCTCATATGAGCTGAAGGGCAATATCCATCTGTGAATACATGCTTAGTCCATGACAAAGGAAAGGTTGATTAGCCTACCTAAGTCCATGGTGAAAGAGGAGGCTTAGATTGTGTACAACAATGTTCCTCTTGTCACTGACCTTCTAATCCCATATTTAGGCCTCTCAATCACGATTTGTAGGATACATAAGTAGCTAAGCAATGTATTTGCTACAATTTGCTAAATTAAGATAAATTTTCCATTGTTTTGTCTTCTGATCACTGGTCTCCCCAGGCTTTAAATGATGTGACCAAAGGCTGCTGCCATTTGATCTAGATCACTAAGCAGGGCAGGAAGATACCGAGTGTTACTTGCTCAGCACTGTTCCAGAGCAAAACAAAGATTCAGAAACAAATCCTACTGTAAGACTGTTACACTATCTCTTTTCAAATTAAAACAAGGTTCTCTAATCTTCTATTGCATAATCTGGTAATATGTTTTGTAAACAGATGTGTAGTAGACAGCTGTTTTGTTTAACAACCAACTGAGAAAACCAGATTCCTACATGCAGTCAATAAACAGATGAAATGTTAGCTTTAGAATTGCTTTTTTTTTTTTTTTTCAGAAATACCAGCCTGAAAATATTGGTGGAGCCATGTGTTTTCTCCTTAACATTCACATTTCTCTTCTGGAAAACAGGTGAACTTCTCTGTTGCTAGCACATGTGAATGAAAAGCAGAAGTCATCCCCTGTCCAGTCTGTACACCACTAGTTTAACTTATACAAATATGATTTTTAAAAGAAGAAAAACAAATTTTGGGAGTTTTGTTGCAAAATTGCACTAATGGGCTACTTGTAAACACGAATTGAAGGAGGAAGTACAGATGAACCAAGAACACCCACCCCTCTAAATCCCACTGACTCACCACAGGATTGCAACAGTTTTTCCTGCTTCCAGTCACTTAGTACAGTCTGGTCAAGTTTTCTGAGAATTTCAGTTGATAGATTTGGGAAATTCTCTGTTTTACTTTCTTGGGGCGGGGAGGGGGTGGGAATTAAAGAAAAATCAGTTTCTGTACAGTTTTGTGGATTTAACATTTGCTTCCCTCATTTTCAGTAATCCTGGATTGGTAGAATGTTGGAAACATCATTCCACCATGCCTCCATATGGCCAAAATTAAAAATGAACGTCTGTCAAAAGCAACTTACTATTTAATGAGGAATCAGAATACCAGGACAAAAAATATAGTCTTTGGGTTTTTTTACAATACAGAATTATTCCTCCTGGTAGACTGGTCAACTGAGTATTGTTTTCATGAAGTTGCGTGACTCCCAAAGTGTCAATGAATTATATGAGATTACCAAAACCGCGGAAAGAAATATTTTCTGAAATTTGTACACATATGTGTATATTTATTTGCTCAACACAGTAACTATTTAATATAATAAAGATTCCCAGTTCAAAGTCCAGGATTGCTGAAATAGCTCACACAGGGTTATAGTATTAAGGAAAATTTTTGAAAAGCACGGAATTTTTTCAAGTACATTTCTCTCTTTTTTTTTAAGAAAAACAATATTAAAAGAAAAAAAACAACCAACCAACCTTATATCTCACAATAAGCCCCATGCAAATGAATGGGATGTGATAGAAAGCCCCCTCAGGAGGATAGAACACTAAAAATACTTAGCCTGAAACGGAAGTCATGGTGATTCCTTTGCTTAGAGAGGCATGTCAGTCTAACGTAAGTGTTCTCTGCAGCTTCTCTAACCTCAGCTGTACTTTTCAAGGATACAGATGACTCTGATGATAAGCCAGGCTGGCTCTACAGAGCACTTTGTTCATTCCCCAAAAGATCAGCTGCTCGAGGACTTGGTGTCAAGATAACTTACCTTGCTGTGCTTGCTATGCCCTGGGAGACTGAAAGAACTCCTGCTCCCAAGAGCTTTCATAAGAGATGTGTTTTTTAAAAGTCTGTTTAAAGTCAGGTGGTTTTGTCTGTTTCCCTGTGAGAGGACTGTTCCTGACAGTATTTATTTATTTCCAGAAGGTTTAGGTCAACATGCCTACTGTATTGATCACACAAGAATATCCTGATCTCAGTTAGGC
Source organism: Climacteris rufus (assembly GCA_013398175.1). Taxonomy (NCBI): domain Eukaryota; kingdom Metazoa; phylum Chordata; class Aves; order Passeriformes; family Climacteridae; genus Climacteris; species Climacteris rufus. The sequence continues at coordinate 447,067 of VZRZ01004455.1, forward strand.
TGGAGTAAAGTAGATTAAATGATTCCAGATTTAAACTAGCACAACGATGCCCAGAATATAGCCTATAGTTTTGTTGTATGTGAGCCAGTCTTCTCATATTTGCTTGGAGAGATACATCTGGGGGAACATGAGGATTCTTCAATGTTATCATCATAATTTGTGCATTACAGACAGGTTCTTTTTTTTGTTTGTTTTACTGTTAGTGTGCTGTTTGTATAGACATAGCCACAAACCGCATAGAGAAAACCCTTCACAGAAATCAGGAGACAAATTATCTTCCACATCTCCCTTTGATTTTAAAGGCTTTTAAAAATTAGCATGCCTGAGGATCAGGTATGCTAACAAGTAGGCAGTGTTGGTTTAGAAATTGATAGATAAAACATTAAACAGTCCTGAAAAATTCACTTTTCTTTAACAGACCCAAAATTTAATGACAAATCTCCCTCCCTCAGAAAACAAGCAAACAAACAAACAAGCATGTTTGTACATTAAATATGGAGCTGAGGTGAGAGGATAAATGATTTGTGTCAAACTTAATGTCAGGAGGAGGAAGGCACTTTATCAGAGCAGCAGTTCAACCAGGTACAAACAAAGGTTGTCCTGTTCAAGAGCAGATTTTGAACACATTGTTCCAGAACAAATGATGATATGAGACAACAAAACAAGGAATTAAACAAGACATGTAGGAGCAAGGGGAGCAGGTAAACAAGTGAAATGGAAAGATGAAAAGACTGAGTGACAATTTGGGGGAGGAAGAAAAAGCACTGCTGGCAATTAGCCAGGGTGGGATTCAGTTCCATACTTAAACACCTTCAACTTTAACTTCTCTTAAAGGTGTTTACATCTGCTTTTCAGTGTCCCCTTGGTGCTCCCTGGAGAGCTATGCTGACTGGAGCCCAGACCTAATGATGGTAAAGCCTGTCCATTCAAGGATAGCTGTCACCAGTTAGCATAAGGGGAGTTTAACCACCCACCTTATCAATAGACATCTACATATTCATCTTTGTGCATTAAAACACAACAAAGTGTCCTGATCTTGAATGTAATAAGCTGTGTTGAAATGGCAGGTCATGATGTGGCAGGAGTCAATGTGAGATCTGGCATTGAAAGCCAGACAAACATGACATTAACCAGAGGAAAGCAGTGTATGGAGAAGGAAGCTGTAACCTTGAGAAAGACTGAAAGCACATAGGAACTGTCTCCTACTCTTCTTCCCCACCCTACAGTGAATAAATTGGGAGAAAAATCAGATGAGGCAGCCTAGGCTAAGGACACTGAAGGGATATCATAATGTTAATTTAGTGTGGTTTCAACTTACATATACAGATATATTCCAATTCATATATATAGACAAGTCAATCCTTAGAAGTATTTGTGCTGATAGGTATTAAGAAAACAAAAAAAAACCAAACAAGAAACCAACCAAACAAAAAAAAAAAACAAACACAAAAACCACAAAACAAATCTAATATCATTAATATGGAACAAGAAAAATAAATATAATGTGACTTTTATATCTTAGTGCTGCTCCTATTTCTTATGTCTCACCTGTGAAAATAAGGGAATGGTACACATTCAGAGGCTGATGGTAAACAGACAGGATAGTCCTCAAGGTTCTTCATTAGTGAAGAATACATCACATTTCCAGATAGTGCTTTTGCTGAACATGCTAGGCCATCTGCTCATGAGGCTTTTGGTTTCATTTCAGACACAACTGGCTTCAGCCCATCTCTAGCAGTGAATAAAAAGAAAGTTTCTGAAAAATGAATTACCGTCCCAAAACACAAATCACTTTTTGCAAATGTTGTGATAAAGTTTCCAAGCAATTCAAAGTGGGCTACCATATGTGCAAACCTCTCTGGACTGGTGAGGAGGGAGACATTCCCACTGTAGCTCTCTGCAGCCATGTGTATTTTCATTTAAATTTAATACACCAGTATTAAAAATCTATATTTGTTCTTCTTTTTTGTTAGTCACTACTGAAAAACACTTTTTTTTCCAGCTTGAATATCCAGGTTAACAGTTGCTTTTCTTTTTCAAATCAGAATGTTATTTTCAGTAATCCTAAGAATGCAGCAAAAAGCGCAAACATAATTTCGTTTGGAAGTTATTTATGGACATTTTCTACTGCAGCTTCTCACTTGAAATAGGACTATCATCAACTCAGGATCTGATCAGATAAACTGATCTCTCTGCCTAATCTCTACCACTGCTACCTTACTCTCATTTCCTAAAGACCAACCTGAGCATCCCATGACGCAGCTTGAGCTTTCAATAAAACAGTGTAATGCAGAGGGCTAGCAAAGCCTGTAAGAATGACTCAAACATCAGGTCACTCAATCATCAAAAGTCAGGTGCAACCTAAGGGACACAGGTTCTGTCTGCACACTGGAACTAAAGACTAAATCTTCTGCATGCAGCACTTTATTGATAACACTGTGCCACAAGCATTTCCATCCTGTGAACAGTATCAGAAGTGATTGTCAGAGGAAAGAAACGATCTGGTTTTGACCCGGTGTTAGTTACTGCTCTTCAAAATGCCTTACATCAAAAAGAGAGGCTGATTGAGGCAATGGAGATGTTGGGGATCAATCCTCTGCTTGTCACAGGAAAGACAGCAGGGAACTGCTGGGTCTGTTGCTGCTGAATATTACCAGTAACTTGTCTTAAAATGCATTTCCTGCATGTTTGGCAGAGTAAGCAGTCACTGCTTTATAGGTTTACACCAAAAAATTGACACAGATGATTTAAACTTCCCATTTAGTAATCTGTACATAATTAAAAATGGCATTTGTGGTTCATCAGTGGCCTCCTGGCACTGGAAGAACAGGTGTTTTGTTGACATTTTAAGATTGGGATGGTCTTTGAATTTGAAATTCTCTCTCAGTGCAATAGCCTGCTGACTGCCAAATTGCAGCACTGAGAAGCCTTTTAGCAAGGGAGGACAGTATGGGCTGGGCTTTGGAAGGACACTTGACTTGTTTTCACTGTTATGAGGAGTCTGGAATCTAGTTCCATGTTTTGTTTAGCCTCTATTACCTCTTGGTCAAAACAAGCACTATCTGTGCTAGGCAGCTGTTTATAGAGGTGTAATATCAAATAAATTAGTGGACTTGGACTGCTCAGTCTAAGCTGAAGAACTGAGGCCCTTGACTCTTTGGATAATCTGAATGACCAAATGGTCGAAGCACCTTGTCAGGGAAGACACAGCTCCTTCTGTGCAACACTGTTAGCTGAGATGTGTGATAAATCTCGCATAGGTATGACCCATATTGTTGCCTTTTTGTGAATGTACAGAGCTTCAGCCTTGAGGGACACTGCTCTGGCACCTTTTCAAAGCATAACACTGGACCAGACCCAAAGATTTAAGGTGGAGCTGAGGCACCCAGCCCCCAGGCTGGAGCAACTCTTTTCTGGGATGCTGGAGCCACAATATAGGTTCACTTTGGACTCACATGCTCAAATCTAAGTATGACTACAAAATCTTTCAAGATGAAGGCTAAGGGTCAAGTGTTTAGCAGGATCAGACCTTTCTAATACCAATCATTATTATACATAAACAAGACCTATGAATGCATAAGGGGGGTTATTAAGAGGGTAATAAGTCCATCATTACAATACTAAATATTACAGTAAAACCAGGCATTTGGGAAGGTCTATAACTTCTCATTGTTCCAAGCAGAAGCAAATATCCCTTGGAAATAGGAGACAGCCTTTATACAAATTATTCTGTAACCAACTTCTACAAGGACCTGGTCGCTTACACTACCATTTTGCTAGAAATTATTCCCTAAAATAAAAGAGTGGGCCACGTGATAGCCAGTATGATGATACCTATTATACAGAGCTCTGGGTCATAGCCCCAGCCTGACATAGCTGTACTGGAGAAAAGAGAGAGACACCCTCATTCATACCAAATGATGAATGATGTGATTTTTGCCTCACTCCATTTGCTGTCATCTAGAGATGGTACATTAGTCAGGAAATGGAAAAGTTATTTGCAAACACGTTCAACACAAGTCCTTATTTTCATATCTGCATGTTATCTAACACTAATTGTTAAGCAATGAATGAGTTAGAAGTACCAGAGTTATTTACATCTTCCGTATGTGGTTTCAGAGTGTCTTCTCTCCAGTCTGTTTCAGGAGACAAACAGCTCACTTGAAACACATTTTACATTGCCAATAAATCACAACATAAAATGCTTTGATTTAGTATCAGTTAAAAATCTATTAAAAATAAAAGTGAATTGACACATTTGAATTTTATTTAGTATTTTTTTGGTATAATTTCCTGAGGTTTTGCTTGCAAAAACAGTGTAGAAAGATGGATACCATTGTATGGAGAAAATATTTACCTAGTATTTGACTTTCTGTAAACTTTTAAGGGCAAAATTTTACGATTCAGAAAAGAAAATAATACTTAACAGTTCCTGCACATATTTTACTGCTTTCAAAATTGTTGAGATAGAAACTTATAAGGGTATCAATTTTATTTTAATAGATGTTAGAATAATATGCCATTTTCCAACAGATGAATAATTACATGATTACACTTTTCTGCTTCACAAAGATTTCCCCTGACTTTGGTAGAAATTATAAATGTGAAAGATATATAGGCTCAAGTCCTTGGTGTTGTTTTCAGAGCTGCAACAGTATCTGTTACAAGCATAAAATTTCCAGCAGTTGCCTCTCACTAAGTCATTGAACTTCAATAGTCTCGCCATTTGAGTTCAATGAGATCCTTCAGGCTTTTGAAGCTAAGCATGTGCTCAAGTGATATACTGGATGAAGACCAACTCTTTTTCTAAAATACATATATAATGAAAAATATACCTTAAAGATTTACAGAATGAAATTATTTATTGGGATATTTAAGCAAGTAACCTGATATAAACAGACCCTTTAAGCAAACTAATTATTTTCTCTTCCAAAGGCGAAATACTGGGTTAGAAACCTAAATGCAAATAGACATAAATTATAATTCTGAGAGAAGCTCAAGGAGCACAAAATTTATCAGGTATTCAGTACTACTAATTAAGTATTTCTTTTCCTTTTTAAAAGTAAATTGTAATTTACCTAGAAAAAAAGCATGGCATTCTAAGGATAACTACAATATAGTATCACAGAAATGTAAATAGGTGTAACAGAAATGAATACAGAATTCAACAGAAAATGATCATGGCATCATTATGTTTTCAACCAGCCTATGTCATATAATATAAAATTGGGTCTGAGGCGATAGAGAAACCTGTAAGTTATCAGAAGAACCAATAGGAAAGACTTGCTTTTCAATTAAACGGGGCCTTTTCCAAAATAAGGAAAGAAATATGATAATTTATATTCTGAATATATACAAGTTTGAAATTTATAAGGGCCTGTTAAATACACATATACCCATTTAGTGCTTGTGAATATAATACAATAATGGATGTTGGGAAGGCACATCTCTGGAGCTGATGCACCTGGTTACTGACCTTCACAAGTTCTCCTCCTACAAATGCTGGAGCAAAGATGCTTCTGTCTGGAGCAATGGGAGAGAAAGGAAATCACAGCCAAAATCACAGCCAAAAACACAGCTCACCCAGAAACTGAAACGGGGGTAAGTGGGGAGGAAGATACCACTGGGTACTGTGTGTTTCTGGAAGCAAAAGCCAGCTGTGATCCCTGTAAGTGTTCAAGGCAAGGCTGGATGGAGCTCTGAGCAAACTGGTCTAGTGAAAGGTGTCCCTGCTCATAGCAAGGGGGTTGGAACTAGATGATCTTTGAGGTCACTTGCAACCCAAGTCATTTTATGATCTGCAAAAGAGAAACAGTCAGACCATCAAGCAGAGAGCAAAAGCAGGAAACAGTGAACCTGGCAGAAGAAAAAAAGTAATAGCTAGAGGAAGGTTTGGAAATGCAAACAATGGAAACACCCCATTTTAGACTGAGCTGGAAATCAGGCTTTTGCTCTGTATAGATAAATAGGTTTGCATCAAGGAAATGTCTTAACCCATTCACCACTCATTTTCCCTAAAAAAAAAAATCACAAGATTACCTGTCGCAATAATGACACGAAAGAAGGAGACGGACACCTGCTGAGAGCAAAGGAACAACTGCCGGTGGACCCTGCCCAACTTTATTATATAGGTGTCTTAGAAATCATAGTGGATTGGAGGAACAGCTTCACCGCCCCTCAGTCACACTGCTCAAAGGAAATGTCCATCAAACTTCCGTGCCTAGGAGACAGGAATGTAAATAATAAGTTACTGTTATAATAACATGGCTATGTTTACAAAGAATGTGTAAGAACCAGTTACAAAAGAATGAAAACATCAGAACTGCAAAACTCAGGGCAACAATTACCCATGTTTTTTAAGTAAAACAATGATTGTACTTTTAAAAAGACTTCCTTTCTGGTTTGGTAATATTTTTGTTTTATTTTCACTTTCTTACATTTAAGTGGCCATTTATTTGATTGGCACTTGTGAACTCCATTTTGGCCTGGTTTTGCACACTCATGTGTGATATGGCCAGAAGACTCTTTTGCTTTGGTTAAACCACTGACATCTGCATCTAACAGTTTATTATTTTGACTCCTCCAGCTTTTGCAGAGTATAACTCAAAGTATGAAACGATCATTTGAATTAAAATACGGGTAAGTCCACAAAGTGACCGTGACTGAAGGAAAGTCCAAGGGGTCAGACTGAGCTGTACAGGAGGGTTCCTGAGTTCAGGAACCCATGCAGTAGCCCCAAACCTTGTCAGGATCTGGAAACCCTCAGCTGCCAACCAGGCGAGGAGGGGCAGTGCCGGGAGCAACTAAAGGAGGTTTACATGGCTCTAAGGAGTGTGAACTACCCAGAGCATGGCATGTCAGTTTGCACAGCAGCTTGTGCAAGAACAGCTCCTCTCCAACCACTTGGGTGGAGCCAAAAGGGGCAGCAAACAGATTCAGTAGCTGGTAAGGAAGAGCAAAGAGATCTTTTTAGCCCCAGTGTTAGCATACTAGTTTAAGCTTTCTTAGTTATGGTGTTGACACACAGTCAAGCTCAATCCCCTGTAGCTGTGAGGGTCACTGACCCAACTATGTCAGAAGCCTCCAGCCAGACACACCTGCTGATGGGAAATGCAGCCCTCCAGGTCACAGGATGCCAGGAGTGCCTGATGCCTCTTCATGAGACTGGGGCTGACAAAGACTTATTTTGCAGAAGGTGTGCTGTGTTTGTGGAGCTGTGTCATGAGGTGAAGGAGCTACAGGAAGAAGTGAACAGGTTATGTCATATTCAAGTGAATGAGCAAGAGAGAGACCAACTATTTTCCATGATTCTAAAGTCTCAGGCTCTCAGGAGTCTTGAACCTCCATTGTAGTGAAGAAGCAGGACTCAGGAGCCTGCAGGATAATTAATCAAAGGACTGTTAGTCAAGGGTCTGTTAAAGACAAAGGCTGGAAGCAAGTCATAGCACAGCCCAGGAGGAGGGTTCCCCTTGTTACTTGAATGTAACAAGTAGGACTGGTACCTTCTACAACAGGTATGGGGCTCTGTAACTAGAAGGCCAGACAACTGATGGGGGGTAAAAGGGCCTTCTGGGATAGTGGGGCCTCCTAAAACAACACCATCTGCACCCTGCATCAACACCTTCTCTGTTAACAGGAAAAGAAGGGTATTTGTATTGGGAATGGAGGCCCAATGTGCAGACCAGACCTAACTCACAGGGAAATTTGCTGTTTCCCAGGATCTTGGATAAGGGACATTACTGGAAAACTCTCCAGGCTATTAAGGCCCGCTAATTACTATCCACTACTGGTTTTTCAAACTGGCAGTGATGAAATAAAAAAGAGAAGTCTGAGGGCAATGAAAAGAGACTTTAATAATAAAGTACACATGGCTTCTGTTTCCACTTAGCCTGTAACAAACCAGCAAAGTAACTGTGGGTATAGGCTGGCTGCATACCTATTTCCCACTTCCCCTCTTAAAAGATCTGTGCTTGCTCCACTCTTAAGGCAGAAACAGAAAAAGTAACTTCTGAGGTCCTATTTTAGACCTGCCTGAGCTTACTCTCTACCCACTCACTGGAACAGGTAATTTAGCAAAGGTATCTATTTAGGAAAGAGTCCAAAGTACAGACTCTACCCCACACTCCACCCAACTCCTCTAATGAGAATATCTCCCACAGGTGTGCCCTACGCACAGGGAGTCACACAACCCCAATAGTATTACCCCAATTTAACAACCCCAATAGTATTACCGGCCAACTTCAGGCTTTGACAGATTTGTAGCACAAGATCACAATCTGACTGACATAATGACGGGCCAATAATTATGCCCCAGGCCTTTGGGGCAAGAATGTATGTGCCCCATGAATGAGCTGTAGGACAGTAGGATTTAGAAACTGTGTAACTGAGTCATTATTCAAGTCACATTTTAAGTCTATGTGAGCTTTTCCTCCTTCAAGCCTTACTTGTTAACTACATTTCTTCTCAGTGTGAATGTTAAAACACAAACATGCACTTGGAACTTGTGCTTATCTCCACTTTTTTACATAAAACGTGATTTTAGTTGATAATTACCGTGTTTTATTGCTAATTAACTTCAATGTACGCAGTAACTCGGCATTGCTCTTGAAACATTTTCAACTGCCCTTTGATCTGATCAGCACTGCTCCACCTAGTTTGCTCTTGACATGACAGCTCACAAATTTTCGAATGCATTTCTGATTTTATTTCAGTTTAGGAGGTCCAGTCTCCTGTTTCAACATTTCCTTCTATATTTTAAAATGTATTTGCAACATGTATCTGCCCTGTTCTGAAATGGTTAGCTTTCATGACATAAATGCTTACTCATTTTAGGGCAATACCCCAGTCACTGATTTTCTTTAGTTTGTGATCATGTATTTCCTGCATTTCCCTGTGCGGGGTTTCAGAAATGTCTGTAGGTGGAATCACAGTTGTATTATCATCCTGATGACAAACTTGTCTGGATTTTACTGTCGCCTTTTTCACTGCGTCTATGTCTAACCATTTGGCTCATATAATACTCTTACATCACAGTCCATCAGTAACACACTTTTTAATAGTTCTGGGATTTTTCATCTACAATCTTCAATCATTCATTCTTTTCACTTGGGTAACTGTGTACTCTTTAGACTTTCTCTTGAACTGTTTCTGTTTGCAAAACAGGACATTTCATCCTACTGATTCATCCTTACAATGGACAGGACTGTGAGAGGTGCATCTTTTATGTTTTCTTTACATCCCCTCCCCTCCCCTC
>VZRZ01004455.1:462170-496709 GCA_013398175.1 Climacteris rufus
GGGCGGCGGCGGCTCCTCTCCCGGCCGCGGCACGTGGGAGTCTGGTGTCGCCTCCCATGCGTGCGTGGAAGCCCGCGCGTAGCACATCCCCGGGCAGTTCGGCGTGTGGGAACACGCGACGCTGCGGGTTGCTGAGAGCCTGAACGCGAGCTCTGCGCCCCGTGTAGCAGCACAGACCCGGCGCGGCCCGCGGCTCCGTTCCCCAGAGCCCGAGGTGCAGTGGCCGGACCTGCAGCCGCTGTCGCCGCCCGGTTGCGACATCGGCCCCTCGCTGCCCTTCTCTGTGTGACGAGTAGCTCGGGTCACGGACATTCTAGTGACTTCTGTTAGTGTCTCTCACGCTGTTGCCTTTAGTTTCTTTCAACTATACGGTCTATAAACTCACAGAAGGTTTACGCGTGTTTTGGGGCACTTCAAGAAGAACTTACAGGTTTTTTTTAGCGGAAAGAAGCACTGTCTGGAACTATACTTTCTGAACACCTGTTACTTTATATGTTGACATCTTCCCAGGTATTTTTCATTTGATGAAGTGAAATGCTTGGCCACAGGAAGCCAGTACTTGATGCTCTTCAGTGTCTGTTCTGCAGCTGATGAATAAGTGTGTTAAGGCTGATGGAGGAGGAGTGAAGAAGGGGAGGGATCAGTATTCGCTGTACTGTTTGCTTATTTTTAATTTGCAAAACGAGATGCATAGAAAATATTAAATTTAATTCTAAATAGTAATCCATTACTTTTCCTAATAATTTTATGGTATATTTGGAAGATGTAGTCAAGCAAATGCAAAAAATAAATTGCACTACTAGCTTCTAATAAAAGTTAGGCAGTCTGGCAGTTTTTAGACCAATACCCTTAACTTTGGGATCATGTATTAGATGAATTGGAAAACAGTGAAAATTCTTATTTTGATCCCAGAAGGCATGGAACCAGGTGGGTTATTTCCATGGTATCTGTTTTGGAACCATTGTTATATGTCATTTGACTTAGCGAGCCCAATCCATTCCTTAAGTGAAAGACATCCATCCCAATGTTGGATGGGGTCATCCCATAGCACAAACTACTTGACAGAGTAGTCTGCATTGCAGCTTCATGCTTCAGCTCAGTTTGTGAAATGGAGAGCCACTGCTCAACAGGTCACTCCTCCTCATCATCAACCCTGTTGCTTATCTGACCATCTGTGAGCTGGTTCTGGGAGTTAAACAGATGAAAACTATTAATTTTTTTATAGGTTTAGTTTGCTGCAAGTCTAGCTCCATAAGGAACATCAGAACAGAAAAGAAAAGGGGAGCAGTAAGGCCAAATGGGATTCTCTGTCTTTTTAAGGCTAGAAGCTGTTATACTGGCTGAGCCATGTTATAAAATTGTGCTTGTCATTAGTTTAAATTCTAGTACAATTGTAAGAGGCTGAATTTTTGAAAATGGGAGAAAGCAAACCTCTTGCTTGTAAAGTTTTCAGCCAGATGTGGGTGGTAGGGAAAAATGATCAAACAACCCATTTTGAATTATTTTTATACCCCTTATGGTTGTGGGGTTTCTTAAGTGCACTCTTTAGAGTCTACGGCATAATTGTTTGGATGTTTCTGCCACAGCAGAATGATGTTATACAGGAGACCTTAGCAAGAAGGGGCACAGTCTTGCCCAAAAACCAAACTGCTGTCTTATTAGTACACTACTTTAAATCCTGTGGTGTTTCTCAAAGAAATGTACAAAGCAAGTTGTACTAGCAAGCAAGCAACTGCAGATAACAAATGGTAAAACCCATCAACCTCTCTGTAGTACAGCCCTCAACATAAGGTGCTGGTGTTGAGGTACTATCCTGCCCCAGTGAAATGTACAGTTAATTTTTTTTCTTTTAGCATAAAGAAAGAAAAGAAATTATGGATGGTCTATAGAGGTGCCTAGCAGCAGCCTGGCTGTGGTCTACAGCCATTTCTGATCTGTGGGAAGAAAAGCTGTTCTAAGGGTGCAGTGGATTAAAAAATGGGGTTAAGGCTTAGTTCACACTTCTCACATTTGGTGCAAGTGTGTGCTCTCCCCTTGCTTATCTGACCCTTACTGGTTTACCCATCCCCATGTGTCCTCCGCTTGTCAGATTTCTGCTTTCTCTTTCTTCTATTTGAGTCAAACAAACCCTGCAGCAGGTGGGTTACCCCCCGCCCTCCACTCATTCAGCAATCCACTGTAAACATTTGGGAACCTGTTGATACAGGGAGTGTTAGCAAATTACTGCATAAATAAATGCCAAAGTCAAGGTTATGATCCTGGTCATGGATCATACTGGGCCCAGTATGGATCATACCCATTTGGACAGAAACATGGACAATGTGGAGCTTGCCTGTGCTGGAAAAAATGTTGTTACTTCACCTATGCATGTGTTTTTTATATGAGTTAATATGTTACCTGAGTGTTGGTATGCTTGTAGCAGTGTGAAAACTCTGTGTAAGGGGATTGTTGTGTTTAGGGTACCAAGATAAACTTTACTTCAATAATCAAATTTGACGTCTTAACCACAGCCCTTCATGGATTCCATGAGGATCGCTACAGTAGGCTAATGTGTGTATATATAAATGAAGAGCTTAAATAAGTAAATAAGCACCACTAAGTACTAACTTGCACTTCAGAGCTCCTTACATTTGTTTTGCTGGATGATGCCTCTGTCCTGCTTGACTGAGGCAAAGCACAACCACCCTTGTGGCTTTTGAGAGTTACGTGCCTAGGAGCACAATGAGGGTTTGTATATTCTGGAGAACTCCTCAAATCCATCACTGGTGCTCCTTAAGCAGATGTTTCAGGATTTCACCTTTCTTGTGATGCTTTGAGATTTGTGAGGTGCTTTCCCTTCATTTCCTCTCAGGCTGAATGCTCATTACTGGAGAAAAAAATTATCAGAAATGGTGTTGTATGGACTTAATCTGCCATTGCCTATTTCTGTAATGCAGTTGGTGTAACCTGGTATTTCGGGATTTCAGGGTGTGTTCAGTTCTCTTAAGGATAGGGTAGAAAGGAAGAGGAATTTCCTTTTGTATAAATGTTTATCATTTGAGTGCTTGTAGCAGTAATAACACAAAGGAAACTAATTGGAGTCTTTGCCAGGTTTTGTATCACAGATGGTGAAGAAACAGAAGTAGAACAAAAGTTTCTAAAATCACAGAAAAAATTACTTTGAGTTAAACTCAATGTCAAATGAGCCTCAGTGCCTTCTACATGCTAAGAGAGATCTCCCTCTTACTGGTTAATGAAGAAAATCCTATCTAGGCTGTTTTGCTGGGGAACATATTGTCTCCAGAGAGCACTTCCTTTTTGCTGCTGCACAGAAGTATTCCTGCTATGGCAAAACCTGATGATTTCCTAGCCTGGAGACTGTGCAGATTATTCTCTTTTGCCTTCATAAAATGTCTTACATCAGCCCCAGCTGTATGTGGGGGATTTTAGGTGTTTTCAAAACTGTTTTCCACTAGCTGTGCAGAGCCTCATGGAGCAGGACATGAGATGTGAAGCTAACTCCTGCTTGTCTTCCAGCAGTGATGGTGCCCAGGTCAGGGAAGGGCTCTCAGGATTGCCAGGGGCTGTCTGCTGCTGACTTCCATAGGTGTAGTACTATTCCACTTCTTACTGCTCGAGACATTGGTGAATATTTTTGGCTGCTAGTGTTCATTGCATGTCCATGACTGAAAATGGTCACAGATTGTAACCAACAATTTGTGGGCAAGGCTGGTGTGTTCTCTGACTCCCTCCTTGAAGAGCAGATGCTGCAAATTACTAGGAAGAGGAAGAGGCTTGGGCTGACCACAGATTAAACCCATGGTCTTAGGGAAAGGGGACAGTGGAGAGAAGTGGAACAAATGTATTGTGTCCCTATTTATATATTGTAATTGAATCCTCCTCCCAAGGCTTGCATCCCAAAGTTTTTCAGATAAAGAAAATACAGGCCAAACCTGGAAATACTCATCAGAGGTTTATAACTGCTTGGAAAGCTAACACACGTCCAATGTAAGCTACATCAGTGACATGGTTTGTGAAAATTATTCCCTCTGCAATTCTATGGCTTTAAAATGCCAGAAGGTACATTTACATTACATAATAGGAAGAAATTCTTTATGGTGAAGGTGGTGAGACACTGGAAGAGGTTGTCCAGAGCAGTTGTGGATGCCCCGTCCCTGGAAGTATTCAAGGCCAGGTTTGGATGGGGCTTTGAGCCACATGGTCTAGCGAAAGGTGGCCCTGCCCATGTCAGGGATCTGGAACTAGACAATCCTTAAGGTCCCATCTAACCCAAACCATTCCGTGATTCTGTAGGTTTGTAGGGTTGGTATTTTAATTATTATGAATGGTCTTCACAGTCAGGATTGCTTGTGAGGAATGATACGATACGTCTCGTGTAACCTGTGTGGGTTGTACTTTACAGCAGTATAGGTCTTCTCGTTCTGCATTAGATGGGACATGTATGTTCTAATATATTGTTCCTGACCAGTTTCCAGTGCATCAGAATGTAGTATTAAAAAAACCCCCAAACTTAAAAAGTATAATTGTAGGTTGAAGTCAACATAGGAAGAATCGCTTGATACATTTCTCAGGAAGGATTTTGCTGTTACCTGAGCTATGGATTTAAAGTCTTGTTGAAGAAAAGTGCCTTTCATTTTTCCCTTTTATTCTGTATTTAAAATATCTCCAATCTATACAATTACATTAATCTAAGACGCTTTTCCCCAAAATTGTGCTCTTGAACCCAGACAGATATTGTTGAAAAGAATATAGATTTTGTCTTTGCCTTCAAGAACATCTTATCCTTCTCTGTGACAAGCTGTGAGCTTGCTAACAGCTCTCTTACCAAGCGAATTGTAGTTCACAAGATGTCATCAGCCTGTCTTTTTTACCACTTCTGCTAATTTAGGCAATATGTTAAGGTAGTTTTCAGTTGGAGGGAACATCAGGAAGGACAGACAGAAGGATATCAGAAAAATCTGGCCACTTCCTTCTTACCTTGGCTTTCTACAGAGGCCTTTTTCACCATCCTTTTGATTGGAGCTCTAGGGAGTGCATGTGTTTTCATGACCTCCTTTTGTTTACTGTCATTGTCCGCTCTTACTCCACTCTGAAAAGGACTGAAGACTGAAACTGTTTAAGGCAGAAAAGTAACAGTTCTGTTTCTTGAGTAGCCTTAGAAAACCTTTCTTTCTCACCATCACACTTGGGTTTTCTGTCAACTGTTCACTGCTGTGCCAAGATGTGGTGGAAGCTTATTTCTTTGCTTGCTTCTTCTGGTCAGAGCTTAAGCGAAGGTAGAATAAAATGAAGTAAGCAAAACCATAACTTTCTCAAGGTGTACAAGTCTCCATTCACAGGCTTTTGGTTTTTCATATGGCACTAATAGACCTGTAGAACCATTACGTCATGGGTCTTGCACAGTAGCGTATCTCAAGACAGGTTTTTCTTTTACTTATTTTTTTCTTCAGTGCTGCTTCTCATACTTCTGATGTGTAACCTGGGTGTCATGTACGTTTTGAGTTCCATTTCGTACCAAAGCTTTGAAGATGACCCTAAAGACGAGACCTCTTTTAGAAGATAATGAACTTTCCCAGTAATCTGTGATTTACTGTATTCTTTGCTTAAGGTACACTGCCACCTAGCAACAGTTTCCCTTCCCTCCCAGTTTTCTTGACCTACTTTGTTGGGGGTTGTTCAGCTTTATAGTTTATACCTGGTCTGGTCTTGATCAGCATCCAGAACCCATCAGTAGATGCCATCCTGGTAACTGTATAGGTGTGAGAGGTGGAGATATTTTTAGTGGCAATAAGAACTGCTAGCTTCAGGTTTCTCACTAAAATACAGTAGTTTTTACTTTTACAGTATTTTTTCCTTCTTGTGTTTTTGTGGAAAGGGTCTATAATATTTTTTTCCCCTTGGAATGATTGATTTTGCTTTCTTCTGTTCTTTATTCTTTGGAGCAAATAAAATTAAAGGGTGAGAACTAAAGGGATTCGCTTTCAGCTCTATTTATTATTCCAGTGCAACACGAAGCATGGAGTGTCCATCTAGAGCACCGTACACAAGTGCACAGAGCTCACAGAAAGTTCTGGACAATTAATCCTTCTGCTCCTCCTCCAAACTGATAGTCCTAAAGATATGACTGAGGACAATCCAAGCAAATACAGAGTACTTGAAAAATTATATTCATGCTTACCACTATATTTAGAGGAGGAAAGCATGTTAGTTGGGCAAATCTTAGCTGAAACATTGCAGATAATGACTGGTTTGAAGGAAGACACAAAGGGGCAGTTCTTAATGCCGGTGTCCCCTTACACTAGCTGTTAACTGCTTTAAGCATAATGGTGAAATTTGCCACCTGATGTGTTTTAGTAATTGGTGATATAACTGGAGAGCTACATCAGCAGGCAACTGCAGGACTTCTGGACTCTCGACTCACAAAACTATCTGAATTGTAGCTTCCCCAGCACGGAGTGACTTCTGTGGGATGCCGGGATGTGGATAAGTCCCAAACTTGCTGTCTTGCTTGTGGACTCCGCCTCAGTTCCCCTACTGTACGTTGGAGGTCAGTGTGGTCTCCTGATTTATGGATGACACAAATGCGTGCTTCACTGGGCACTCAGAAAGTTGTCAAGAGATGCCAAAAAAATTCTTCCATGGTATAACTGCTCAATAACTGCTGAGGAACTGTTTCCCGTTCATCCCTTACTCCTGTATGCTGAAATACAAATTCTAGGTATTTTATTTTTGCAATATTCAGCTAAGCTGTTGGATTGTGCCAGCTGCATTAGTGTTTTGCTCAGTTATGAGAATTATGGTCCCATATACATTTTTTTTGTTGATGTTTTGGTTTTTTGTTTTGGGTTTTTTTTTCTTGTTTTAGTCAAGTGTTTTTATTAAGAAGTTGGGCAGGGCTTGTTTTGATAAAGTAATATAACTGTTCTTAGCACTCCATCTAGTCACTTATTTAACTTGGTGCATTATAATGCCAGAGTGGGGGAAATACAGAAGCTAGAAGAAACAGCATAAGTATAATGTTAATACACTATACGAAGTTAAGGAAAATCTCACTGTTAAGTTGGCAGTCTTTTTCTCTTTTATCCAAGTTTTATAGATCTCCCTGGTAGTGGAGCCAGGCTTGGAACACATTTTCCTGACTTCTGGTTTTGTGCTTTAACTTGCTGCCTTTTCTTTCCAAGACACTTACCATATATGTATGACATTATAGCTGTCTGGTAAACTAACTTTTTCAACCATGAGGCAGATTTTGAATTCTGATTTAAAACTTCAGTGTTCTTTTTCTTTCCCCACCGTTTACTGATCCTTCTACAAGAAGCATGTAGGTTTTTAGGCTAATATCCATTTGCATGCCGTCTGGGAGAATTTTGGCTGACTGAGAGTCCCATAAAACAAAAGTTTCCTCTTTACAAACCACATGGAGCTTGGCTGTAGATATTCAGTCCCTTTCTCCACAAACTGTTTTTAATGGTGCCAGATTCTTCTGTTTCTTCTCCTTGTTTGGCACATGTCAGGAAAAAAAAATCTTGGCTGTTGTATAGAACATATCTTGTTTCCTCTTAACTGCTCGTACTTTCTATTCGTAATTCAAATCAGCACAAAAATGCTATGGTTGTGCTTCTTGTGATTTAATCTTGTAGTTTCCTAAGCTATATTCCAATGTTCTTAAAAAAATAATCCTCTCTCTAGGCCTAGTGGTAGGAGGTTCTAGCCAAATGTAATGGATGCGTTGTTCCTGTTGATTTTGGAGAGTATTCATGGAGTCTTGACGGTGTGTCCTGCTCAAGGCCTGTGGAGGCACTTGAAAAAGAACAGATGAGCAAAATGGAGCTAAAACGCGATGTTAGAGGAGTACCCTCTCCACCACCCAGCTGCCCCTTTCTGATACTGCAGTGAAACCCTGGCCTGCAACACTGCACTTTGTAGACTCATGTCCATAGTGGGCGGTTGAAGAAGTGTCTCCTTCCTGGCCCATGGCATCCCAAGGATCTGTCAGAGACCCTGTGCATGTTTGTCACAAACTACTCATTTTCCTTGCTGACAGCCTTACTCTGCACCCATTGAGCTCGTATTTGTATGAGTCAATCTGCTTCTGATGGTTAAGGCAGAGTGCAGCACTGCTAAGTGTGGTTGTCTATCTGATTTATTGTGACTCCCCTAAAAAATCAGCAAATTGCTTAGTGTCCTGCGCTTTCCTTACCCCATTGTCTTGCTTCTCATAAGATCATTTCCCAGATTTCTCCTGAGTGGTCATTACAAATTCTTATGTAACCTGCCTCATCTAAAAGGATTGAACAATATTAGAAATTTTTGAATGATATGTTGAAAAAGTGATCATAGGAAATTGCCTCGTTTCATTACTTTTTAAAGTGTTATAGTACTTAGAAAAAAATTACGGTCTTATTTCAGCGTTGGTGTGGGAATGCAGAAGTTTTGCAATTATTAGCTCTGGCAGCTCTGTTTATTAAACAAAACCAAACAACAAAACGGAAATAAAAACAAACGGAACCCATATATTCCTTAACATGAGAAACTATTGCTGTTAAAACACTATGGACAGAACTGATGGGAAATTGGTGATTAAAATTAAGTTTCTGAGAAGTCAGTTTTTAAGTCTTTTTGTACTTTCTTTCCTTTCATATGCATACCAGCAGAAGGGTGTGCCTGCCCCTGTCACAGTGTAATACAGTAGTCTCTGAAGGCTTCAGAGAGACTGTCTCCAGCTTTCTAATAGGGTCCCAAGGAAAACCAAAAAATATCTTTAGAAACTCCCATTTAATCAGGTTAACAAAAGCAGGATGCTTACCAAATGAAGGACTCCTAGCTAGTATCTCAGACAGAATCTGAGTGACTTCCATTGCTGGTCCACTCACCTGATGCTTCAGTAGTGTTTGGTCATCACATCCCTAGCTGGAATGTACTTCTCCATGTTTTCCTCTTCGATGCTGGCATGGTTTTTTAGGTTACAATAGTTCCTCTTCAGAGCTTCTTGTGTGTGCTAGATCATAGCCATGCTAATTCTCTCCAGCTGGTTTTTCAGCATGAGAAGCTTTGGTAGTCGCATTTGGGAAGCTGAAAATAGTTCAAACAGTGGATTGATGACAAGGCATAATTCTTTCCTTCAGTTGTTCAGGAACTGTGATATTCACTCAGCTCAGACTTATACTTCATTAAAACAGAAAAAAACCTCCATGGAAGATTTACATCTGTTTCGGTAGGTAGTGGTATCTGTAAAATGTTTCCAGTGCATTACAGCATGACCGTATTCCTCTCAAAAGCTTTTGTTATTCTGTTGGATTGGATGTTTTCACATTTTTAAAAGATTTTAAGATGACTAGGTTCGTTTCAGCATAACTGTTTTGCTTAAATAGCAAATTTTCAAGACCTACAGCTGAGGGTGAGGCGTGTTGCCAGAGCCCACACTACAATGTTCATCTGTGATTCCTGTTTAAAAAGTAGCAGCTGTGTAGCTGTACGAGAAGTGAAAATGTCTCTCAGTTCAGGAGTAATCCAAAAACCAATTGTAAAACGTGGTGAACCCACTGAATTGATATTTGGGAGGAAAAATGAAAGTACTATGAGGGCTGGCTTGTATGTGGTGCTCTTTTTGACCTTAAATACATGCCTGAAAGATTCTGATTCGACAGCAGTAGGACTTAGATGCATGTGTCTGATGATGAAATGGAGCCCATAGTGCATGACTACACAAAAGATGTTTAGGCCTTTCAGTGACAGTTGCCATCACAGCATATGTGACTGATGAAGACTCATTTCTAGGCCCTGGAACAAGGGCAGAGCCTGGTTCAGAGCCTGGACTCCTTCTGAGGACCAAATGAGGGAAACTTGAAGTCTGTGTCCTGGGAGCTTGCACGTAATATCCTTTAAAGCCAGGTTAAATTATCTGTCATTGTTAAGGAGTGACACAGAATTGTTCACAGCAGGAGTGGAGAGGTTCCCCCTGTATGTCAGTGTTCAGTGGCTTGGGAAACAGCTGCTTGCGCAGTGTCTGGTTTTGTGGTTGAACAGACAGCTCAATTTCTGGCATTGCTGCTTTAAGATACAAAAATGATAATTACACTTCAAAGAAATCCTGCATATGTGGATGAGTCAGAATTATTTTTTCTTCTATAAGCTGTTTAGTTTCTTGCATCTTATGTAGTGAAAACACTTCTAGATCCTACTTGGTATTACCATGTTATGAGTGAAGGGGTTTTTTTCATAACCTTTGGACTTCCTCAGATAGAATTACATCAGCTATAATAAATTTAGAGCCTTAAAAACCTGTTGTTATGAAGACTTTAAAATAAAACTGTGCGGGCTGTGTCTGTTCAGTGGTAAGAATCTAAAATAGGACAATGCTGAGATCTGTTGGGCTCAAAAGAAAGTTCAGATTTCCTGTTCATGATCTCCTTTCCAGAAGGAAACCTTTGTGTTTCTCTCAGAAACAGAAGTCCAGTAAAGCACAGTTATTGTGACCCATCCAGTCTTACCTCCCACATAGTGTAGTCTGTTGCAATGTCTCCTGCATTAGCTATATTAATTGTGTTTGAACACAATTGTGCTTGGAAAGATGTCCTGCCTTTGGTTTATTTTTTACTTTGAGGGATGTTCTTACCATTCTGTTTTCTCTTTTAGAAAGGGGAGTGGATTCAGTCTCATGAGTGGATGCACATATCCTTTTAAACATTGAAAAGATTTAAATAAAAGTTGTGAAAGATATCCTAAGATGTCGTCCAGTGCAAACAAACAAGGTAATCTCCTGTTCAAATTATTAAATGCTGCTTTTGCAAATAAATACCTGTTAAAGGTGTGGGCAAGCTCATCTGACACATCTTTACTTGTGCCTCGGGGGCAATTTAGTATGGGCTGAAGCAACTTGCTTTTTATGCTTTCTCCCCCACTCCCAAGAATGTTTGAGTGGACCAGTGTATGTGTGCTGCCTGCTCTGTAGCCTCTGCATTGGCTGCTTGCTTCATTGTTTTGGGAAGAAGATCAGCCAATTTTTTTAACAAAGGCTGTGAAAACCAGAGATAATTCAGATGGGACCAGATGAATCAATGCTTCATTTTTTGCTTTTTTTTGCACATTATTTCAGCATATCTTCTTATTAATAATACCTCTGAGACTATTGTTTAGGAGCCAGGCAAATGTGTTATGCCTCCAAATTGTGTTTCAGCAGTTCCAGATGCACTGTTCTCAGATGTATGCTGTAGAAATGTGAGGTATAAAGCAACTTAAACTGTAGTGATACAGTTGATTTCATCAAAATGAAAGCCCAGGAAGATTTTTTTTGTAATTGTTTTTAGCACAAGTATATTGTGCTGATTTGGAACATCAAATAGTTTCTGTTATTAGACCATGTGAAGAAAACCCTTCCATGTGTGCATATAGTTACAATTTTGTAGGTAATTGGTGGTGGTAGAAATGTCCAACAAAGATATGGTTTTGATCTCTTGGTCTGGTATCCTATTTAGTTCCAGGTGCATCAATCAGTTACAGCTACATCTTCAGCCTTGCTATATCAGATCCTTGTTTCTACTTTTTGTGGCAAATATCAAATCATCTCCTTAAAGGCAGCAAGGTACTGGAAAGTCTGTCCTGCTCATGGCAGTCAGCTAATTTCTCAAGATTGTGGAAGGGACAGATTAGTTACTTGCCTGCTGAAGTGTGAATTTTGTTGCGAGTCAGTATGGAATAACAAAATCATAGAACCATAGGATGATTTGGGTAGGAATGGGACTTAATCTATTCCAACCCCTGTGCCATATGCAGGGACACCTTTCACTAGATCAGGTTGCTCAAAGCCCCATCCAACCTGGTTTTGAACACTTCCAGGGGTGGGGCACCTTGTCCATCCTTCGGCAGTCTGTTTCTGTGGACATTTCCAGTGTTGGGTTGGTCAAAGCAGTCTCAATAAATAAGACTACATGCTAACTTTCCTCAAAACTGCTCTATATAGGGAAACCAATACAGTTGGATCATGTCATACAGGTAAGGTCCTTAGGCTCCCTTGCAATCTTTTCCTAATCATTACAACCTGACTGCAGAGTTTGGCTGGTGTCTAGCACTAGATTTATGTCACAAAAGGCTAAAGTCTGTATTTATCACTCCTCACTTTTTCAGCGGGCTTTATGTTTTGTATCATCCATTTTCTTCTGCTAGATATTGCAGTACTTTTTTGTGTCTGATTTCTCAGCTTGTTTTTTTACTGATCACAAAATTCACTGTGCTCTATAGTAGTTGTCCCCATGAATTCTCATTGCTATGCTCAGCAGGTAAGCTAGGCTAATGAGACCCTTTTTTTTTTTTTCATTTGAGTGAGTTTTGCTAATTGCTAATTGCTTTTTATGGAACCGGTAAGGGGATTTTCTGTGGACAAAATGACAACAAAAATATGAAGTGCTTTTGTTGGTAAGTCACCTGGCAATTCCTCATGGATCCTCAATATAGCTGTCAGCAAAAATGAGTGACTCCTTAACGCCCACTGCCTCTAATTGCCCTTTATTTCCCCTCTGTTTGCCTTGTGTGGATTTCTCAATTGATGGGATGAAACTCGATAGCAGGTTGTGATGGAGTGCATCTCCAGTCAGCAGTAGAAAGAATAAAAGAATGAAATTAGGATGGTCAACATGCATCAGGAAGAGAAATTTCATCCAGCCTCTTGCCCTGTCCTGTGGTTGTGGCTGATCTCTTGCCATCTCACTTCATACTTGTTTTGTTACTTCCTTAACAGCTCAACTCATGCCAAGACTCTGTCACTCCTGCAGACCTAAGGGGCAAAGACTTCAACACATACCCTTTCCAAAGGCTCAGTTCTTTCCCAATTATCCATTTCTATCCATTTTCTTGCCCAAGTCTTGCTTACTATACTGATCATCAACCTAAGCACTCACCTGTCCCAGAATCATAGAAGTATTTTCAGCATAAAGGTTTTGCGAAGTTCCTAAGAAAGTATAATTGAATTAATTTCAAGCCTCAGAAATGATATGGCAGCTATTAGTTGAATATACATAAGAGGAGATAGCCTCCATGAGTCCTGGATAGACCTGTGCTCTGGCTTTTGAAGAAAATTTACATTGAAGTTAATGGAGTTTACTGAATAATAATTTTAATTATTGATGTTTACAAATTTCACTAGGTTTATGTTAAATCAAGATACTTTTTTTTTTTTGTCTAACTTGAAACTTCCCCTTGAGCTATGCTGTAGTTCCTTCTTATCTTTGACTTTGTCGAGAGTAGCTTGAAAGCTTCTTGCCTTTCCTGCCACACCTGCCTTCTGCAGGACTCCTTGCTTCACCCTGGGAAGGGATTAGAGCCATCACTATTCTCTTCATTTATATAATTCTGTCATTGCCTTGACATCAGTGTAATCTTCTTGACTGGCTGATTAAACTGATTTTCAACAGTTTTAGACAGAGTAAAAAATTAGTGCATTAAAGACTTCCTTGATTTTTCTGACAGTTTCTCTGTCGTTCAGTCTAGCAGTTTCTTTCTTTATCTCAGGTCCCTGTTGGTTTTTTTTTTGTTTTTCTTCTTTCCTATAAAATATCTACTACAGCTGGGTTTTTCTAGCCTTGAGACCTTTAATTCTTCTAATCTCATGTCAAAGCAGTTAACAAGTGATAACAGACCCTTATCAGACTTTGTATTATTGCAGCATTCAACATGAATTTTTGGCCTTACTTTAGATATTTGAGATTTTCCACAAATTTCAGTAAGCCCAGGATTTTATTTTAGATATTTGCTCACAACATGGAGCTTTGGTGTTAGCTGCAGCTTTATCATACAGCCAAATGACATCTTTTCTGTAAGCGATGTGTGTAGATTTGGCATTTTTGTGGTTCATAGCACATCAGTAACAACTGAAATACTATTGCAGTAGAAAAATCTGTTCAAAATCACAGCAAATCCTGCTGCTGTGGGCTTCTGAAGAGGGAGCAGCGCTCTGGTTTGCAGACCCTTTTCTACCATGAAATGGCTTTGGATTTCGTTACAGAGAGAGGGTTTGCGTTTTCACTGTGCAGGATGAAAATACACAGTAGCTGAGGGTGCTTTTGGGAGAATTGCAGACTCTGGCTTTCCCGGTGACATTTTAAACACCGACAAAGTTTTGCCAACCTGTCTGCATTAGATGGGCTTGTGATTTGTCCCTCGCCACCACAGCTGTGCCTGCAGAATCCCTCTGGCAGCAGCAGCAGTACTTGGGCATTCAGGGTGTTGCCGTGGTAGCTCTTTCTGGTTGAGGAACCACCTCAAGGTGTCTGTTTGAGAAATGTTTGCTCACATGGAATTTACGGCTGATTAGGGCAGAGCAGGCCATACAGGAAGGAGTGGAAACCTTGATGCTAAAGACAGGAAGCCTGACCATGCACGAGTTCTTTGCTTTTACAGGACTTCATCTTCACTGTCTCATCATCCTCACCATGTAAAGGATAATACTTGCAAGTATAGTTGGGGTTCATAGAAGTTCCCTTGCATTGTGATTCATTGAATTCCCAAAGTGATGGCTCTTTTTAAGCCTTTGAATAGCTTCTGGTTTTAATGGGACTTGAGCTTCTAAGTGTAGCAGAAGATCAAGTTTTTTGACAAATCAGCACTTTCATGCTGAGGCCAATGTGCATTTGTGGTTGGTGGTATGATATGGAATATACAGTACTATTTCCTCTCCTGAGTGCTACTAATTTCTTGGGGGTGGAAATGTGGCTCTAATGTTATGCTTTGAACAGGATTTCGAGGTTCGGAGAGGATGAAACCATGTTGGTAACTGAGGTTACTTAAAAATAACACTTTCACTTTCCTCTACATACACATGCTGCATGACAGCTTTCAAGGCTGGGGCTGGTTCTAGGTTTCCTTTTATATGCAATACTACATATGTTTGAATTTATGGATTGCATGGAATTGTAATGGCCACATGGCCCTGACCATGAGGCAACCTTGTTTCTCATTCCTAAACCTGTGAAATAGTGACTTGTTTCTCAAACTCTATTCTGGGTCTGTAATGCTATCAGCTGCCTGTGGCTAGACAGAGTTGCACACTCATTTCTTCTGCTTAACCCACCCCTTATTTTACTTTCCATGCGTTGGCGTACTTGTGCTCAACCACATTGGCTAACGAGTCCTATCTGGTGTTTCCCAGTGGAATACTAGCCTTTTGAAAGCAGTCTG
The DNA here is from genome assembly GCA_013398175.1 of Climacteris rufus. Lineage (NCBI taxonomy): Eukaryota > Metazoa > Chordata > Aves > Passeriformes > Climacteridae > Climacteris > Climacteris rufus. The sequence continues at coordinate 477,339 of VZRZ01004455.1, forward strand.
AAGCTTATTCTCCTTTCATGAAAAATATGGGGAGGTGTAATTCTATTGACTTACACAGAACAAAAGTCCTCTGTTTCAGTGGTTGATAAGGCTTTAGAGCCTGTTTGCAATTGAAGACAATAAGATGCACAATCAAGGACTTCTGTCTTCCAGCTGTGAACCAATCAGATGTGAATTTTCTGTAATCATGGTGATAAAACTAGTGATGTAGTTGCTAAATGTCACAAAGTGGCTTTTGAGCCACTAATATTTCTGACATTGTAGCAGTTTTCGTTTGTTTTGGGCACCCAGAAGCTGAGATTGAACTTCTTTAACAAAATCCATCCTGAGTTTGTGAGAATTTACCATGGGAAGCTCTTCATGTAGCGTTCAGCGGCACAGATTGTTACCATCAAATTTTTAAGAATTTCTTCTGGTCACTTTAGTACAAGATAGTTCCTTTTAGTGTGAACAGAAGTCTGTGGGTAGTAAAAATAATGGGCTTTTTCTATTGTGAAATGTGCCTGTGTTTCTGTGCACTTCTTCCTACAGAAACCAGCTGTGAGGGGAGAAGGAAGGTAGGCTGGTGGGAATCCCAGCATACTCCCAGGGTGAGTCACAGGACCCAGTCAGTGTCTGGGAAGCAATCTTTGTTCTATTCTTCAGACAGAGCCAGACTGAGCTTAATTAGTTGTTTGTTTTTTTTTTTTTTTAATAAAGGACATTTGCTTCATCAGTGATCATATTTATGCAATCGCATTAATGAAGAATGTAAGTCCTCTGCTCTGTTTTCCTTACCATGAGGGATATCACTTCTCTAATACCAGTGTTCAATCCTGAAGCAGCAGCTGCAACTTTAAAATAATTCCTTTTTATGGCAGTTTCTCCTAAATTAATGAGGACTGAAATAAATGGGAAGATAACTCCAGGTGTATGATGAGAAAGGTGTAGGGTAAGTATTTTAATTGGGGTAGAATAGGTGGTAAAGCTTTTGGAAACAAAGAGAACTCATAAGAAGAGAATGGTAGACTGAAAACCCCAACTATCCTTTGATTACTACCAGACTCAAACATTCCTGCAGTCTTAGCATGCTAATTAACCACAACTGATAGATTATGGATGCTTGTAAATAAGCAATTTTCCTTTAACTCTAGTTTAACTCCTGAAGATACTATTTTAGGTGCTTTTTTAAATCTAACCTTTATATTCATTTATCTGTACTGTTTGGTGTAAAAAATATTGATAAATGTTTCATGATACATATCTTTTATACAATATCAATACAGAGGTCTTGTCAGCCTACAGCTTTATGACAATAACTTTTAAAAGAAAAAGATCTCTTTTTACTTTTTACAAAAAGCTGATTTCCATTGGTTGCCATTATCAATTCAGGCACTTGGAGATCTTTGTGTGAAACTGGAAGCACAGTCCAACTTCTTTAAAGTGAGTTTGTTTTGTATAAATGTGTTGAAATGACTATGTTTCTAGAGTTCACATATGATATTCTGAGCTTGCGTTTTTCCCTTTTTTTTTTTCCTTATACCACAAAACATGTTAGGGGAACCAAATTGTTACCAGTCTTTGGTTTTTTTTTGGGTTTCTGGTTTGACTCCCCAGCATGTCTATGGTGCTGCAGCTTTGGCAGTGCTGGAATCCTGCTGTATGTGTGTTGTATTGATGATCTTTCAATCATGTAATCTGTGGTGGACTGTGCTGATTCTTGGTACCCAAAGGTCATCTTGACTTTGCTACTGCAGTGCTGGTGCCACATTGGGACTCAAATCACTTTTACTTCAACAAGACCACTGAAATAAAAATGCTGAGTGTTCACCACTAATTTTCATGGCAAAATTCAGCTTATTATTGCACAGTCATATAGTGTTGTCAGAAACTTTAACCTCTTTTTACAGGCTGATTAGTCGAGAGTTCAGTGAGCAGTTAGTCCACGCTTGGGATTCCACACTTCGTGTCATCTGCCACATTTCTGACTTTGTGTGTGAGTGCACCTGACATACACATCTCCCTAGAAAGCACAGCTAGCTCCTCACCCTCGTGCTAATGCCAGGGGTGCTGTGAGGATCCAGCCTGCTTTTCATGTCCTTTGCACCATTTTTTGACTGATGGACTTTGCAGACTTTACTGAAGTTGTCCATTTCCAGCAGGGATTTGATGCATACTGGGTGCTCCCTGTCTCTGAAGGGACCATCCTGCTGTATAAGGAGGTTTCAGATTTTTTTTTCTAAGTAATTAGAAACTTAGCAGATTGGAACTTGTGTACAACATAGGATCACTAGGATTTTTTCATGGATGAAGAGTAATGGCTTCTCATGTGCAGGAGTAACAGAAGATGGTTGATACAGTATTAAGAATATAGTAATTTCTTCTTGGCTAATTAAAAGTGATGACTACAATAATAATTTATACATTTTTTAAGAAAGAAAGAATATGGAACAAAGACCTTCAGGCAACTTGTTTGTAATTCCCCTAAATGTACTCTGCCTCACATAAAATTACTGCAAGAAGTTGATAAGTCTTTTTTGCTCTGCAGAATCAAAATGAAAATTGCTTTCAATTTTTACAACCTGGTTCTTCTGCCAGATTTGTTATGTTGGGAACATGATGTGGTGAAAAAGGCATCTGTAACCTCAGGCTCTCAAGAAAAGGCCCATGTTTTATACATTATTCTCTTCTCTTCGATGGATACCTTCTAGGAAATGTCTTTGTTAGTTGTTCTTTTTTTCCAGTACAGAAATACTGCTTCAACATGTTCTGTGCTGAAATGTCAGCGTTGTGCTGTTGTGTAGGTGGTAGTATGTATTATACACAGTTTGCAAAACCTGAATAATCAGTGATGTGCATGACTTTGCCAGGGAAAACAAATGGCTGTGTCATTTTGATTTCAGTATATCAAGAAAATGTAACCTATAAAAGTTAATTAGCATTCTTCCAGAAGGGGGTTGTTTAACTAACATCTTTATTTCCATGTTTTCAGTTTTGTCAGAAGTTGGAGGGGAGTGTTTTATTCTGTTGCTAATATATACCCATAGATTTACAGAGTATTTCACGGAGTTTTAGCTACCATGCATCTGTCCTTCATTTCAGTGAATGGCTAGATTTTTCACTCACTTGAACAACCACTGAAAAAATAAAATCCACTGAAAAATTTTATTCAGTCTTTCATGTAATTTTCTGCATAGTTTTTATAAATAAAACTCCTTGAGTCTGGTGGTGTTAATGTTGTCTATCGAAATGCGGTTTTGCCAGTGATTTTAACAAGAGAAATCTATCATTTATCATTGAAATCCTGACCATCTGCATCACTGGTCACTGCAGTGAGTTGATATATCTCCACCTCTCATGGGTTTGGTTCTCTGGTAGGGTCAGTTCTTTCTGTTCAACCTGGATATTACTATCATTTGGCTCTATTGGATACACAAAAGTTTCTAGTCTGAAACAAAATTGAAGTTTGAGCAACTATAATATTGAATGAAGTAATCTCCTTTTATTTTCCTGTGTAAGCCTGCAATTCATTAGCCTTCCTCTACCACTTTAGAAACTAACTGAGAGAAGGTGTAGCTGCACACCAGCATTACATATCTGTGTGCCAAGGTTAGTTGTAAAAATTTGAGAACAGGTTTCTCATACACTAACTGTTTTGATAAACTCTGTCTGCACTACAGTCTTCCCAATGTTGAAAATTCAAAGATGGATAGAATTTTCCTTTTGTAGTAAAATTATAATAGTAGCCTTACAAATATTCTAGAAGTAGAAGTGAGATTTTACTCTGGATATTACTTCTGGATGTTAATATTTACAGAAAGTGTTTTAAGAAAAAGCAGTCACTAGACAATTCGAATTTTTATTTTAATGAGGCCCTTATAGAAACATAATCCTTATCGGCCAGATTCTCAAGCTTGCTGAGGTACACTTGCTGTGTATCAAAACCTTAAATGGTGAAGTTAAGACAATCTTTTGGATAACTTGACTTCTATTCCACTGTTCTGTAAATTCATACTTGAGACTTTAATTTGGGAGTCAACTGTGATTTTGTCTTATGAAACGATATATTGAAATGTCTGATGTCCTTTAATGCAAACCGTGGGTGGTGGCTGGAACCTGGAATCTGTGCAGAGACTTGAACATTGTCTCTGCCTGTGAAACCAACCTCTCCTCCTTGCTTAACTGAGCCATAGGGAATTGAAGATCCCTTGGGCTGGGTGAAAAAGTGATCAGGAGCAAATGTTGGAAAGGTAGTGGGATTTATTAGTCACAGTGAGGGAGAACTAAACAAATGGTGGCAGGTGGAGAGACTGGGGGCAAAATAATTTGACTGTTAATGGTAGATAGAGGACTGAATGGTAAATAAAGTGCTGTTGTTTCTGTGTTACTGTTTTTGAGAAGATGTTTCTTGATGTTTTTGAGAAGATGTGTTGCCTCATTATTCTGAGCATGAGCAGTTTGATTTTGTCATCTCTTTGATTATAAATCCAGGAGTCTGGGAAAGATCTACTCTGATCCTTTGCTTGAAGCAGGCCTTAACATTTCACTTGGTGGACAAATGCCAACCTGTCTTTGGAGTGCATACATCTTCCAGACCATCCCTATTCTTTTCCTGGTAGCCAGTTCCTTTTTTTCCTCATCCTTTTATTTAAAACCCTGTGTTTATAACCAGGGTTTGTTGTTTCCCTAACACTGGTGGTTGCTATGTGTTTCTCTAAGATGAAAGCCTGTTCAATTTTTTCGTTTATCTGAGTTTTTGCAAGTTTCTTCACTTACCTATGCGGTGGTTGATTCCCTTCCCACTTTAGAGATAGTGTCTTTGTAAGAGGCTTTTTTGGACTAAAGCCCTATAAATGTAGGATTGAATTCAAGCCCCCCTTGGCCGATAACTAATATCCTTCCCCATATTTCCAAGCCATATGCTTTCTAAGAAAGTTTCATTTTCCTTTTATATTTTTCACTGTTTCTAAGATGTTTGTTCTAATTTTTAGTCCTACCAACCATTACCATGTTTTAAATTTTTTTCTGTGAGGGCTCCAAATGCCCATTTGTGATAAAGTAATTGACTCAGGGGCTGACAGATGTAGTTACAGAGGATTATTAAATGCAAAAGAGAATATCCATTAGAAGTAAAGTGTGGATAGTACAATTTTTAAGGTAAGACTATGTATTTTTCATTATATCCATAGAATATCCCTTTCTGACCTTAGTTTTTATTAGTAAACGTTGTTTTCAGTTCTTTACTGACCAAAGTTGTATAGTTTTCCAGCCTTTGGCACTTTGTCTAGTAGAAATCTAAATCCTCTTGAAGAATTCAAAATTTCATTTGCATTTTTTCTTTCTAGCTTTGCCCTCCTGAATTACAACTGTTAGGCTTTCCTGTAACGTTTGGGAACTGTTCTTTACGTGGTTGACTTTGGAACTGTCCATGTTGTACATAATCCAGGACATGGTTACTGATTACTGCAATACCAGCTTCCAGCCCAATGATTTATTACACCTCTGTATGCCTGCATAGTTACTTTCTGTTGAACAGAGTATCTCTAGTGATGATAAGAGGAGAAAACAGTGAAAACTCTAATGGTGTTTTCTGACTGTCTGCCTGGCACTCAAAGAGAAACCCCCATACAGCAGAATAATTTTATTTCGCATAATGGATAGGTGCACGAGAATGAGTGCATCCCTACAGTATGAGAAGAGCTTTACTAATGATGTATGATTTCTTTATCATCCCTAAACCACTCAGGTGCAGAGCTGTAAAACTGAAACTTTGTGAAACTACAATGAAACATGGCTTTAGTGGGCCATGGGATCTGCAAACTACATACAGCCATGACCCTCCACCCCTCCGTGCTTCTGAGGCAGGGTCCAGCATGACGAGATGAGGCTTGGGAAGCCAGCTGGGTGTCAAGGGTACAAAGCAAGCACAGAGAGAGCCTTCAGGAGCTCTCAGACATGTCAGCATCTGCCCTGCTGATTGCCAGAGACTGTTCTGAGCTGTGCAGTTCCAGTGCTTTGCGCTGCCCTGCAGACTCATTGATCTTCAATGGTGGGAGTCAGGGCAGCTGTAGTTCTAGCAAATGAGACTTTGTTTTTCTGTTGATACTGTGTAATGTATGTAATTTAACCATTTATTTCAAGCTCTTTCAAACTTTCAACTCTGAGGAATAGGTAACACTGGAAAAATACTTGCAGCATTATATTTTTGTCTACTGTCTTTCTACTGTTGTATGCTAATGCCAGATATAATAGGAACAATTCTAAGGCAAATTCAATAATTTCATTTAAGTTCTTAAATTACATGGAGATTTGGTGAGGAAGAGAGTAAGAGACTGTTTCCAAGGTCTGCAGCTGGGAAAAGTTCTTCCTGCTGAGAATGGCAAGAATGGGTGGAGGGACAGGGAGCAAGCCCATGCCAGGATATGCAGGCAGGAGGAGAGTGCAGTGCAGGTTATGGGATGGACCAATTATTTATGGGCATGGACAGGTTAATAAAGATTTGAATAGTAGCAAATTTAAAAAATACTGTTTAATGTGCACAAATATCTGTGAAGGTGAGGTAGACTTTTGTACAGGGGCTTGGGAGAAGGTGGAGGATCTGGAGGTGGGAGGAAGATACTTTGGGAGGAAGTCACTGGGTCAGACTTCCTACAGCCTTGGGTTGTCTGAAAGTGCTTTGGAAAAGCCCAAACAGACAACTATTTGTGTGGTGAAGACAAGGAATGGACAGGAAGATGTTGTCAAAAGGCTTGAGAAGATTTGTGTTCAGTTTAGTATCCTGTCCTTAAAATAGTGAATTATGAAGGAAAAATTTGCAGCAGAAGATTACTATGGGGAGATGATGGACATGTAGTTTCTTTTGTATTAGCACAGAATATGATTAAACTTTCTGTCTCTCTAGAGACATTTTCACATTCTGGATTATCACCATGTTGGAGGACAAGATGAGATCTTGCTGTATTTGAGTTTGAATGAAGAATTATCAAGAAGATATCAGAGAGGAAAATAAAAGAGGAATTTCAATAATATGGTGAACACTTTGCTGGGCTAAATGTTCTATTGTACCCAGTTAGTGATCTCACCAAAAAAAACCCAAAGTTCACATTTCCTTTGCCAAATAGAAAAAAACTCTACCTAAATAAATATTCATTACAGTATTTTGTACAATTCATAACGTCATTTTACCTCAAATAATGTTGAAAAATTGAGAGATATATGTGTATCAATGCCAGATGAAATGAGCTTCCCTTTAAAACATTTTCTTGGAAAAAACAGCAGACTTCATTCCCTCCAGTACTGAAAGAACTGGAGCTATTGCTCTATACAAAAATTATAAGTGACTATAAAACCTATCTATCTGAATTATCTGCCTGAAATTAATTCCATGAGAAAGGGTTAATATGTCATTATTACAATAATTACAAGTCTTGGAAAAAGAAACATTTCTAAGTGAGAAAAAAAAGTGTTGCTTTCAGTTCAAGCTCTTTTTGAGAGGTTGCATTTATTTTTTTGAAACTATTCTACATTTTGCTTCTGTAGTTCTTCTGTATTTCAGTGTGAGGATGAAAAACATACCTTCCACAATGAACCCCTACTGTAATAAGAATTACAGAAATGGGCAGTAGTGTCTTTATACTTCTATAGAAGTGTAACATTTATTTTTATCTACCTATATATATATATAATATTTAAAACTAGTCCTTTCTCTCTTGTCAGTGTGCTGTGCCATATGGTGCCGAGCAACATGCCAGATGATAAAAATATTCCTAGAACATATGATATCATCAGTCAATTCAAGAGGGGTGAAACTTCTTGACCAAAGCATTTGTGGCTTTGATACATTTTCCTAGGTGTAAAGCGTATATTTTGAAATGATGAAGTGTGTCCAAGAGGTCTCCTTTGAATTTGCATAAGCAAATTCTAAAATACTGGCTTAGAACATTTTGCTTGTTAAAAAACATGGAAACAAATTTTGTTTTAACAAAGGAATTCATGGCAAAGTAGCACTTCTTTTCATAGCAGAAAATGATTCACTACCTTCCTTTCAATATATATTGGTGATTGCTCTGGTATTGGAACCATGCCATGAAGATTGGCATCTCTCCATCTCCCTTCTCCACTTTCAGAGAAGTCGGAACATAGTGCTTGGTCAGAGGATGTTCGTGTTTGGTGCAGACAGCTATCTGTACACACTTGGGAAAGGACCGTGTGTCCCCAGGAAAAAACCCCAAAACATGACAGTATTAAGCATTATGGTTTTCTAACAGTGTAACTGAAGTAACTGAAGTTACTCTGGTGTTAATTCTGGGTTTTCTTACTTGAAGTTGCGCCTGTTTCTTGTTTTTGTCTGTTTGCACAAAACAATGAAAAAGAGAAAATGAAGTGTTTTCACTTGTCAGGGAGAGTTGTGGTCAAGTGGCCTGCTCCAGGGAAACAGTGGGTGTTTCTTCAGAAAATACTTAATACATATCAAGGATGCTACAAAGCAAATACGAGACATTATGAGGTGTAAGGACAATGCTGCAGGAAAAGTGACCTTTGTAATGGGCTGAGTGATATACACTGCAAATAACAAATTTACAGGCTAGAAGTGCCTACACAGCCTATGTCTTTAGCTGCCTGCAAGTTCTCTGTTCATTTGTGTCTATGTCATGGGAGGAATGGTAAGGAGAAAAGTCTCAGCTTAGACTTAGGACCTAAAAACTATGCTAGTTGATTCACTAGTATCATCTCCGTGTCACTGGACTCTTTCTTCCTGTTTGTCTTCCTTCATCTGTTTCCCTACAGCATTTGTGTTATATTTGAGAATCTCCTTAGTTGTCATGTGTGGGTTTCCTGGGTCAGTGTTTATTTTTGACTCACCTTAAAACTTAAGTGTGTATTGCAGCATTCTTGTTCTGTATTCCCTGTTTTCAGATTTCCAGTTCTTAAGGCATCTTCACTTCTCCTCCCATCAAATATGTGTTAGGGGCTTGACTGACTTATTTGTGGTCAAAAAAATGCCTTACAAGATTTCTTGAATATACCAGAATAAAGACCTCAGTTATACAAGGCATGGTTTAAAAGAAAGTGTCTGGTCTGATTGTAACAATCTAATTTGTAGAATGAATGAATGAATTGGGCCTGAATGAAAAGTAACATTCAGAAGGTGGTTAAAAATCTGTTTTGCACATTGCTGAGGCTCAAGCCTCTGATATTACAGTCCGAGTAACTTTTCAGTCATCCATTAAGTTCCCAGAGAGATAGGATGTGTATTTATAACTAAAACCATGAAAAAAAAGTGTATGTGATGAAAAGAAAAGAAAGGTTTGTTGTTTTTTTTTTTGCACAACGCGAAGAGGGAAAAAGGGGTTCAAAGTAAAATTTATTAAACAGGGAACAAAGTGTAAACACCTTCATAAATTATTGTCTCTGTACCAGCAGGCATGCTGTTGATGTAATGGGAAAAAATGCAGTCTGTACTTCCAGTCTATACTTTTCACCCTTTCCTTGCTGTGAGTACTCTTTTTCGTATTTAATGGTTCTCCATAACAAGACCTTTAAACCCATTAACCCATCAGTAATTTGCTTTTACAGGTTAGTATACTTACAAATTATTTTGTAATAGAATATCCTTATTAAAGGGCAGATTTATTAACAACTCCCTCTCCACAACTCCTCATTTTTTTCTTTGAAACTTGACTACATAACTACTTTAGTGCTTTTACAGTGACCAGTTAGTTTCGTAAAAGGAGTGCTTTGCCTTGTGCTTGAACTTGTAACTTTTGGAGTGTCTCCAGAGGTACATCACACCACAGGCATTTTAAGAACTCAGACACTGTATGGTTGTTCAGGTTTTGTATGTTTAATGCAGAGCTAAATGGGGTGCAGATCCAGAACTCACTAGATTATATCACCTTTTAGGATTTGTGACTCTCTTCTGGAGAGCTGTATTTGCCATGCCAACATTATTCCCTCAGAACTGCTGCTTCCCAGAGTCAGACTTGCTTGTGCTCATCATTTATGAAACAGAACACATGACATTTTTCCATGTATGTATTTGATACTATAACCACAGAATTACAGAATGGATCGAGTTGGAATGGACCACAGTGGGTCATCTGGTCCAACCTCCCTGCTCAAGCAGGGTCATCCTACAGCCCATGGCACAGGATTGTGTCCAGGTGGTTCTTGAGTATCTCCAGTGAGGGAGAGTACACAAACTCTCTGGGCAATCTGTCCCAGTGCTTTACCTGCACAGTAGAGAATTTCTTTATGTTCAGGTGAAACTTTCTGTGCATCAGTTTCTTCCTGTTGCCTCTTGTCCTATTGCTTGGCACCACTGGGAAGAGCCTGGCTCCATTCTCCTGACACCCATGCTTTAGATACTTAGACACATTAATGAAGTCCCCACTCAGTCATCTCTTCTCAAGGCTGAACAGCCCCAGCTCCCTCAGCCTTTTTTCGTAAGAGAGTTGCTCCACACCCTTGACCAACTTAGCAGCCCTCCACTGGGCCTGCTCCAGGAGCTCCATGTCTCTCTTGTACTGTGGAGCCCACAGCTGCACACAGTACTCCAAATGTGGCCTCACCAAGGCTGAGTAGCAAACTACTAATTCAAATTTTGAAAATGAAGCCATCCCTCTTGTATTCTTTCTTCTCAAAACCAAGATCAGAGGTATAGATTCTGTATAAGGTTGTAGCTCAATTATGGGCATGAACTTGTCCCTTTGCCTGCAACATCTGAGTACCATTGCTGAGGCCTTCTAAGTCAAGATGATCAGGGACAAATCATGTTGCAGATCTGATCCACTCCTTTCAGGAAGACAAAAGTAGCTGTCTGTATTTAAAAGCAAAAGACCTTAAATTAATTTTAGTGGGGTTCAGATACCTAAAAATATTATTTATCACTAACTTTAGGCTGAACTAGACCAGTATGTCAGAGCAAAAGATATGTATGTGACTAAGTGCTAAAATGATCTTTGCTCCATCTACTTAAAAAAAGAATAAAGGAGTACTTAGTAATATTATACAATACTCTTTCACATCCTTTCTGATGAACTTGTCATTCTCAGTAATTTGGGGCTAGACAGCATTATTGTCCATAACCCATTGCTGAGGGGAATGAGACACAGATTGACACTTTAAAAATGCTCTTAAAGGACATAAATGGGTTCTGGACTGACATGAGGCTAGGTTGTACAGCCATAGTTCAATGCCACAAGAGCCATGTCTGATCCATTGCCAATCCATGGCATCCCATACATTGGATCAGAAAATGGGCACTGGCATCCACATCCAAACATTTATTAATTCGTTGTCTTAATATTTTAACCTGCAGACCATCTAAGTTCTCAAGAAGAACCAACACAATGGGAACAGAAATACCATCTAAACAAGTAGGAACTAACAAGGCCATGCGATGCTCCATGCAGCTCTGGGCCTGTAGACCATCTTGGCATGTGCCGCTCTTGTGTAACCTCAGCTAGGCTGCCTCTGGCTGCAGCTGGCTTATTTGCTGTATGATATACCTAAAGAAAGCAAAACAGGCACAGTTTGCCATGGTATTATTGTTTTTTAATGTTTGTGAAGCAGTTACTAAACCTTCTCAACCTTAGCTAACCACACTAAATATGTTCAGTGGGGCTCTACACTCTGCTGAGTGGTGAAGAGTAACTGGAGACAGCAAAACTTAGAACTTATAGACAGCGGTGAAAGGGATTTGTGGTTCTTATAACCTGAAATACTCATTCTCATAAGAGATTACATTTTTAGAAGGTAAAGAAACACAGTTATGAGCACAAAAATAAGCATGTTTGTATGGGTTAGTGCACTTGGTTCACTACACAAGCAAATGCATATTTCAGTACCTAATTACCTCTCCTGAAGTGTAGTTATGCAATGCATCCACCCACTTGCTATAAACCTGAATGAAGATATAAGCTGCATATAGGTTGTTTACATTGCAAATCTCTGCCTCTTTTAGAAAATCCAACTTTTACTCGCTTCATATGAGCAGCTCAGAGGATTTTAGGAATTCATCTTAACAGAAAGCAGATGGTTTCAGAAAGCTGAAATGAAGAAGGGAAAGGAAGAAGTTGAAGATCAGAACTAAAATGTATAACATTGAGTGAAAGCTACCAGGATAGACATGTTTTCTTTGTAAAGATGGAGGATTACAGTAATTAGTTTTGTGTCCTGTTATGCATGTGAAAAAAAAGTGTTAAAGATGTTTTAAAAGAGGTGACTTTATTATTTTTTTTTCTTTGGGAAATATTCAACAATAAATTGCAGAACACAGGTTAGCATTCCTTCTTTGGTTGTCTGTCTCATTAGGCGGTGCTGTCTGGTGGTCATACCTAACTCTTCCCTAGCACCTCCACTTGCAAGACCCCCATGTTTCCTCACTCTGCCAGACCCCAGGGGTTCTTGTATGAGTGCTAAAGTGAAAGAAGCCATCATCTCCCAGATAAGGGAATGCAAAATTCTCCTATGTGAGCAAGAGAACTGTCTTTCTGTTCATCTCAGCCTCCATCTCCAAAGATATGTCCTGCTTCTACAAGGCTCTGTGGATTAAGGAACCTCAAAAGGACACTTAACAGTCCTACTGTGAAAATCAACAGACTGTTTTAAATTATCAGGAAGAGTAATTTTCTCTTTCAGTATCAATATTTCCTTATTAAAATGAGAGGACAAGATTTAAATATAGCATAAAACTTCCAATACTGTGTAGTATTTCTTGGAGGACTGTGTTTGCTATGTTTATTTGCCTCAGGGGTAACACTTTTTTATGTACATTGTGAGGCTCAATAGTCTGGCAGCGGCAGCGCTCAGAGTGCTTTTCTTGATACTGTGCATCTGTCTCTGTTATGGTATCTATAGCAAAGTTGGTAGGGAAGAAATAGTTAGTGAAGATGTCTCTGGACTCAGTTTTTCAGTGTTGCTGTAGTTAGGCTTTTCAAAGGATTGTGATTAATTTTTGTGTAAGGGAAAATACCAACCTTTTTTGCCTGTGGCTATTCTTAAAGAAAGAGCGATGAAAAATTCCCGGAGGAAATATTGCTCTGAATACTGTGAGGACTAATTACTGCCTATTGCTTCTACATGGATAAATAATCTTTTTGGACTTGTGGGGGAAGGCTCCTGTGTGGTTTATTAATGATCATTATTTGGTCAACATGACGTTTATTATTTTAAACTTATATTCTCTCATGAAGTGTAGGTCTCATCTTAAGAACCAGAGGTAATTAATATGAGTATAATCCATTTTGTTCATATTTGACAGTGTCACTACTGTTATGGTTTTTTTTATACTGAAAGTTTGTCTTTAAGGTGCTGATATATGCACAATGGGTGTATCTTCTCCTTTCCATCTTCATTTCTGGTGAAGGGACTGATTTCCAGTGGCTACATGATGCTGGTGTTACCATCTATGCTGTGTGGACTTCCAGAGCAGAGCCTCAGCTTCCCAGTAGAAAATACAAATTCAAAATAAGGCACTATAAATTGCAGTGATGAGAGAATATTCAAATGCCCAGATAGGTGGAGAGTTGATTATAACAGTTTTTGTTCTTTAAACTTCTCTCATGAACAGGTGATTCCATTTAAAAAATACTCTGCTCCAGAGATCTGTCTTTTTTTTCATCCTCATAAAGTTGCTGTTCGGAAACCATTTTTGGTTCTAAGTAGCAGACAAGCATTAGGCAGCTGTCTAGCAGCAACAGGAGAAGCACCATTAGTGTACATCTCCATAAAAATGTAGCTGTTGATTATTATTATTGGGGAAAAATGTATGTCCCTACATATTCTCTATCTTTTTGTGCCGTATAGAAAAAGAGATATTCAGAAAAGGGCTACCTATCCACATGGCTTATTAAGACCTATGACTTCTGATGTTTTTCTTCTTCACAGGTTAGTTAGGCATATAAATAGGAAAAGTATTTCCTATTTATAGGAAATGGAATTTTTTGTTCAGACTCTCCACTATTTATGCGCCTGTTTAGAGTTTTGTGTCTGTAGCCATTCTACAGTTTCTAAAAATGGCAAGTCACTTCCAAGGCCTGATGAACACTTGAACTTGAATGGATCCACTTGCTAATGACTACAGAAAGTCATAGTGTTATTATAGAAAGTAAAGCATGGTATATTAGTCCTGCATTAGCATAGGACTATACCTGGTGAATAACTGCAGGTTTTCAGTGGCAAGAACAATGAATTAATTATGCTTTAAGTCCTTGGCTTTTAGTAGCACTTATGAGTTGATCTGGGTAAGGTCTCACTGAAATCACTGCTAAAGTCAGTGTCAAGGTTGGAGAGCCCAACTCTTAGGTCCTGTTTGTGTGATCAGGTGGTTAGCTCTGGATGCTTTCGTATCCTTGAGTGCCCACATGGAGAAATGGACAGGAGTAATTGGTCTATTTGGAGTTCATAACCTAATTTGTTCATATTGACTGTGCACAGACAAGTTCTGGAAGCTTTTGAAAACAGCACTGGCTAGCTGGCAGTTCACTAGCTGGCACTTAGCACTGGCTTCTGCTGCAGTCAGTACTGGTCCCACCTAGCCCAAGAGAAACAGTGGTAAGTTCATTATCTGAAATGCCATTCATCCCCAGAGTCCAAGGGTAAAATCCTTGCTGGACTGAACTCCTTCTTGCACTTTGAAGCAGTTTGCGTCCTTGGATTTTTCCAGGAGAGGAGCATTTCCTTTGTTCCTTTTATCCCTCCTTGTGGGTTATGTTTTCTTGCAGTTAGTGTAAATAATAGAGAACCTTCCCCAAGATTCATCTGACTGCATTCACAATTAGGGGAAGGGAGCACTTGTAAAGAATGGTTCATCTCATTTTAAGTAAGTCTAGAGCAGATTAGACAAATTGCAACTCGAAAGGAGACAGCTAATCCAGATGCGTCCTTGCATGTCTCTGCCAGAACTGGCCACATATCTCTGGCCAGGACTTTGTTTTTCTTATTACTCTTAAAAACTGTTCATTCTGATAGCACATGTGTTCTGTGTTTCAAACTGAATTAAAATTATCCAGGAAATTTGGTATCCAATGAATTTTGCAAACACTTTCGTGTTTTTCTAAGCTCTCCTGAGGATAAAACTCATTTTGTGTGAATGTCCCAAGTACAATTGCTTCTTGATTTGTAACAGCTGCTGCAAAAAAAGGAGTCTTTTACATTAGCAATTCTGGGCAGACACTCAGATTTTAAACTCCAGGTTACTCCATTCTTTCTCCCTGACTTTCTCAAGGGACCAGTGAATAAAAAAAAAATTATATATTAAAAAAAATTGGATACATGTAAGATGTTGTGCAAACCAACAGGCTTTGAACTTTCTGGAGGAATGCAACAAGTACATGAAGATTGGAAATTGATTTGGAGACATTGAGTTATGAGACAGTTTAAATGAGGAAAGAAATTAAAATTTCATTAAAAATTTTACTGGTGCAATTATTGTTTAAAAAAAAAAGAGTTTCTTAGATGGTCAGTAGAGGGCAGGCATATTTTATTTCTGAAGAACCTTTGCCCGCTACTGTGTGCAAAGAATATTTGTTCTATCTTCAGATTTGGGGAGTGTAAGTCTACTTTGTCATATCACAGTGATATAAATCAGCAGTAGTAATTTAAAAAGACATTGTCAACCCCTTTGAGAAGCTAAATGTCCATTTTAAAGCAATTGGAGGATATGAGTTATGACTACAGGCATTTAATTTCTGTGTTTAGATTGTAAAAACCGTGGCATAAAACCCCTGAAATATTGCTACCAAGTACTAGATAAGAATCATTTCTCTGCTGAATTCTGTAAAATGCAGTAGTTCTTTCTGATGTGAACTACTATATCACTAATGGGGTGGAAACACACTCTTGAAAGTCACGATTGTTTAAATCTTCAGCTCATAACAGAGATTCTTCTTGAAGATCTGACTAGCCAAGCGACTTTAAACCTAAAGGAGCAATGCCTCTTTTAATTTCTACCTGCCTTCCTCTGTAATTGAAACAGTGTTTGTATTTCAGCTGGACAGAATACCTAACAGGTTCTGAGTACAGGGTAAAATCAATGTCATATCTTATTAACTCAACAGAAAAAATTAAAGTGGATTTAAAGAAGCATTTATTCTGAATGAGCTTATTCTTCCCCAAATACATCTTAGCCCTGAAACAAAATGTAGACAGAGTCTTTTCTGGAAACACATTAACATAAACATATCTCTAATGTTGTTATGATATACCACTTTTAAAACCTTGTAATGAGATTTATTCTGAAAGGGAATTAATGTTATAAAATACATGTTGATTCTGTAAAAGACTAATTTTTTTTAACCAATGTGTAAGTATGCATACATATATATGAACTCTTATTTTTGTGTGTAATCAAACTTGCTACAGTGAAGCTACACATATAAGTAAGCAGTAACATGAGACAAGAGTCATGTCATCTACCATTTCTTTCTGAGTCTTGACAGTCCCATTTTTTTCTGGCAGGGTTGATGTTCACATAGACACCTTTAATTAAGATCAAAAATAGTTTGAAGATTTGTCCGAAAATACGTGGTTTCCATTCACTCTGTCCTCTCAGTATTCATCAATAGAAAGCCTTTGTTAGATTTCAGAACTATTCAAGCTAGAAGAAATGAATGCTCTAAAAGATGTTGGCCGTCAGCTTCAACTTCATAGGCTTTGGACTTCTGAGTTTGGTGCTGCGTTGCCTTCATTATGACCGTGGCTTAGAAGCATGTGACTGAGATGCTGAAGTCCTTGAATTTCACCTGTAACTGAAAATGAAACCAAGTTTGTGTGATCACTTTTTGTTCTTTTTAAAGAAACACTGCGGCCTTACAGGCAAGGAGCTGAATTTTTATGCTACTCATGCCTTCCAGATGGTCTCTGGGATTAGTTTCAATTTTTTGTTCTAGAAATTAATGGAGGTCCATATTTTTGTGCAATGCAGCTAGATACTGAGATGATGAATCTCTGTAAGAAATGAAAGCTGATTGAAGAGATGCAAATGTTAGAACCCTCAAATGATTTCAATCAAAATTGGACTTGCTATCATGTGGGTACATGTTACTAAATTAACTTCAATTTTATCTACTTGTGTCTTTGTTGAAGTCATCTAGGCAGATGGAAGAACTGTCCATATGCGGCCTATACCATATACAAAATTTACAGGATATACTTTATTCTAATCTTGCGCTTAGCTCCTAAATGATCTAGTGTTATGTTTCCTATGAGATACTAAGTATTAAATCTGAACCTTCTGCTTAATGCTGTTAGGTGACTGGATTTCACAGCAATCAGGCTGGATAGAAAATCTTAAACTTCATCATGTATTGTTCTGTAAGTGATGACACTGCAGCAAAATATTTGTAGCCATATAGGTCTTAATTTAAAAACTAGTGTTTCTATAATGAAATAACCTTCATCAAATTTTAAAAGTTTTAATCCATAAGCTTTCAAGAATTATTTTTTCCTTTAAATCTTTTTCCTTTGACTTGAAACTACTGTAGTGTAAATTTCAAGATTACTTCCACTAACAATGTCAACTTGAAACCCAGTAATTTCATAAAAAAGTAGAGCTAGTAGTTTCAGGAAATGTTTCTATTTCTATGTTACCTTGCCAGTTTCTGTAGTTCTACTGTTATGTTTTCCTCTTTAATGACTTTTATATCCTCTGTTGGACTGCAAGGCTGTCATTAAAATAGTGGAAAATCCGTCTGTGTAGAGTAACAATGAAAGAGACTTTAAACAAAATTATACTTTTATACACAAATTCTTAATTTTTTACAGAAATTCTTTTTTCACAAAATAATCAGGGATTAGAGAATCCAGGGTTTTTTTTGTTAGTGTTGCCTATAAATGCAGACCTATTTATTATTACATTAGTGCTGAGCATAGTAAAAGCTGGAATAATTTCTCCTGCAAGAAACTGCATCTTTAAAACAAGACAAACAGATGACTGTAGAGGATGTTGCCTGAAAAGGCCAGCCCAAAAACTGAGACTAGTCAGGAGTAAGGGAATAAAAGGTGGGGAGGGGGGGGAAAGGCCTTCAAAGGTACATTTAGGGCAGACAAAGCCCCCCAGAGGCATCAGCCAAAATGGACAACAAGTCACGAGTTCTCCACACCTTTATAGGTCTGGTCCATTTGCATATCAGCATAAATTCACCAATTAAAACTTTGCAATTTCCCCCTAGCTCCCCTAGCTCACTTCCCCCCCCTTTAGCAGCCTGGGCCTGGGCAGTCTAAGTGTCCTTGAAGGGTAAGTCCAGAGAGGCACTGTTATGTCTATAGAGAACAGCAACTAACGAGCTATAAAGCATACATGCCAGGCAATACAGAATTTGAAAAATATAAGGTTAAAACCTAAGGCAGCAAGGAAACAGAGAAGAACAAGAATGGACTGCTCTACAGAAGGTCAAATATTTTCATCAAGGAGTATTGGAACAAGGTCTTACTGAATGTTGTCGGTACCACCTTAAAAAAAATAGAACTACTGTTATAACTTATCTGTGTTTTTTTAAGACTGAGGACCCCGGTACATGTAGGCTGCTGTGTAGCACACATTAGCTGTCTACCATATCCTCCTTACAAATGGTATGTGGACCAGCTGGGGTCTCCAGCAGTTGCAAAATCACTCATCTAAATAAAGCTGAGGAACTGCCATGACCAGAGTCAAGTGTGAGCTGTCCCTCAGGGCAGTGAAGGGTTCTGGTGAACATGTTCAGCCCTGTGCGTTCTTGTGCTTGTGCTTAGTCTTCTCCATAAACACTTACTTGTCTTCAGTGGTGCTGATGTGGCTCTTTCCATGGCCCTGCTTGTTCCTTGTCTTTGATGCTCTGTAAGCCCTGTGATGCAAAGGGTGAGATGTGTTGTAGTGGACATGAATGGAAACAGCAGTGTGGGAAGCTGAATTGAGATAAGCCAGACATGACTGCAAAATTATATTCAGCACTTCATTTAATACCTGTATAAAAACCTGTATGGTTAAAAAGACTTACGGAAGGGAACTAAGAAATAGTTCCTGTGCAGTAAGACAGAAAAAAAATGCTTGACTGGGAATGAGAGAAGAGTCTGTGAAGGAGGATGGATGTGTTGAAAACTGAGACGAGTAAATAGGTAAAAAAGTAAGAGGAAGACTGAAAAGAAGTGATAGAAAGAAAGAAAAAAAGAATTTCTTGTTTGTCTCTTGCATAAAAATATGTATGTGAGAAAGAGCTCACTTGAATACTAGGAAAATATAAAGAATAAGAAAAGGTGAAGGAAAGGTGACCAGAGAAACATTAAACTGGAAGTGAAACAGATAGGAAAAGAACTTTCTTGTTTGGGTTTTATTTTGTGGGGTTTTGTGGTTTTTATTTTTTTGGCAACAGTATGCTCCCAGATTGCTGCTTCCTCTCTTCTCCCCGCCCCCCC
>VZRZ01004455.1:499914-529668 GCA_013398175.1 Climacteris rufus
AATCAGGACCCTGTTTAATCCACAGCAAACCTCAGGCAGCCCAAAGTTACACTTCCCATTCAATTACTAATTCATTGCTTTTGTTTGTGGGTATTGCAGTAGCGCAAGCATTTTGCAGTGTTACAGGGCATGGGGAAGTTGTTTTGTGTGTGTTAGGGGGGCTGCACATGGGTGTGAATTAATAGAGTTTTTAAATGTATTTTTAATTTTTATCTCCAAGCAATGCTCTATTATCAGCTAGATGATAAAATGTCTTGAATAGTTGACTCTAGGGCTTTCACTAAACTGCCCATGAATGCTGAAACCATCTGTTTTTCTGGACGTTTGTCAGGGTGAGTGTGGCAGAGGCAGCTGTTTGAAAAGGGACGCTTTGGATGATGAACCAGCCCATTGTCTCTGAGCGATGCGCTTGCATTCAGCAGCTCTACCCAAGCGTACTATAGAGCAATCAAAATCAAACTATTGTTTGTCCCAATCATATTGATCTGAAAAGAAGGTGGTGGGATGACCACATTGTAGATGCAAATAGTTGTTTAGAGCAGCTGTATGCTGGCCAATATGTACCACAGTAGGAATCCCACATGGAAGCTAGAGGGCTCCCTGCACCCTACTGGGGACAGAGAAAAGATGATGCCAGATTGAACTTCAGTCTACAGCAAAAAAGAAGGCTCTGGACTGTTGGTATTGCTAGTAATTTGCTTTTTACAGCAATGGTTGACATTAACCCTGTAGTGCCTTAGTAACCAAAGTCAATTGTTTGGGTTTTTTTTTTTTCTGAAAGCACATTGCAAAGAGAGATTATCAAGAAGATAATTATCTGAAGCTACTGCAATGAAATATAGAAGCAGTTGGATTGCTTGGATATCAACTACCAATTTTCTATAAAAATTAATTGCATTTTTGTTGTTATTTTCTATGCAGAATCATTCATGCACTGTTTCAAGTTTTCATAATTTATTTATGATGATGAAAATATAGCAGCTGAATCGAAACATATTGTGGTGTTCGTTTCTGTGTTAAATATAGCTGTCTTATATCTGCAGAATGCAGAGGAAAATATGATCTTTAGTGCATGTAATGAAGATTATAGCTTTTAGTTTAGAGTAACTGAAAAAGCTGCACTTCATCCATTAACATTTTAAGCTTTTTAGTTGTCCTTGTCACTTCATTGCATGCATGCTAATATCTCCTCATATAAAATTTAATCTGTCGAACTAAATGAAGGAATTAGTATCTGAAAGACATCTTTCATTAAGCAATTAACGAATCTTTCTAACAAATCTACAAAAGCATATGTGTTTATATTTAATAAGTATTTGTATGATCAGCCAATTACAATATATAGATACATCTTTTTTGTTTAGTTGTGATATTACAAAATTTAAACTTACAATTAAGCTGTGATTATGCTTTAGTAAATGTAATTGTCAACAACTATGGTTAGGGGACTGCTGTCTCTAAGAATCATATCGCAGTCACAAAGCTTAATATCTATTTCTTTGTGTAAGAATATTTTTTCCTGTCTCTTCATGATTCGTGGAGGCAAATGATGAGGTACTAAAGAATCTTCAGAGGGAATACATTCAAGGATATATCTTTTTAGAATTAAAAATGATGTATATGTGCATGTAGGAGGGAAGCAAACAAGAAGAGCATGGCAGCCTGGATGAAAAGATGATCACCTGCACCAGCTGCAACATGTTTCTTTTCACAGCTCTCGGGTAGCTTTTCAAATGTACCCTCTTTTCAGGCTGCTTGCATAATTTACTGAAGGGACACACAAGCCTAACTTAAACTATTACTAAACCAGTGTCAGTCTCTGTGTAAAAAGTGAAAAACATGAGTGAAAACAGTGACATTGTTCTTTTGCCCTTGCATCATCATTAACTTCTTTGGGAGTAATTTTCTTAGCAGCATCTGCAAAGGCTTCCGTCTTGTTTGAATTACTAGTCTTTAGATCACTCCATGTGATGTATAAATGTCCAGTTGCTGCAGCACTTTGAATTGTCAGTTGGCTAATAACTAATTTGAAGAACAACAAAAAGCTACTTGATTTCCTTGAATAAGATCCTGCTCCTGTACTAGTTGCTCTAGATTTGGCCCATTTTTATAGATTTAATTTTTTTGTAAATGAGTCTTCACTTAACCATGTATTGTTTGGAGAAAAAGACTATGGTAAAGCAGATGAGCAGTAAATTATACTAGCTTCAAGAAGTGGCCAGTTTCCTGAGTGAGGACTAAATTCTGTGTTACATGGCTTATTTTCAGACACGTACGGTGTATACAACAATCTAAGCATTTCCTTCTACTAAATATTGAAGAATCTTTTACCCCTCTAAGTGCATGTAGGTCCATGGCAGTTGATAGGAAATTTCCACAGAGAAAAACTGGAGGTGAGTAGAAGAAACAAAACCTAAAGTACTTACAAAATACTACTGCAGTTATCTCCAGGCGAGAGACCTGTGAGTCAGGTCACTTAGTGAATTACAGGAAGGCACTTGGGTGTTATAAAAATGAAGTTGGCCAGTAGAAAGTCTTGTTTTTCTTTCCAGACATCCAAGCAACATTAAGACAGACAGTGTAGCATGCTTGATCTGACTCATTTGCTTCTTCTTCATTAGCATTTTGCTACCTGACTGTTTCAGAGCCAGTTCTCCAAGTGTTAAAATAACTCACCAGCTTGACAGCTATCATGTATGTCTGGCAGTATTAACAAAGTGCAATCCTTGCCATGAAGTTAGAAAAAACGTATCAGACACCTACTTGCTGGTTGCCAGAGGACCAAACCTCTGAGCAAGAGAGAGACAGAGGGAGATGCTGCACCACCAATGAAGTTCAGGGATGGCGAGGAGCTGAGACACCTGCTAAATTCCCCTTCTGGAAAGGGTGGAGTGGAGGAATACTGCAGATCTTTATTTACTCATGAGGACTTCTTTGTCACATCTCTAAAAGTCTGCTCAAAGTTTCACTCTTCATGTCAGACTTAGGGTCATGTTTGTCTCCTCCTGTGTTACCAAGTACAAAGTCATCTGCTCAAGGATGCTTTTTAGCTGTATGCAGTGCGCTGCACATAGAACCCATTCCTGTGCTGAAAGAGCCCCCACCACTCTCAAGCATTAGCAACTTCCTTCTGCTTTTAATCTTTTGTTTGCTCTCACACAGCTTTCTGGACATGGGCTTTTATTGCACTTCTTTTGTTGTGTGCCTTGAGCAATTAACTCAGGTACCCACTTCCAATGGTATTCAGTTTCGCTGAATATTGGCATGAAATTATTGTTCAGTTAAATCCTGAGATTTTTACCAAGTGCTATTCCTGAATCTGCTTTTCTTCAAATGGAATTGCACAAACAGGTGCTCCAGAATATCAGTGTTTGGTTATAGTCCTGATCAAGAGCAGTATAAAGACATAGATAGACAGAAGCCAGAGCCTTGGAAAAATAATACGTCACTAGTGTATTGCACTTTAACTTTTTTCATTACCAGTTTTCATAAGAAAAACTGTGGAGATGCACTTGGGTACAGTTGTAGGGTTGTAGTTTTAGTCTGAAGTTATTGGAGGAAATCATTCACCTATGGTCTCAGGTTCAATTAGACTCTACTCTGGTCAATCCAATGCTCACATGTCTGCCATGCATTTCCCAATGTGAACATGGATTGTAAAAGACAGATGCAAACAACAACAATGCAGAACTATTAGTACTGTGTGCCTGTGTATTAATATTATTTGGGTTTTTATTAGAGAAAAAAATGGGAATTTCTTCTTTAGATCAAGTGAGAACTCAGATCTCTAAATCCTATAGGAGATAGGGAAATAGTCTGATACAAATAGTGTTTCTTTGTGACGGGTACACAGAAATAAAGCTTGTTTTACTTTGTTTCCTTTCAGATTATAGTTTTCATTAGTATATGCATTTTGTATACATTAACATAAAAATCAGAATCCACCCTTTTTATTTCCTTTTTTTTTTTTTTTTGACATTAGGACATGTTGTTATATCCCTTAAAAATATTTTTAAGCAGTCTCCTTTTCCTGGTGGAAATTTCTCTTCCCAGAGAAGCATTTTGACAATGATACTGATTAACATCCTTTCACAAGGTGAATAATATGTTAGGCGAAAATGTAGTAGAGTTAGAGAATTTGGCACAAAATTGGAATAAGGACAAAATGTTGTCAGAATTGGGTGCTGGAAGCCATATGCTTCTTTTTTGAAGGTGGGTCACGTTTTTAGCTGTCAGATGGCTAAGAATTCTCACATCGCTGGTGGACTTCAGGCAGAGACAGGTTTTCACCACGGTGGGAAGGCAGACCTGCCTGCTACCCCCAATTTGGGACATGAATTCAAAACTTGTATGACAAGACATCTGATTTATCAAGCCTAATTTGTGACGTGGAAGGACTTCTCTTATAGAGATTTGTTTTCCGCTCTTCCTGGGACAAGCTGTCATTTTGCTACAAATTTTGGAAAATGGGAAAGGTTGGGTTTATTGGTTTATATCTTTCTCCAAAGGATTCAACTTGCAAAGTGAAGTGCTTCAATAGGAATTTCAACTTTACAGGGCTCAAAGAAGTTTCTTGACTTGTGGTCCTGAGCATTATTCTTGTGTTTGAGAGAACAGAGACACAAAGACAAAAAAATTGTTTTGTTACCCATAAAATTAGACTTCTTGTCTCATCCCCAAATAAGCTAATATGTAATTTGCACCCAGACTTTTTTGCCTACACTTTTATACCAGCTGGAATAAATCTGCTGATTTTACCTTCCACTTCTTCACAGTGTATTTTTAGGAGGCTGCAGTTTTGCTATGGTAAGTAAGTATAACTCCTTGTCCAAAGAACTGGTCTCCCTCCTGTAGCATATAAATCAATTTATTTATTTAATTGTCCACTAAAGTTTCTTTGAAATGCCAGATGAGACTTCATAAGAGATTTTTTTGAGGGGTGATCAAATATTTCTGTTGATAATATGTGGATTGACAGTACTGTTGTGTTTCTGGGTCTCATTACTAGAAAAAATTAATAGCTCTTGGTCTTTGGCCTCCTCTGTGTTTTCAGTTGTGGAAGCACAGCACCCAGCAGTTCTTGTCTTTGTCCTCAAATGCACAACCTCTCAGCTAAGGCTAACAGACCTTCTACTACTGATGTCCCACATTTCTTCTTTGTGATTTATGGTGGTTTTGAGATTTTAGGTTTGATTTGGTAATTCAGTCTTTCTTTTATATCCTCAGCTGTCCATGGTTTAATTGTAAACTAGTGAAAATGGTTTCTGAGTGTTTGCACTGCTGTGGCACTCGTGGAACTGAGTGGCATCAGCCCTTAAAGCAGAGATAGTCGCCAGCAAAATGGAAGTTATTTCTGTTTTTCTCCAGTGAGGGTGGCTCTCAGGTAGCTTTCTCATGCTTTATTAGGAGGACTCTATACACTTTCAGTTCCTATGTGTTTGGAAAAGTGGGTGATGTTTCTAAAGACAACGAAACTTTTGTGTATAAATTTATTGAACAAATTTGATATTCAGTACTCACTGCAGACAATTACTGAATATTCAGTCCTCAGTATGCATAGTGATAATCAGTATCCAATGAGGAATGTGCACTCAGCCTTCAGCTTGAGGTACAGGCTTTCTTCTTAAACAACGTTAACCTTCTCATTTCATCACTGAATGAATTAAAGTTTAATGATAGTAATGAGGCTAAATTAACAGAGTTCATATACGAAATAAATTTTAAAAATTATAAACATCAAAATAGTTACAGAATCTGAAAGATTTAGGTCAAAAACTTTCTGCTACCATCACTTTGTTTTTAACTGAAGAATATTTACCTCTAATTCTATTTTAAAACCACTTTCTTCCCTGCACTGAACACACCAAAAAGATAATATAAAATACTGATGAAAAATGCTGTGTAATAGCATAGTACAGTGATGGTTCAGATACAGTGGTAACCAATGGATAGTGGCTGTAGTAAAATAAATACTTGCCATAATTAAAAAGAAAAAACCACAGGTTTTTTAACCTCTTTTAAAAAGGCTTAGAGTAAAATTTACTGTTTTCTTAATTCTATGAGAAATTTCACTAAGGTTAATTGGTTTGATTTATACTGCAAGTATAGGAAAAACATTAGAAGAGTTTAACTGAAGACTTCCCATGCCCAGCTGAACTGAAATATACTTTTTGATCAGACTGGATAATTTGCCTTTCAGAGAATCACCATGTTAAGGTATATACTAAGGGAGAGTTAAAAATGTTTGCAACAGTTGCAGTAACTTTTGCAAAAATGGGTGTTGACGTTGTTTAGATGTTGCCAGAAAATGAGGCAAAATGTTTGCTTTTTTAAAGGATAAAATCAATGCTGCTACATGAGGAAGTGGGAATGCTCTGCTGTCCATATAGTCTATATGTGATGTCCAGTTTTCAGCATGATCGCTACCTGTGGCTTGGTGGGATACATGCACAGACTCCTTATTTGATAGTGGTGGTATTTGTACCTCAGAGTATTGAACACTCAGAGTTTTGAGCCTCCAGCATGTCCAAATGGGCACTGAGAACAGTTCCAGTGTGTTTTTCCTCGTTTTTTGTTCTCTCCCTGGTCACCTCTCCTGAGATACTGTTAATGGTTTTGTGGAAATCATTTATGGTGCAGGGACGTGTTGTAATGAAGACATAAAGGACACCATTCATTCTCCTAAACAGAGATGTCTGTCCTGTGTAACCTCCAGCTGTGGGTCCAGAAGGGTATAATTCTCCATCCATGGCAGTGTCAGACCTGCCAGCTATGTGTGAATGTGGAATAAATACCATGGAGCATCTCACAGTACTAGATAGACCCCTATCTTGAGGCTGCTGAATTGAGCCCTGCTTGTTTGCTTCAGGTGAAATAAATCAGCTGAAGCTCCACTGATGGTACTGGTTGCTGTTGGGTTCAGGGAGAGTGCATAGATAGATAATTTTAGACACCTACATTTTGGTACCTAAAATTTCATCTGAAACCAATCACATGCATGCAGCCACTTTCCATCTTCCTTGGTGCATGGGATGGAGGCTGGATTCTGTTGGCATGCCACCCTCTACTGACCTAAAGCCATCGTGGTGCAAAGTCATCTTTAAATAAAATGTGAAATTCTGATAAGATACATTCGCTCTTACTAAGTTCATGCACATGACTACGTATAAGTGAAGACTGCAGTTGTCCCTCTGCTGTAGAGGTAAAACAGGTATCTCTAAAGAGGAATTCAGATCCTGAACACATGAATTAGCACTCACACTAGGAACTATACTTTCCATCTACTCTATAGGATATGCAGTGGGATTAGGATCCTTACTGGTTGCTTTAATTTAAGACAGATGAATCAGGGCCTGAATTTTTTTGTGTTACAGCTTCAGAGAGAGCCCCTGAAATGTAAAACAGGTATAATAAAGAGTCTACAAGGAGAGTGGAATGATACCTCCATGGTGTTAGGAAGAAGGGTAAATATCAAACAGATTTGGCTCAGGTGTTGAGCTGAGCGTTGAATTTGAGTTAGGAATTATTTTCTTGCTCATCCTCTTAAAAAGCATGACCTGGTGGGTTTTTATCGGGTATGGGATTAGCAGTGGCTTATTCCAGCTGTCACCATGTCCTGCAGACTGTGTCTTCTCCATGGAGACTTTGTAAAGAAATAGTGACAGACAGTTGTGATTATTCCAGTGGGAAGGAAGGGGAAACCACTGACTAATTCCCTGGAATATTGAAGTGTTCATAGAATAAAACAGTGTTCTTGAAGAGCAGTTCCTAATAATACTTTTTACCATCCAACAGTGCTTTCCGTTCATGGGACAGAGCTTTTCTCTTCATTTAGTTACTCTTCATTTAGAAAGAAGAGCTCTTCTGGGAAATAAAACAAGGTGCCAAAAAAAGAAGAGATTGAATAGTCACATTCTACCTCAAGAGCATGTCTACTGTGCAGGTCCCTGGTTCAGAGACCCCTGCCGCAACATTTTGTCCAGCTAGTAGGGGCTGTATTTTTGCTCTCACTTGAATCTGCACAAGAGCTGCACAAGAAGGAATAACTTGCAGGGACATGGCTCTGCTCATAGACGGTCAGCTTCAGGCTGAAGGTCCCTGTTTTTCCTGCCCCATTGCAATGAGATATCCACTTTATTGCATCCACTTCATTGCGGCGACACTGTTTATCAAGATTAAGAATCAAAGTTGAAATGGGAGGAATGTGGATTGTCCAAATGTGAACTACTGGCACTTGTGTTACCCTGCCTAAGGGGTCATCACAGAGCCTGAGGCTTTGCAGATGATGGCAGAGAGGCTGCAGCCTCCTGTCTGCCAGCAACAACCTGTCTTAGCAGCTCTGATCAATACCAGTGATTATGGTATTGGGAATAAAAGGCAAACTGTTCCCATTTTTAAAAAAGGGGAGAAAGGAAGATCCAGGGAAGTACAGACTGGTGAGCCTCATGTCTGTGCCTGGGAAGATCATGGGGCAGGTCTTCCTAGAAGATATGCTAAGGCACATAGAAAACAAGGAGGTGATCCAAGGCAGCAACTCACTTTTACCAAAGGTAAATTGTGCCTGGCCAATCTGGTGGCATTTTATAATGAAGTGATGGTAACAGTCAATGAAGGAAGCTTGACCGATGTCATCTATCTAGGTCCCACATGACATCCTTATCTCCATACTGGAGATACAGGGATTTGATGGATGGATAAGGAATTGGGTGGACAGTTGCAGTCAGAGTTGAGGTCAATGGCTCTATGTCCAGGTGGAGGCTGGTGATGAGTGGTGTCCTTCAGGGCTCCATCTTGGGACTGGTGCTTTTCAGTATCTTCAACCACACAAGACAGTGGGATCAAGTGCACCCTCTGCAAGTTTGCAGATGATACGAAGCTGAGTGGTGCAGTTGACACAAGGGAGGGATGGGACACCATCCAGAGGGATGTGGACAAACTTGAGAAGTAGAGCATGGGAACCTCATGAAGTCCAACAAGTTCAAGTGAAAGGTGCTGCATCTGGATCAGGGCAATCACAGGCATGAGTACAGACTGGGAGAAGTCATTGAGAGCAGCCCAGCAAAGGAGGACTTGGGGGTTCCTGTGAATGAAGGGCTGGATGTGAGCCAGCAGTGTGCACTTGCAACCCAGAAAGCCAAACACATCCTGGGCTGTATCAAAAGCAGCGTGGTCAACAGGTCAAGAGAGGTGATTCTCCCCCCTCTACTCTGCCCTCATGAGGAGTGCTGGGTCCAGGTCTCGGGTCCTCCACACAAGAAATATGTGAACCTTTTAGAGGGAGTCCAGAGGAGGTCCACAAAGATGACAGAGTGATAGAGCATTTCTCCTAAAAAACAGGCTGAAATTGAGTTGTTCAGCATGGAGAAGAAATGGAAATCTCATTGTGGCCTTCCAGTGCCTTAAGAGGATTTATAAAAGGGAGGGAAAGGGACTTTTTATAAGGCAGATAGTGACAGGACAATGGGAAGGGGCTTTAAACTGAAAGAGGGCAGGTTTAGATATTAGGAAGAAATTCTTTACTCAGAGGGTGTTGAAGCACTGGAATGTGTTCCCCAGGGAGACTGTGGATGCCCCATCCCTGGAAGTGTTCAAGGCCAGGTTGAATGGGGCCTTGGTCTAGTGGAAGGTATCCCTGCCCATGGCAGGTGTGGTTGGAACTAGATTATTTTCTAAGGTCCCTTCAAACCCAAACCATTCTATGATTCTATGGTCTTGAGGGAAAATCTGTGTAAAAATACTAGGTTAACTTCTACCCATGTGTCAAGGCAGAAACATCCTTGTTTAGATTTCTGAACAGGACGTCTTGGGTGAATTCCTGCAGGATACTCAACTTCATAACTGAGGGGGTTTCTTCCATCCCAATGTTCTCTCATTGCTGTTTGAGTTGCTGTAACCTTAATTAGGGTTGCCTTCTTACAGTATTTTTTTAAATGTTCTTGGAAGTGTTGAACTGCTTGTGAGTTTAAAGCAAATTAACAATACTTCTTTTTTTTCCCTCTTGAAAAGCTGTTTTACAATATGTCTCTTGTAAACTTGGAGCTTTCTAAGTTTCTGTATCAGAATGTGAATTGATTATGGGATTTGACGGATTGTATCCCATTAGCTCTTTGGCTTGTAGGAAACAGCCCTTGACCTATTTTTTTAAGCTTTATTTCATAAATGTTTTCAAAACTGTCTGAAGATCAAAAAAGCAGGGTCATTCATTTAAATTTACTTTAAAGACCAGTGGTTCATGGCTAATGAATGTATGGTTTATTAATCAAATGTATGTAGCTGAAAGAAGCCAACTACAATTCACTTACAATTGCGATTTTACCCTATTTTAACGTTATTTTAATGAGCTACAGATTTGAATGTGGGCTTTGTTCATCTGTTGCTTCCACTCAATTGCAGTTTCACCCTAAGAAGACACAAGACAGATTGATCAGGCTTCCAGTCATTGTGAGACTTAAATGAAGTGAACAGGGCCTTATGTTTCAAAACCAAATGAGAGGATTAAAGCAACAAAAAAAAAAAATTCTCCTATGTTATCTGTCTGCTGTTCTTAAATTTGATTAAGCTACTTGCCACTAAGCACTTTTGGTTTTACTGTAAATACAGCCTAGAAATAAATTTTCATGGCCGCAGGCACCAATCAGCAAGTGATACCATGAATAATTAGCACTTAGAAACACTTGTTCATGTTAGAATATTTCTTTGATTGCCATTTCCAAAAACACACTCAGATAATAGGACAGTACATTTCTTTAAGGTCTAATTGGGATAGAGCTCTGTGCCAGCAGTTACAATAGTAGTATAAGCAAAGTTTTCCGAATATTTGATGTGTGTGTGTGTGTGTGTGTATGTAGTGCAAGTTTGTATTTTATGAGAACAGGAAGAAAAGAATAGTTTCAAGTGAAACTATAACAATTTGATGTATTCATATTTTATTTTTTAAACTACGGTATTCAGTTTTGGGCTATAAAAGGCTCTTTCGAACCTGAATATGACCATATCTAATATTACCTTTGCAAAATATATGCAGATTGCAATGACCTGTAAAATAATTAAATGGCCTGTGAAGACAATGTAAGCAAGAATTCTGTATCCTACTTTATCCTTTTCTGCTTTATTCTTAAAAGCTCTCCGGTTCACTTGAGAATATCTGAGAGGGAGTAGCAATCTTTGTGAGTTATACTGAACATAAACTCTAGAAACAGCAATGTAGAAGCACAGCTCAGTTTTATAGACTTTTGCTTTGGTTTGTGTGTTTAACTTTTGACATAAGTGTGTTTGAACTGCAAAGTCCATCAAGAAATACTTTGAAAATATTAATCATGCCAGTAATAATGCTCTATTTTCCAAATATGTTTAATTTACCTATTTTATAATTGATTTTGATGCTGATTACACGTTTCTGTATTTGATGTATACCTTTTTTGTTCTAAATTGCCTTTTGAGTGTCTCATTAAAAACTGTTAAGTAGCATAGCAATATAACCTATCTGCAGTTAATCCCACATTGCTTGTGTACTCAAATGCCCACCCTACTCTAGGGTAACTTTCTGTGCAGAAAAGCCCTGGCTGCAGATTCTGGTGGCCTGACTAATGTGGGGTTGTACTCTCAAATTACTTTATTGAGATTTTAAATAAGAAATACAAGAAATAAATTTTGGTAATGCTGAGACATTTTGCAGGTACTAAAAATGCTTTTAAAGTGGAAAACAGCTATTTAATCCCTTAAAAGAGATGGTTTTGAAAACTGTTCTTTGTAATGTATTGACTACATTAAGTACAAGCACCAGCCAATTAGTGCAGGATCTCTGTGGAGCAGGCTAAAATTACAGCTGGTGAAACTGAGGCAGAGAAGGAAAAACTGGAGTTTCTGGTGTGCTTATCTCCAGTGACTGGCATCTCTTATGCAACAATTGAAGCACAGGCTGCCATAACTGTGCCATTTTTCATTTAGCTGGGGTGAGAGCAGCGAAGGATATGGAAGCTGTGGCAGTGTAGTGGTCAGCCACAGGGACTTGGCGCAGCCTAGGTATATCTTCATTGATCATGTCTGTAGCATCAAGATGAATGTTAATTGGGGTTTGCCTCACTAGATGCTGAGCTGTACCTTCATTCAATAGCCAAAGGACAAATGCAATCTAGAAATTGTAAGATTGCAGTCAGATTTGGGAGTCCCAGACTCCCAGATTTGCATGGCTTTCTCTTGAGTATTCAGACTCTCCTTGTCTTGTTTAAGTGTTAGACTAATGTCTATCAGCCTCAGGAATTAAATGTGTGAGAATGAACACATTGATAAGAAAAACTAATTTATAATCAACACTGAGTCTTTATGCAAAAATTTAGAATAATGCAGGTTTTAAATCTGTCTGATTCCCACACATTGTTTTTTTTTAAATAATGTGCTGCATGAAGTACATTTTTTGTATTCCAGCGAGATGATTGTTAATAGACCTTTGTGTTTTCTCAGCCTTTGTGTGGCCATATGTAAACTTGAGGAACCGAGTTCTGTTGTGTGCATCTGTGTCTAACTGAAATCAGAGGTGATTTGACATTTTTTACCCCAAATGAGAATTTAGGTGAAAAAAATATTGGTGGTGAATTTGAAACACAAACATATTTGTCTGCTTTATGTTAATCTTTATGCCAGTTGTATGCTATTATTTAAGAAGAAAGCTCTAAGAAATATCTGCATGTATTTTTAATAGAGTTAGATTATGTTTCATAAAACTATGTATGAAGGCAAAAGCACGTAGTGTGGTGAAATTTTGTAAAGCATTTGTGGGCTCATTTTCTGCAATGCAGAGCGTTTGGTGGCACAGTCGGTGAATATTTCTGTATAGCTTTGCAGTGTTTAACAAATTTCTCTTGACATTCAGTATATGTAAGTAACCGAGAATATAGTTCATTTCATTTAGTGTTCAGTCATCTAAAATCAAAGCATTTTGAATATTAATATTTAGATTTGATATAAATGAGTAATCTACCATGTATTGAGCTTCCTCTGTTTAAACTGAATTTTCCAGATAGCACAGGATAGCACAGGATACCATCTGTATTTTTTCATATTATTATTGCCCTCATAATAAGTTCAAGGTGAGATTTTCAGGCAGTAAGCTGCAAGTCAGTTTTCATATAAACACTTTAGAAAAGCCATCTTGACATCAACAGCTTATGCAGTCTTCCATCTATAATGTAAATTATTACACCTGCATTATTTTTATTTCTTCATTGTTTTTTGTCCGCTCATTTAAAAATGTTTAAAGCATTAAAAACGTCTCTGCAAATATGTGTGAAAGGAGACAATTGTTCTTGTAGGAAAGGCCAGGAAAACACACAAAAGAGGCCACAGTGAGACGATAAACATAAAGGTCCAGGAGGTATTATGATGAGGTTCACAGATACTGTGTTCCAATCAAGCTCAATAAGCTCTGAATTCCTATTATGTTTCTCAAGCCTCCAAAAAGACATGGGAAGAAACCAAAAGTTTAAGTCAAATAAAAAGCACTTAAGCCATGAGCACATGAATGTATAGCTGGGTAATGGAGCTTTCATCTCTGAAATAAAAACAGTTCAATTCAATTGGAACTGAAGTTTCTTTCCCCTTTGAAAAAGTTTATTTTAATGAGTTTCCATTTTATGCGTGGGCTGTTCTTTAATCGATGCTGCTCCATTGAAGTTTTACCCAATGAAGACGCAAGACAGATTGTCCAAGCTTGCGGCTATTGTTGGGAGTTGATGAAGTGTATGGGCCCTTATGGTTGATAACAGAAGTAGATGGTCAGAGCCAATAAATAAAACTTTAACTCTGATTGTTGGGTGCTTTATGCTGAAAAGCTTTCTATTACCATGAATCTTCGGTTTTGAAGGACTTGTGAACCCAAAGGCAGCTTGTAGCTCTGTCACACAGACTAAGTTGGTCAGACAAGCAGCAATCTGTCCTATCCAATAAACCCAGTTTTGTCTTTTAAATTCTAGACTTCTCTTCAGGAATCAACATTGTTAATATCTTGACAGACCATTAACTTCAGAATACATGTATCTGCTGCCCTGTTGATTTATCATAAAAAATTGATGTTTGCAGAAGTTAAATTGTGCTGTCCTTGATTGTGTTTTTACAAAGCACATATCAGAAAGAACAATTTTAACAATTGGAAGCCAGTGCTAATGACTGAGAAAATTTATTAAATATTTTTGTGGCATCACTGAGAGTCACAAATGCAAAAGAACCCTAAGATGATTCATATTCTGCATATTAAAAAAAGAGAATATTAACCTAGGGTTTTGATTTTTTCAATGATAAATTATATTTATTTAACAGATAGAGCAGTCTTAGAGACAGATATGTTTGTCACTTGGTCCAAGGAGAACTCAGTGAACAGAAAAATAAATACAAATTCAATTAAAATACTCTGCATATTTACTGAAGAAATGTCATTCATTTCAATTTTAAGAAGAGAATCTGTTCAATATTTGTGTTATAACTGGTTTTGTCTGATCAGCAATACTTGGAGTGTGGCAGCTAGTGGCTGCCTCACTTTGGAAGTGTCACACTGATACAGTGGAAGATATTTGGCCTTAGGGGTGCATTGTGTATCCTGGAGTTTCCCAGTTCTTGGGGTGACAGGGAAAGAGAGGGGGTGAAGAACCCTGACTGGCTGGGGAAATGCAGGGATTTCAGGTGTGACTGCCCTTGGGACGGATTGCTGTAGGGAAAGGGTAAGGTTGTGGGAAAACAGGAGAGAGGTTTCTCTGGGAATGGCTGTTGTCTACTTGCATGAAGGTCACTTAAGATCAGCCCCTCCTAATCTTCCAAGGTGCTTACTCTTCTTCAGCATCTAGTTATCAGAATATCTTTCAGTGGCATGTGAAGTAGCATGGCTAATATTTGTCACATGTGGTCTGTTCTGTTATTCCTTACACGTGAACACAAGGAAACATGTTTTTACTGTGATGTTGGAACAGGTTGCTTAGGCAGGTTATTGAGTCCCCCCTCTATCAATACATGATCCTAGACAACCAGCTATAAACGACCCTGCTTGAGCAGGTGGGTTGGACTATACAATCTCAAAAGGTCCCTCCCAACCTAAACGATGACAAGTTTTTGTGTACTGCGCAGTATTTCATTGTGGTAAGCCTGTTGCTTGGGTTCTAGTACTCCATGTTGTTGGCATGTGTTTCAGGAAAGGGAGAGGAGAAAGATGTAGCTTGCTTAAGGAATAGGAGGTCAGATTGGCTGCCTAAAACTCCCAGTCTGTAATGATGATCTTTTAAACTGCAATGGTAATTGAAGCAACATCCATTCATATACAGGACATGGAGAGGGCGGGCAAATCTTTTTGGAGCTTGCCTGAAAAAAAAGATCTATTTGTCTTAATACTGTTACTACAGTTATTATCTCTATACAGTTTATTTACTAAGTTTCACTGCACTGAGCACTGTTGATCATTTGTTACTCATACATTTGATGGAGATGAAAATTCAATTTTCATCATTATTGTCTTCATTAGAAGAGCAGCATTTTGTCCATCTTCTAGAAAAAGTTGGGCTTGAGAAGAAGTGACATAGAGAAAGAATGTACAAGGCGTGGGAGGTCAAATGGGTGCATTTAGAGTGCATCAGAGAATCCTGGACTGTAGCTATGGTGCCTCTAAACCATGCACCAATCAATATGTGCTTAAGGACAGAGTTTCAATGAAGTATAGAACCCCTATATTATACATACAGTATAGTAACTACAATGCAATATGCTGACCCTGGCCTTTATACCTATAAAGATCTCATATCTTTTGTATGCTAAATATGCTGCTATTACCATGCTCTTGCAAACCTTGTGTTAACTCAAAATGTGTTAGATGTTGTAATGGAATAAAATGTTTTGTATATAACTGTTGGGATGTGGGCAGCTGAAAAGGCTGAATTTAGAGTAAGAAGTTCTGAAATACTTGGAGGAAAGCCAGCTACTAAAATCCCTGTGAAGAGTGGACACAGATGAAGCCAATTCCACGGCAAATTAAAGATCAGGCTAATTTAGTGTTAGCCAGAATTGTTTAGCACCCAGAATGAGTTGCTCAGGCCCTTGTGAGAGTGAATGTGCTAATTGCACAAATCACAAAGAACTTAACCATCATTTGTATGGTGCAGGGTCTGTTTTGACTCTCTTGAAGCCACTAAATGAAAGGATTCAAAGTCTTAATACCATCTTACTCCAACTGATGACACTTCTATCCTTATTACATTTATCTGTCCATTGCTGTGAAAGAATACTGTCTTCTAGACACTAGTGGTAGCATGACCTATTAATAAAGCAGGGATCATGCATTTTCATGAACCAGGTCTTCTTACTGCTTTCTGCGTCTC
Source organism: Climacteris rufus (assembly GCA_013398175.1). Taxonomy (NCBI): domain Eukaryota; kingdom Metazoa; phylum Chordata; class Aves; order Passeriformes; family Climacteridae; genus Climacteris; species Climacteris rufus. The sequence goes on from VZRZ01004455.1 coordinate 516,264, forward strand.
TTCTGTAGTATGCTTAGAGATTTGAACAGTAATTGTGATACAAAAGTCTGGATATTATTATATTCTGTTATGCTGAGTGGCTTTGTGCAAGCAGATCTCCCTGCTGGGGAATATGCAATGTGAGCTCTTGCAGATGAGATTCATTCCCTTGCCATTGCCCATTCTTGCACAGAAGCTTTGCTGCCAGCTCTTTCCCTGAGAGGGGCTGTGACTGTACAGACATCCTAAATAAGAGGAGCCTGGACACACCAAAGAGCCCACTGACCACAAGAGCCAAACCAACAAATAGATAATTCAGAGACTCACTTTGCCATTCCTGGTTAGCACAAAGAGAATTCTCTGGCAAGTTTCAGATTCCAGAGCTCGCTCTGAGTGGGGAGAGTGGTGCTGCTTCCTAAGGCATCCAATTATGAATCTTTTCATGGGTTTTACCTGGTACTGAGAGGTGTGCTTGCATTTTCTTCATGGGATAAAATTATTCCTCTTCTTCTAATTGCATGTGGTAGGAATTTATTCTTACATTTAAATCAGATTTATGACAAGTTTCTTTTGCCTACTAATACACCTCAGGTTATGGAGTTCCTTTAATTCATCTATTAATGGAATTGGAGAGTCTGACAGTTGTTTCCACAAGGATGCTCTGAAGGATGGGCATCCTTATCCATGCTTTATCTTGGATAGACTAGTTCATTTGGGGATTTTACCAGTTTCAGCAGTTACACATTGGACAAAAGAGTCCTGGGCGGTTAAAGACTGCTGGCACCCTAACTTAATTCCTTCTTAAAAAAATGATCTTTTCTCTGATACAGCATCAGTAGAGCTTGGTGACACTATCAAAAATGAGAAGTGTAGCATGAGTTGGGTTTTGTATGTCCTGATTTAATGAAAGAGAAGGTTATTGGTGGAGTGCTGTTCATCATTTCAGGTAGTAAAAAATGTACAGTTAGAATACTGGATATATTTTGAATAAATTTTCAGCCATACATTCTTTTCCACGCTTTGCCTGCAGCTGTGACACTTGGGGACCATGGAACACATGAGGAACAAGCACTTTGGTTGTAGGAAAGGACTGCAGTGTATGTAAACCCATGCTGAGGCCACATCTCAGGTCTCTAATCATGCTCAAAGCTCTGGCTTCATCCAGGAGCTGAACAACCATTCAGTAACAGGCTTTGACTTTTCTGGTTAAGCTGGAGCAGTTATTGGCTAGAACTCTGAACCCCTTTGTTGCATAAAACAAGATGATGGGTTTTGTCAGGTCATCATAGCACTGACAGTCTGATTTCTAAGTCTTTGGAACGTAAAACAGAATCCTTTAGGAAAACTGTACCTGATAAAGTAAACTTCTTTTGCCAGAAGATGAAGAGGATTAGAATTTGATTTATATGATAAAAGTACTGGCCAGAGGCTGTAATCGCTTGCTGTGCTTTATTGTAATCCCCCAATTGCCAGATACGGGTCAAAAAGGTAAGATGTACTCTTTTGTACCAAAGCAGTGGAGTAATGAGGACATCTGTTTTCATATGGTACTTGACACACACTACCAGAAATTTGATGTCATGCTGTCCAAACTTGTACATCATTGCAGAATTGCATTAGCTTTTCTGATTGATTCTGACAAGTCACTGACAGTTTTTGAGGTGAAACACAGACATGACAAAGGGCAAGCAGAGGCTGCATATGTCAGCTGGAACACTCCCTTGTTGACTCAAAAGGGTGAAAATCTCTCAGTCTTGTCTCTATCTGCCCCTTGCTGCTGTTTAAGCTCCCCAGCCTTGCAGCTTTAGAAATTATGTGGTTACAGGAGTGGGTCCTTCTGAGATTTTTCTTCAAAGAATTATAGTGCTAAGGAATATTTTTTTTTCATGGGTTAATGTGTGTACCCATACGTTTAAAAAGTGTAGTTCAATAAATTTATTCATCATGAAGCATTGATTTCTTTTATTGTTTCACACCATAAACATAGTATTTTTTGGTTTGTATATAGACATGCATAAACTTCATTTACCCTCATGGTGTCAAGCAAGTCCATTTCATTTCCAGAAAATGTCAATACATATGTACAAACACATAGTGTTTTAAAATACCAATGCTATGGAGAAAAAAAAAATGTTAGTTTGTTTTTAATGTTGTAGGGTCTTGGACTGGTTGTTTTTTTAAGAAAAATAAGGACAAAGTGCCCTGTAGTGATGATATATACAGGTTTACCAGCTTTGAAACAACACAGGATTCACTCCGGTGCTACTGTCAGTAAGGTCAAATGCACTATTTGTTCTCAATATATATTTCTAGGTATGCTAGCAAAAGAGCAAATGATGTGCTGTAGCATAGCAAGTCAGGATCACATTCTATTTTACCATTTTCCATTCTGTGTTCTGCTCCAACCTTTCTCTGTGAGATGGATGGCCATTTTTTTGGCCGTGGCTTGTTTTGCCCATTTCTTGAGAATAAACTGATCATCAAATGCAGACCAGTTATATTGCAAGTCTTTGGAGCTGAGACACTCAGTGTTCAATAAAACTAATGAAATAAAGGCGTAACATAAATGGAAGAATAGTGTATTGCATCTGGTTCATCTTGCTAGATTTGAACAGTGATCTCAGAAAGGATCAGCTCACATACACCTTGGTTTGGCAGATAGGGGTGTGTTACGCTTGTTTGGCTGATTTATACTTTTTCATAAGAAAACGCAAATGCAGTGATCCATTTTAGGTGAAATGCTGAAACTGACATTTATTATTTGAATTAAAAGATATGTTCAATGTATATGTTCTTATTAGTAAAAGAAAGTTCCCCTTCCACATGGTTTTAATTTTGTGTTGTTTTTTAAATTAAATAGAACAGGTCTTTTTAGAGTGAATCCAGAGGAGGGTCACAAAGATCATCAGAGGGCTGAAGCATCTCTCCTAAGAAGAGTTGAGGTTGTTCAGTCTGGAGAAATCCTAAACAACAAATTACATGAATGTTGTTTAGATCAGACTTTTTCATGAGTTTAGACATTTCATTTTGAAAGCGTTATGATCTCTCAACTAAGTTAGTGGAAGGACTTGTAGATGAACCATAGACAGCATTATCAACTCTTTGCAGAAAGGAACATGTTAAAGAAATAATGTGTGAAGCAAAGCAACGAACTTCCTCACCTTTTTGTCAGGTAATTCCAAGAGACCATTTTACCTTAAGGCCTTCACCTCACTGGGCTCTGTGAAATTGAGCAAGTTAGATCCTTACAGAGTGTTTGATCTGTGGTCACCTATTTTCTTTTTCCTCGGGGGATGAAGGCATCTCCTGGTTGCAAGAGCCTTGCTTTTCTTGGTTAACCATTGTGGACATCTGAGATGCAAATCATTGATTGGCAAAGATTCAGGGACTATACTTTGAAAACTCCTGACATTTGGAGGGCAGTGTCATCTTATTTTACATTCTGTCTGATCTGCTAAAACTATGTACTGATCACGCAGTGGTTGTGGTGGTGGTTATAGGTGTGGTTGATATTTCTGTGGCTCTAGAGAGTTGTGATGGAATAGGCAGACACACCAAAAGCTGCCTTGCTGCTTAAGCTCTGTCATTGGACTGTCAGACTTCATATGGACAAAGCTGGCCCAAACAAGTGTGTAAACATAACTTCCTCCATCTCCCACTTGGAAGAAGAAGCACATCATTATCATCTTCACCTTTGATTGTTTCAGATTCCACGCTGAATCATTCATATTCAAGAATGATTTTTTTTTTCCTGTTTTGGATGTGGGAGGGACTTGCACAAGTCATGCTCCACTTGGGAAGCCTTGCTGTCACCAGTTTGAGCTGGGTACCCATAGAGGAGAGCAATAACAAAACAAACAGCAATACAACTGCTGAGATACAAAAAATTGTTTTCTTGCTGCATTTGACATCCTTAGTGCATCCTTTCACATTCTTTTTGTATTTACAGTGCAAGTTTACATATAAAACTATACATCCCTATCAAACTTGCAGTATTTGGGACAGATACACAGAAAAGGGTGATCACCATATTCCTCAAAGCATCTTTTGTTTTCCTTAAATGCTGTTGACTTGAATATCCATTGTATTTTTTGTGATGAAAGTTTGAGATATATAAAAAAGTATTTTCTGTTGGTTTTGCATATATAATTTGAGCTCACCAGCTGGAATCACATGTATATGTAAATGATGGCAGATTTGGGCTCATAATTGTTCAAATTGGCTATGGCATTTGTTATGTCAACCCTGTGTTCTCAGTGCTGACACTTTAGATTTCAATCAAAATTTTGTTAGGCAGAAGTCATGGAAAACTCCTTTTTTTTTTAGTGGGTGACTTTCTCATGATACAGTCTGGAGCTAGCATACACTCAAAGAATTATTTTAGCAAATGGCAGTCTTTTAATAGTTTAGTCTGTGGCATATTCTTAACAGGTTATATTCTTCAGAGACTTCCAAGTCACCCATCAAAATAGTGTCCAGTACTCATATGGATACTAATTATGTCTATTTTACGTTATTCTATGAATGTAAAGTAGAATGCCGCCTTTGTTTTTCAAATCTCTGTTGCTATTTTAGCCTCCTCCGCATGGGCATGCTGTAGATACTCATTATTAGGGACAATTGATAGCTGCAATGCCATTTGTGAAATTAGGACCTATATTATATTACTTTTAAAATCATAGAATCATTAAGGTTGGAAAAGACCCCCAAGATCATAAAGTCCAACCTGTGACTGAACACCACCATGTCTAAACTGCTAAGTGCCACATCCAGTCATTCCTTGAACACTTCCAGAGATGGTGATTTCACCACCTCCCTGGGCAGCCCATTCCAATGCTTAACCACCTTTTCAGTGAAAAAAATCTTCCAGATGTCCAACCTGAACCTCCCCTGGTGCAGCTTGGAGCCATTTCTTCTTGTCCTGTTTCTGGTTACCTGGGAGAAATGACCGACCCCCACCTTGCTGAAACCTCCTTCCAGGCAGCTGTAGAGAGCAATAACGTCTCTCCTGAGCCTCCTCTTCTCCAGGCTAAACACCCCCAGCTCCCTCAGCCGCTCCTCACAGGACTTACTCTTTAGACCCAAGTGCAGGACCTGTCACTTGACCTTGTTCAACCTCATGCTGTTGGCCTCAGCCCATCCATCTGGCCTGTCCAGATGCCTCTGCAGAGGCCTCTTCAGCCCACAACATACTTCTACTTTCTGGTTTTCAGTTTTTCTAAATTATTGGTTGTTTCACTAACACATCCTCTGATTTTTCTGGCATGCCTAGAAAAATCACTCTCCCTTCAAAGGCCTCTGAAGATATCAGGTTTCTGTCCATCCCAGGCTTGATCCTGGGAGGACTACAGCTTGAAGAAAAACAGCTGTGGTTATTTTTCCCTCTTCAGAAGTTGCGTATCTGTAGCTGTCGTTACTTTTTTAACCTTTCCTTTATGTATTTGCTGTTACAATTACTTTGATTCTGAGCACAATCACACAGATTAAAAGGCATCAGAGCAAACCTGGACAGATAAATGGCAAATATTTATAAAAGATAATGCCAACAATTTCTCAGTTTACCACAGTCCTGACTCTTCATTATAAAGAATTGAATATGCAGTGCCATCAGCCTTAAAATCAGGGAGTGACTAGCACGGAAATATTAAGTGATCTGGACTGTCACAAAGTACATTTTGGTGTCTTAGTTAGGTAGGGCTCAAGCAGAGTAGAAGTGCCTTAAGGCACAGACCAATTCTGAGCTTTATGTTCAGAAGCATTTTACAGCCATGATAATGTATCTCTGAAATTAAGCATCCTAAGCATGGCTGATTGTCTTTTAGTTAATTTATCACTGTGGAGTATCTATACAGTCACGTACAATGACAGGCTGTAGTATGGGCAGTAAACCCTTCCTGTGGCAGCTTGCATCTGCAGGCTTTGTCTGGACCTGTGATATAAATGTTCCTGATAGGCCTTGTTTTCCTACCAGACAAGTTTGGTTATTGTCCCTATATGTGAGGAAAACAAGGAACCACGCTGAGTAAAGCTGGAGTTGCTCCAGTTCCTCTTTACCCACCCCCATCTCCTCCTGTGCCCCAGCTCATCTCAGCAGGGAACATCTAACAGGTGTTCCCAACTCATAGCGCATCAGCTCCTGCTGAACACTGCTCTGTTCAGAGATGCACAGATTTTTACCATTGGTCTTTTCAGGAAGAGTGCATTTTGGACATCTTCAGTGTAAAGACATAGGTGCTTGGTTTTGCCATCAGCAAATTTCATGCAGTGGTTGTAGGTCTGATGCTTTGGTTGCAATATCTTGGTTTCTGAGCATCGTGTTCCTGTGTAACTGCAAGTGTGGGGTGTACATTTTAAATTGCCTTTATATGGTGGTAAGTACTGATTTGTAAGATAATGTTTGAGTTTGTATGGTACAGTGTTTATGAGACCAGTGTGTGTTCACTTCCTGAACTCCACATTTGTGTATTCCATTCGAACTGCTGATTATGGCTTGATGTATAGCCTGTTAACGTGGAGCTTAGCTCCAATGCCTCTCTTACTGGTTGTAGTATGCTGCTGAAACGGTAGCAGTGCATTCTGCTTTTTTCCTTTCCACCAGCTCTAATGTGTGCTTTTTAAAAATAACAATCTCTACCATTGTCTGGATTTCATTGCAAACTATTGCAGAAACAAATTTTAATACATTACTGTACATTTATCATGCTGATTGAGTGTGGCAGCACCATTTCAGCATTAAGTTAATTGTAAGGAAAGTGTTCCTGGGCATGGCAGCTTGGTTTCTGTACCAAGATCTGTGTTTCTAAAAACTTGCTGATTTATTCCCCATTAGATCCAAATGTTTTTATGCTATCAAAACATTTGTAAGTACACCTTTTATTTAGAATGCTTATTAAGGTGTGAATTATAGTTAGTGTTGAGGAAAAACAGAAAAATATTTCCCTGGAAAGGTTATCTTGCTGATTTTTTGCCTGAAAACAACTCTTCATCAATCTGAGAGGTCTAACAAAGTAAAAGGTAGATATGTTATAAGGAGACCAGACACAGAAACAGGGTATGAGATTAGGGCAGGAAGACACATCCACTGATCCAGTGGTGAAAAGGAGTTATTCTTTAAAGTTCAGGGCAAATCCCACCTTTCCCATGTCTTCTTAACTTAAAAAGAAGGGCTGAAGGGCTTAGTTCCTCTATGGAAATCATAATGTATAGAGAGAACAACCTGCCCATCAAGTTTTCTGTCTGGAAAATAAAACTGCTTTGATGAGGAATAATAAAGCAGCATTGGAAGGAGTGACACTGTGTTTGTCTTCCAGAAAGATGCAAGGCTATAAGCATCCTTTTAAGCCTTAATTTCATCTAAGCAGTGGCTCATTTCAGAGACTGACAGGTAAATGATTGGTGTCAGGAAGGCAGTTTTCTCTTGGCTCCTGGCACCCTTCCAGCACTGTGATTTGTGCCCCAACACTGTGCAGCACCACTGTAGTTGCTCTGCAATAGTTTTGTGCTTATAGAAATGAAAATTCACATACAGAGGTATCAGCAGTGGAGCTTTGAGTAGAAGTGTAAGTGGATTTGTATGTAGGGGAGTAACCATTCCTTATCAGTTCAGATGCATCAGTTGCATAGCTGATACACAACAGGACGAAGCCCAGAGGCACACAGAAGACTGAAGCCTAGCAAACTTCAAGAAGTTCAAAATGTGATGATAGCACTGTTGTTTAAGATATATATTAGCTTTTCTCTTGGAGCCTCTGCTTTCAGGATACTACAATTTTCTTTTTAAAAGTGGGATAGTTTCCAAAATGTAGTGCACGATATCTGGCTCAGTTGAAGATGATACATGTGTTTTGGGTTTTTTTATTCAATAGCAGCAAAACTATACACATTAAAATAGGGGAGGGGAGATTGGTGTGACTTTGCTAATTATTGGGCAGACAGATGTTTCCTGAGATGTTAAAATAAATCCATTTGGTTGTAGGTAAGATAATACTTAAAATGCAAGCCTTCAGTGTAACTGAACATCCATGGAGCCATTTTTTCAGCCATTACAGCTCCTTCAGCTCATGGAAGGTGACAGGAGTACTTCTGAGAGGTGTAGGAGCTCTTTCTTCTAGCTTTGGTATCTCTGCTGTTTCACAACACTGACTTCCCCACATTTTTGTGTGCATATATGAGAGTGCTCAAGTGGCCTCACATACCAAATAGCTTCTCAGTTACTGGCACTTGGTACAAAACCAAAGAAGTCAGTGACAAGATTTCTCTCCAGCAGACCTTGTATCATGAACTTTCAGTATGTACTGAAAAGAAGATACCAAATCATAGCAAGTTTTCCTTCAAAGAAGCCAAGATATCTTCCCACTGAGATAAATTTTCTTGCCAAATGCTGGCTCTCCAACTGTGGCCATCTTGACTAGGGAGCTATTTAAAGCAAGGATGCAATGATTTTTTTCATTGTAGCAAGACTTTATTTCACTTCTCATGGATGGCTGAGATGTTGATGCTCAAACTTCCCTTAAAAAGTATGTTCAGACAGAAATCAAGATCAGGAAAATTCAGAAGGAAAGTGATAATTGGGATGAACTGAAAGCAGAATTAAAATGGACACTGTTAGCATAAATATCTGTGTTGTTTATGCTGCTATAATCGTATTCATTTCTCTTTATCTGATATATTCTATCCTTACTTAACTCAGAGCACACCCCACATGGTTGTTGCATCCACTTGAATGTATATTGTCTCTTATATTCTCTGACATAGTTTATAGCTGCTAAAGAAAGGGCATCATAGGGGTGGTTCAGAAACTGGGCCCAGATATGCCAGTCTTGGTTAAGATAAATGCCGTTGCCTTGGATGAGAAACTGTCCCTTGTCTGATCCCTTGGACACAAAACATGGATGTGGCATTATGTACATTAGGGGGCATCTTGTGTGAATTTGGTTTTTTAAGTTCATTGTAAGGTTACATGCCATGGAATAAGTACTTGGTGCTTCAATGTTTCTTATTGCCCTTATGATGAACAACCAGTGTCTTTTTGACAGAAAAGAGTTACCTTTTCCAAAAACTTGCATCAGTTAATCATCTAGGTTATGCAGGCAAATATACACCCTCACTGCCTAAACACCAGTAATAGAATTGAACTTGTTTGTTTAAAGGCACATGTTTATTTAAATATGCACATGCTTGGTTTCATTTGGGATCCCTCATTTTCTCATTTGTGCCCTTGTTGTACCGAAAAGATTTACATTCATCCAACCTTCCTCCCACCTCATTGTTCTTGTTGCTGTTTTCTCCATTACTGTAACCCCTGCCACCAGGCTTCTGGTGTGTGTCAGGTGTGTGTGCTGCAGACATGGTTATCATTGACTTATGTCTTCTAGCCAGACTATGCCATATCTCACAGATTCTTTTGCATAATGACTTTAAGAGAACACCTTTCTTCTCCATCTGTGTATCTCACGTGTTTTGTTTGGTTCCCTGCTCTGTTACGCCTTAGTTGTTGCACCTCAGCATGTGACCACTGGGGATGAATCCATCAAATGCAACATGCTTAGTTGCATTCTTGCAGTCTCTCATGGTCTGTCTTCTCACTGATTCAACTAACCTTTCGTATAGTATCCAAGTATTTGCACACTCTACCTTATTAACCCAGAATGCCAGTTCATCTTTGAGGATATTGAGGATATTGCCCTTGAAAAATGACTTTCAGAGCTTGCATTTCCTTGTGACTACACAGAAAATGGTTTATCTGCTTATGTGCCAAGATGACTGCTAATTGATGTTAACTAAATGCTTTTCCCATGCTAATTCCTTCTGTCTTTAAACAGCTGTTGTCTATTGTCTAAGGTAAGATCTTTGAGGAAGTAAATGCCTTTTTCATTTGCTTTGGCTTTGTGCAGTACCTAATGCAATGGGTTTCTGATTTAGGTTATAGACACAGTTCCAAAAATGATAAAGTACAACTACTTTGTTCTAGTGATTGCCTCTAATAGCATTGTTTATGTCTTGTCTTTTTTATAGTTTTACTTACAAGCAGTACCTTTTAAGGTCCTGTAAATTTCAAAGTCAGAACAAATCATTCTGAGATTATAAAGTAAGAGCATCCCTAGCTAAAACCTTCCATAAATATTCAGGACTACTGAACACAAAAATAAAGAACACCAGCAATTTAGACTGCATTTCTGTTATTATTCCAAGGCAGTTTACTGTCTTGGAAAAAAGGAAAATATTTTTTCTCCATGTGCTTATGTTTTATAGTACTTTGTTTATAAACTGTTAGACTGTTTCCCTGAAGGAAATGGTGAGAATGAATTCAAAGCCTGTTGAAGCTAGTGGAGCATTAGTCAGATTTGACATTTGTTTATTTGTGCCTTTTATACAGAAAGAAGGCTGGGTGTATTTTTTTTAGAAAAATATACAAAACTGATTGCAGAGCTACAAAAATTGGTAAGTTGTCCTGAGGGCAGGTCTGGCCCCTGAAGCTGATTTTAAATCATGTTCTTAATTGACTGAATTTAAAGATGACTTGCCTTTGAAAAAATCTCATATGGATAACAAAGAGAAATTCCAAATTCATTTATTGATGGTTTGGAGTTTTCTTTTTCTGATTGATACTCCAGATTTTGTTTGACAAGATAGGCATCACCAGAATAGTTACCTGGAAAATTAGTTCTTAGTTTCTTACACAGAGATTTTAGTTTTACCTCAAAAAATAGTGGCCTCTTTGCCAGAGGCAAAATGTAATCTGGCAGACACACAAGGCCCTAAAGACTTCAGAGGAGCTGAGCAGAATGGCCCGTATATCTCATTTTAAAGCTTCCTGCTATAGCTTTGAGTCCAGTGAGGATCTGTGTGTTGGAAAGATCTGCCTCTTGACACAGCAACAGAAGAAGAAAGATTAGGCAGGCACTGTGTTCCCTAGGTGGGGGCCTAATTTCTTTCTTTATCAGAATGACCTTAGCAATGGGCTGCTGGATATGATAAATGTGTTTTTTACCTAAATCAAGATGGTGGTGATGATGATGGTCCTCACTGTGTCATCATAATTTTGTGCTGCAAATGATCAAATGTAGGGTGGGGGGATTTTCAAGATCTGGTAAGAGAAAAGAGAAGATGCATATTACTTGCAAAGCTTTTAAATTTCCGAAATCTGATGAGTGTGCTGTGTTTTTGAAACCACTAATGGCCTGATTACTTTTTGAGGAAACTTTATAAGATGATGAGTTTTAGAATGTCTGTCACTTCTCTTTTGCTGTGCGCATTTATGTAAGGCATGCACATTGAATAAATGTACATGTAAAGAGATTGCCTTAGATCCATTCACACCTTCACATGGATGTGCAGTTAAGTGTGTGCAAAATTCAGATGCAGTCAGCTTTTAGATAAAAACAACAGGACCTCTGTTGCTGAAAATTAGCAGAACTCCTTTGACATCAAGTAGTGTAAATCCACAGAGCATCCCTGCTGACCCAGCCCATCCTGCCTTAATTTACATATACCACTCTTTTCATTTCTGCTAATTAACTGGATGGCCCAGTGAATGAGGAATCTCTTTCTTTCTCCCCTCGCAGAGGGTGATTAGTCCCAAGTCTGGGAGTTCGTCTGGGAGGTCCAGCTTCTCTCCAGCTCCAGCTGTTTAGCAAAAACTCTCTGGACTCAAATTACCCTTCTCCAGCACTGCAGGGGCTTGCCTGCTCAGAGGAGTGACTGTGCTGGATTAAACTGAAGATCCAGAAGACTGTAATCTCTGGTGTCACTGGTAGAAAGTGTGAGTAACTCGGAGCCTTTAGCGGCAGTCTCGTGTCCTGAAGAAAGCGACTTTGGCTTCATCCAGTCTCCGATCAGAGGCGAACCGGGCATCAGAACTCCCACAGAATCTAGGCTTAGTTCACGCACAGTGGTTTAATTAAAGCAGGGAAGTAAAGAGACGAGAAAGGGTTCTTTTCCGCTTATTGTCAGCAAGGTTTTATTACTGGATCATGGAGTGTGGTAAAGACGAGCCAAAATGGAGGTCAGGGCATGTTATAGGACGGAGGCGAGGGAAGGGCAGTCGGGAGAGAGCCAATCACTGCAGAGGATTAAAATGATTGACAGGGACACCAGCCAGTGAGTCGGCTGTCCACACATGGCACAGGAACCAATGAGGTGTCCCCCTGGGTGGGGAAAGCCCCCGCCGCTGCAGCCGGGGAGCCCCCCTGATGACCCGGGGCTGCGCCATCCCAGCTGCATCGTGCGGGGAGGGAAAGGACCAGCCCCTGCCGCCCCGGCCCGGTGGGGGCCGGGCCGGGTCATCAGCCACACCCAGAGGCACCACAACACTCTGGCGACTCTTATCTTCATGCAATAACATCTCATGCACTGTTTCCAGTGCAGTTTGTCCTCTAGTTGGCCTGGAAGCCAAGAGCCTGCATGCTCTTTGAAGGTGTTCTTGTGACTTCAACATGGTCAATATATCCCCAAGGAATTCTGTTGAGAGTAGAAAGCGCGAGTAACTCGGAGTCTCTTGCGTCGGTCGCGTTTGCCTCAATAACGCAACTCAGGCCTTATCTAGTCTCCGATCAGAAGCGAGCCGAGCATCGAGACTCCCGCAGATCATGGCTTAGCTCACGCACAGCGGTTTAATTTATGCAGGGAAATAAAGAGACGAGAAAGGGTTCTTTTCCGCTTATCGCCAGCAGGTTTTATTACTGGACCATGATGCGGAGAAGACAGCCAAAATGGCGCTCAGGGCGTGTTATAAGACGGAGGCGAGGGGAGGGCAGTCGGGAGAGCCAATCACTGCGGAGGACCACAATGATTGACAGTGGCGCCGGCCAGTGAGTCGGCTGTCTGCAGCCGTCATGGGAACCAATGAGCTGTTCCCCTGGGCGGGGACAGCCCCTGCCGCCCTGGGCTGGGACGGCCCCTGCCGAGCCGGGCNNNNGCCCCCCCCAGCCTGGCGGGGCCGGGCCTGGTCACAAGCCACGCCCAGAGGCACCACAACAGAATTCAGTCATCTTCCCACACAATGACAAAATACAATCTGATATCAAAACAAACCACAGGTGAATGTTTAGGGAAAAAGGTGTACTGAAGGTAGCCCAGGTGAAACGTTTGTTGCAAATCCATGGCATGCTGTGGCATGTTTCTTCTGCTGCTTCGTTTTACAAGTTAAGAACTTCTTGGACTGATATAATGATTTATTTGAACTGCGCACAGGACAAGGGTTTCATCAGAAATCATCATAAAGCTCTGGGAGAAATACAAAGTATTCTTCCACATTTCCATACTCTGGTATTAAAACTCACTGTATATAAGTATATATGTGTGTGTGTGTGTGTGTGTGTATATATATATATATAATATATACATATATATTCACAGAGTTATATATGTACATTTTTAAATAAGAGAAAAAGCATAAGATGGTTTGCATCTGTGATGGTTTGACTCT
>VZRZ01004456.1:8038-43309 GCA_013398175.1 Climacteris rufus
CTCATCCAAATTTCATCTCATATATTCGGGGGGGCGGGGGGGGTGGAGCCTAAATTCATAGTGAGCGTGTGATTTAAATGAACTATGCAATTTCCTGTTCAAGTCCATCAAGTTATATTGCAACACCGTTTCTGTTTAAGTGATTTGCAGCCCTATTCATCTCTAGTAAGTTAGGTTTCCACAGAACAGATGGCAAACTAATACAGGAATGCACAGCCACAAATACATTCAGCATTCACTGCCACTACACAGTGAATCAGTACATGATTCATCCACTTTCATAAAACAGTTGTGACCTTTCATCTGACTACTTCCTCAAACAAAATACAGAGAAATATTAATAACATGGAAACCAGGAACCAACAAATTGGAGGAATAATAATAGCTCATCTCATGATTTTTTTGCTATTGTGCTACTCCTTACTACATGCTCTACATTTCTCAGACATTGCTGTCATCTCTTGCTATCCTTTGACTGCTTAACCAGATCCACTAAAGTTGGAAAAGAAACTGCTTTTTGTTATGAAATGAGTGAAGGCAGACAATACCTAAAGGCCTCACAAAGGGACTATCACCGCTGGAATGCTGGAGACGCAGAAAAGAAAGAGCCAGAGCCAGCTGTGTTCACGTTCAGAGGAAAGGAAGGAACGGGGCAGACCCACCTTCTTTTAATTTTTATATACACTTTTAGAAATCACTGTTCATTGGAGAAAATTAGCTATTCCTCCTTTAACTACAGTGGTCAAAAGCAATGTCCATCAAAGATCTGTGTCCATGGGAAAGGAATGCAATAACAAGATAATTCTACAATAACATAGCTATGTTTACAGAACACTAGTCTTGGGAACTAGCTAGTATGGAACTAGCTATTTTTAACAGTAAAAAGTAAGGCAACAAGGGACAATTTTTTGAAAAATAATACAAAAATAAACAATGTCATATGAATAATATACCAATCTGCAGATAATCTTGTTCTGCATTTAAAAAGAGACATATATTTGTACAGCTTCCCTTTCTGCCTCTTACCAGCGTAGAGCTGATAACAAGCAACCCTGAGCACAAACACTGAATTTTATCAACAAACACAACTTATACTGAGAATTAGAGAAGGCAAAGTTAGTGTGCTACAGTATCGCACCATGGATCTTTTTGCCACCACATATGAAAAACCTCAGGCATAAAATTAAACATGACCAAAACCCTCTCAGGAACCTACTAGCAATATCTCACCCTATTAGGCATTTTGAAATAATTCATTAAATGTCAGAAAAAGCCCTGTTTGGTCTCTAGAAGCACAAGGTGATACACACCAAGAGGAAAATGTCTTTCAAACATTACACAAAGCTTTGGCAGAAAGACAAAAGTGGCACCATTATCCAAAGTTCAAACCAGCAGAGTTGAGATAGAGGAGAAAGATCAGAGCATCACTGAATTTACACACATGTAACAGAAACATGGTAAATCTGAGAAGCAAAGGCTAAATATATTTTCAAGGGACACCATCCTGCAAATATTTTGCAAACAGTGAAAAATGGTGCATATAAGACTTTGTAATCTGGTGCTTTGCTGCTTTTTCTTTTCCTTCCAAATCAGATCAGTTATTTCTTAGTAGCTTTCTCTGGTCAGGGATCACAGGATTCTGGGTGCCACATAACTGGTACCCCAAACTCCAAAAGAGCTGGTTTCTTGGAATGCCAAGGAGCTTGCTGGTTGCTACCGGGTTGTGCTAGAAGCTCCAGTCTGGGAGAGACAGTGGAGCCCACAGTGTGTTAGAAAGCCCACAGGGAGAGGCAGAAGTGTGGAAAAGGCCCCCTGCTAAGCAGGTGCAGCCACCACAGGGATGCTTTGCAGGAGTTAATGATCCCAATTTCCAGGGAAGTAGCTAGAAGCCTGTTTTGCAGACCTCTGAGGGGTCACCTCAAAGGCACAGTGTGGCATCTCCCCTTTCCCATGGGAATGTGGTGGCACTTTGCACCACCCAGTGCCCAACGCTTCCACACATTAGACAACACAGTGGGTCAAAACCAGTCAACCAATAAACCAAAGCTGATATTAGATTTGTAAAACAAAAAATGTTCTAAACCCCATAAGGAATTGTTCCTCATTACCCTTGGCACTGTACCAATAAGGAACAAAGAGCACCCTTCCCAAACAACACACCAGTCCACTGCTGACAAGATGCCACAGGAAGATGAAACATAGGAACAAGGTGGGGATGGATAAGCACAGAAATAGCCTGGAGAAAAGCAGAAGTGCAGAAGTTCCCCTTTTCCTAACGACTGATTTATATCTTTTGGCAGTGTGGCACAAATGCAGATGACTGAAAGCTACTGTATTCACCCTTAATGAGCAACTTGCCTTTGCCTCACTTGGGGCTCTGTTTCCCCATTGCTTTATCAACAAAAGTTTAGCATAGTTCAAGCAGCTCAGATGTTCAAACGCTGATGCAAATTCTGAGAGATGAGGAATGTTCATCAGTTCCTGGGATGCTGCAACAGGCAGGGGGAAGATGCAATGAGGTGAAAGACTCAGGTCTGCAGTAAAGTTTAACCACACCATCAAACACAGCTGTACCAGTCACATGCTGGGGATTTCCCAGCTGCAGACTCCCAAAGCACACAAGTTTCAAACAATTCAGTCACTATGTAATCAGCAAGCATGTGACAATTTCATTTTCTCTTTCAAAACATCCAAATGAGTGTGGACTCAGAAAGACGGTGTGGCTCAGCCACTGTGGGACTTTCTTAGTACTTTTTCTGCATTTATCATGTCAAACATAACACTGTTACTACAGTAGGACTGGTTTATCACAGAAAGTACTTCTGTGATCTTCATTCAGGAAGGAATTAAGTGTTCTTATGTACTTATGAGACCCTAAAGATTTCCTTAGCAACATGAGCTGGACAAATCACATCAAGACCACAGGTTAAACACTGACATGTGACACTCAGTCATCATGAAGTTTTTAGTCTCTGTCACTAGAAAACATGAGATTAAGTACATGTAAAAAGATGACCACTTTAATGGAGTATAAAATAGATAAGAATTAGGAAAAAAAAAAGCCGGCATGTAAATTCTTTGTACATCCTAATTCTCCTTGGTTATTGTTCCTCTCCTTCCTCTGTTAGAAACCAGACTGAAAGCCCACAAAAGAAGAGGTACAGTTCAATTTTGTCACCTGTCTCTCCCTCTGCTCATTATTTATGAGTATTCTGTTCTTGGATAGGAAAACATAACGAAAGAAGTCACTACTTACTTTCAGTTTCCTCTTAGTCTGTGCTAATTCTCAAGTTTAAGCAGCAAGGTTACTAAAATAATTATTATTAAAATAATGTTTGAAAAGTTTAATTGCAATGTCTGTGTATAAAGGAAACAGTTTTCCCAGGGAGAACTGAGACAGGAGAACCTACAGTGATGATTATATTTCAGAAAGGAAAGAGGAAGTCGGGGGGAGAACTGTGCTAAGGGCCCGCCCTTGGTAGGCATTTGATTAAAGATACTAAAGCAAGGAGGCATGTCCAAGCCACATTTTTGGTTTATCACTTCTGAACAGCTATTGTTTCAGAATGCTGGCTAAATTGGAATTCCCACTGCAAAATATGCAGTGTGCCCTACTCCTAGGAGCAGCATTTAACATCACTCACAAATCAGCTGGATGATATAGCTCCCTCAACACCCTTTACATCACCCCCTTTAATTTACTGCACACTATTCTAAAAGAAGAAAAACATACACTGGTTTGGAACAAACAGCTGACACATCCTCCAGATATGTGGGAGTCTGAGCCACAGAGGCAAAATGCACAAAACTAAAAGGAGGGTCTGCTGTGTAAGACTATGTAAAAAACCCCAATTTTGGCTTCTGCTGGTAGAACCACAAGTTCTGCGTTCATGGCATACCACTGTGGCAGGCATGCTGGTGAAAGTTTTGCATAGAGAACATAATGTTGTGATGAAATACATCTGAAATCTCACTTTTGCAGCATCACTTCTGGAACAAATGACCTTATCCTCAGAGTAAGTATGGTCAGATGGATAAGAGTAAGTATGGTCAGACTAACAAGTGCATGACTTGGGAAGACTTCTTTAACAGGGCTCTAATGAAAATACTCTTCCTGTGGTAACCTTACCTATTAGAAAAATTCAGGAAATGGACAGTGCACGTGTTGACCTCTCTTTGATCTGGAGATAAGTTGCAGTAGGCAGGAGGATGTTACAGCAGCAACACCTGAGGAATTTGGTAAGAAAGCAAATACAGTACATGTTCAATCTCTGACAAAACTGAATCAGCATGGCAGAGAGTGTTAAAAGATGACTTTTGCAGTCCTTTGAGATTGGAAGAGGAAGCCAACCAGAGCACATGAAATGATCATCAATGCAAGAGAATGATGCCATTATTATTAGTGAACACTGCACAATGATGTACCTCATTTAAATTCTAAAAACCCAACAAACCACACTAGAGGGTATAATGAGTAGATGAGGAAGACACTGCTGCATAAAGTCATGAGTGTGATATATGTGCTGCAGCTGTCAGTAACCTGCAAGTTCAGTATCCTATCAGAGTCATTAAAATGATTGAAATTGATGTAGGAAAGTCAGAAGTGAGAAGTTTCTTTAAGAAGAAATCCTAAAATTATCACAAACTTGTAATTACACCGTCAAGGAAAGGATAATTTTGTCTAAAAATGCTGTCTTCTTTCACTATTCAATAAATAACAAAATGTGCTATATAATAATGAAGATAAACAGTAATAATCCGTACGAGTTAGGAGTTACAAAGGGAAAAATATCAATAAGCTAGAAAATCCACAGCTGACAGCACCAATATAACATGAAGAATTAAAACAACCACAGACTTATCAAGACTACAATACTCCAGCAGCTATAGAAACCCTTTGCCAGATGGAAATGATAAAACTTGTAAGAGTGATGCAGAAGAGACGGACATTTTTAGAAATACTCCTATTCCATATTTGGACAGCTGTTCTTATGTCACATGATGAGGTTCAACTATTTTCCAGTCCCCTGGTAACCAAGCAGGATGTTATACAACATGCACTAGGAATCAACACTTCAAAGTCAGCCAATTTATCTACCTCACACCTAAGAGCTAAGACAGAAAAGACCTGAGAGCTAATCATGTTTATTTTACTAAATTAGGGCATTCCAGGGAAATCCCATTTGACTGGAAAAGTGCTAATGTTGTGCCAATAATAACAGAGGCCAGCAGGATGACTCTGACCTTGCTTCCAGGTAATAAAGCTGTTATAAATTTAATAAAGAATGGAAGTGATGGAATATAATTAACATCATCCCAGTGAACCCAGTTTTGTGGCAAATAGATCTTGTAAAATAAGTTATTGCATTGTTTGATGAGACAAACATTTGGATGATGAAAGTAATTGTATATTTGCAATATATCTGTGGAGAGCAGTTGAATTAATGGTGTATGACATTTTCATTATGAACACTGGCACAACACTATCAGTGAAATGTATTAAATGAACTGAAAACTAAAAGATCTAATGAAGTAATAATGAATGGAGACGTGAAACATAAACTTCAGGGCTTTTGTGACATGAAAATAATGACATACATCCACGATAATAAGATTTGTGAGATCAATACAATTGTGAGCATGAAAGCCAAAGATAGTAATGTAGAACAACTTGAATCACTTAATAAACTAAACCAGTTCTAATTAAACATATCTTAATACAGCAAACTGCAAGGGGAGTAGAAATAAAAACACCACCAGCCAAGTCTTCTCCCCGGAAAAAACATGCTCTGAAAGGTACCAAGAATTACAGGTGGCAAACAGCTGACATTGTAAAAAAAAAAAAAACACCGAAACAAACAAACACCAAAACCACACACCAAAAAAGCCAGTCCTAATGTGATCCTTGTATGTATAGACAAAAAGCAAAACCAGCTTTTTTACACCACCAAGTTTCACATCTTAGAAATAATTATTCAAAAATAGAATTAAAACAAAACAAAAAAAAGCAGACAAAATTATTTGAAGAGCAAAATATCTTACAGTGACATGTTTGAAAGATGGACTCACTTGTTAACATTATTAACTAGCTTGACTCAATAGAACAGAAAGTACTGGTTCCTGTTGGTTATTTAATGTAAACACAAAGTTCATGTGGAAACATGGCATATTAAGCAACAAGTTATTTATAGCTGAAATTACCATGGGAATTCTCAATGGCATATTTATTTCCTGAGGCTTTCAAGGCTGGTTACCTTTTTGGGTGTTGTAGGTCAGCATGTATTTGCCTGCTTACTGCTGCAGTTGAACATAAAATCCTCTGTACAGAGGTAACTGGGTAATAATGACCTATGACACAGACAGCAAATTAAGTGATTTAGTAGTTCCTTTCAGCTTTTTTTCCCCACATGGATATTGTAAATATATTTCTCTGTGTCCAAAGAATTGATCTGACACCTCTTCACTAATTTTGGAATATCCTATGTTGAGATCTGCCAGAATTCACTACAGATTGTCAGATCCTCAGGCTTATTTCAGAACAGGCATTCCCTGGAAAGGTAAGGGTTTTGTTTAAAGAAAAGAATGCAGGTGGAGTGAGGTGAAATCCTAAGCCTGATATCATTGACACTAATATGTGATTTGCCATCAATCTGCAGCAGCAAGAGCTGGAGCAGAGTGGTCATAACCCTTTATGGAAATAGTTCTGATTTTGGGGTTCTTAATTCCACACACTATTTCTTCAGGAGCAACTGCTTGGCTCTGTGCATGGTATAATAATACCAGCCAGACCTTCCGCTTTTCCAGAAATAACCATGTCATAAGCTGCTGCTTCCTTGTTTTATGTATTTACAGATATCAACAAGCCTATATAAAGCCTCTCCATGATTTGTTCATATACAGCAGCCTTCCTTTTGATATATTTTTAGATCAATTGCACTTGAACAATACTTCCTCAACCTACTGAACTTTGCTCTGGGACAGATGATCAAGGGAAATGCAAACACTGTGCTGTTTAAGGGATGACAGCCAACAATTTCCACAGCACTTGTTGAAAGGATAGGGTGCTATGAAGGACAAAGAGTTTAGCACCACTCCAAAGTGGTGCAGCACCCAATTCATGCTTACAAACTCTGCACCTGCCTTTTGAGAGGCCTCCAGAACAATATAGGTGTGAAGTTATCAATGTGCAGGAAGCAGCAGCTTATGTGATCTTTCATGTAAGAGGTCCATGTACAAGACAAGGCATGATCTGTTTTCTTATAAACAGTGACACTTTGAAGAAAACAAGAACTTTAAGCCTCTTTGCAAACAATTTTATCAAAGGGAGAATTGTAACAAATAAAATGACTCATCCAGGAAAAGCTGTGTCTGTGCACTCCTTTCCTGCCTTGCTACAAGGTTTGATAAAGCTGGAAAACACCTGGAGAGGCAATTTTCCTCTGGCTAGGTTGTTGTGTGCCTTCAAGCATATTACCTTAGAATCTCAGGAATGTCAAAATTACCCTTTCTGAATTTTCCAGTATAGAGGATATAAACAGGCCCAGCTTCTGGTTACTGGCTCCAGTACAGGAAACCTTTCTACCAGAATGTGCCATTTCCCACAGAGTAAGAGGTGTGGCTAAGTACAGCCCTACCTGCAAGATTCTTCATGCTTTATAAAGCTTGACTGCTAAAGCAGCAGAGTGGACAAAAGTCACAAACAATTGTGCAGATATCAGGACTTTTTTATTGGTTAAACTGCAAACTAAATTGGTCCCAATTACAGTACTGAGCATTGTTGCATGAAGACTTCACCTCACAGGGTGTAAAGTACACCGAGAAAAATTCATAGTGGTTTTGAAAAACAATTTTCAGGTACCTTGTGGGCTGTGAAAACTCTCCTGTTCTGATCCCATGCAGCTAATGCATATCTTACTGTGCAGAGCACTGATGTAGGGAGAGCACCTGTTAGCATGTCCAAAGGAATAATTCTTTATGTGCAAATTTTGCTTGAAAATGCAGATTAGCCACACAATGAACAATTAGAATATAGAGGTGAAAAGCACTTGGGACAACTGCATTTTGGAATTATTATACCTGAGATGAGAATCCACTGCACAATAGAATTTACACACACACATTGCTACATATTAGTAAGAAAAAACCACAGTAATTTCACCAGATACCAGTAAATAAAAATTTTACAACACTGAGAAAACATTACAATGTTAATTTTTGTGCTTTCTAACTGGAAATTTTTGAGATATTTAACAACTCTTTAATTTGTTTTTGAACATAATCTTACATGACCAAACCATCTTGAGTGGTGAATTTTAAAAGATGTTCACAAAGAAGGACGTCTCCTGGGTAGGAGACACCTAAACAACTAAGATATTACTCCAAACTGTAGTAGTGGCTCAAACAGATGCCCCTGTTCCCTATGACTCTGTACTGGGATAAATCCTCCCCTATCATTTCCAAAGCACTTTTGATCACAGATTCAAGAGGGAAAAGAGTGATAAAGGTCATAATAAATATAACTTTGGGCAAGAATTCTACCAACTTTCATTTCCCTCTCAAGATGCAACTGAAGGTGCTGTTCTTCACTCACAGTTTCTAAATGTTGATTATGCACAGATACCTCTCATGGCAGCTGAATGCCATCCCTTCTATATAACCAGCTGGGCAAATCCAGAATGCCTGTGTGGACAGAAGAGAAAGCCAACTTCTACACCTCAGTGCAAAACATAACCAAGTTAAGTCTGCTTTGTAGGAACAAGACATCCTCCTTGAACTGCTGGTACTGCAACTCTTGTCCTGCTGGCAGAACTAGAGATACATGTAGGTGGCATATTCTGCAGCTGGAAATCCAAAGAAGACCAGCAAAAATGCCTAAATAACACCGAGAATGGAGACAGGACACAGATGGGCTTTGAGACGGAGAGTGGTGCACAACGTGAAATGAGATGGAAAATGACTGACACAGAGACAGCACTTCAACAGCACAAGGAAGGGCATGGGAGCCTGAAAAGGGCATGGCTGAAAAAGCATATGGTGACATCATGTGTAACTAAAGTCAGGAAGAGCTGACTCAAACTAATGAAAAGTGAAAGATATACTAAAAGTGGCAATGCACAGGCTGCGTGTTGGAGCAGATTTCACAAGAATATGAAGTTAAGAAAGTTGAAGTTTATAGTCTGCATTTGGAAGGTGAAGTGATGGTACAGACAAACTTTTTTCAGCTGTTAAACTTGTATTAGGTGAATTTTACTCCCTTACAGCTGAAATGCATGCCTACTGTGAATGCCTGAAGCCACCACAAATTGTGTTTCAGGATCCTGCAGAGCCCTGTCCTACGTGTGGTCTGGATCTTAAATAATTTGAAGAGGGTTGTGTCCTGTGAAACTCCAGCAACTAACAGAATAAAAAAAACAACCTCTGGGAGTTTCTGCAGGAAAAATGGCCATTTCCCAATTGCTGCCTATTCTGACTGCCCTTTCAGGACCTTTGCAAATGGATAGGGCAGTTTTTCCAGTTACTCCCAAGGAATAGCTCCCATTCCACGTGAGCCTGTTGGAAAGCAGGAACATGGCTTGCATGGCCTAGGATCACAGAATGAAGCCTACAGAGACAATTAACTAGGCTGTTCCCTATCCAGGAATCTAAAATTATTTGCTGGCCTCCAGACTCATTTTTTTATGTTCTCTCCTGACCTGGGTTACCTTTCCTAATGAATCTCAATCCACTCCTCTGCTGTGGTCATTGCTGAGCCTTCCCTCTCTGTCTTGTCACAGTGCCATAGTCTAAGAAAAGTGAAAAATGCAGCCTTTGTGGCAGCACTGAGTGAACACCACTTGTAAGAAAAATACCCCAAATCTCATTAAAAAGAGATAAAGCCATCTGGATCCTAAGAGAGTCAGTTTGAAAAAAAACCCACAAAACTATTCTGAAGCCAATTTACGAAGAGAGACAGATAGGAAAACAAGTTTGCTGCCAACAAATGTTGTAGCCCTTGTCATCTATTACCACATGAACAAAGCACTCAATGACTGACTCCAATACCATTGCCAATTATTATGACAACATACAGTATAACCATATTATGTTTACAATATAATACATGTGAGTACTCAATAGAGCCTGGCAGGACTTCAGTCACTGCCTCTTTTATGCTTTAAAAATCAATTTTTTAAACTGAGTTTTCTGTATAACATGTTCCCTAATTACATACTTTACTGTATAGAGAACAAGAAAGGATATTGAAAGTGATTTCAGGCAAACCTCTGAACATTTAGTGAGATAAACCATTTTTATTCATACACATTGCACCACTAACAGCCAACATAATGCCTTTATTCTATAAACATGCCCCATCTCATTCCCATTGACATCAGTGGCAAGTTTTCCAAAAGTTTCAACTTCAATTGAAACTCAAGAACAACATGTTCAGGGCTTAGTTTTAAAGGGGTTCCTTCTTTTCCTTTTATTCTACAATTGCAAAGGTAAACAGGATCATTTAAACATCTGCTTCATTTGTGAATGACATCAGAAAACAAGTTTGCCAGATGATTTAATTTATATTTCCCAAATCACGTGCCAAAGAGAAGCAGGAGGTTGCCTTGGAAAATATGAACTAAAGAGGTGCTCAGACTCAAATATTCAGTTACTAAGAGACCCCACTGTCTGTCCACAGCCAATAACTGGGTCAGATTTCTGGGTGGGCTATCAATTTTACCTATAAATCAGGACATACGGGCAGAGATACTTAAAATAGCAAGGTGCATGCTGGCTTCAGTGCATCTTGCCTAAGCAGCAGCACACAAATACAACTATAGTGATTCCCAGGCAAGCCTGAGCTCAGAATTAACATGGTTCACACAGATCTTCATGGGAGTTAGGGAACCTCACTAAATTCAAATTATCATTATATATTATTATAATGCACCATTCTGGGCACCTCTACACTGAGCAGCCACTTCAAAGACTTCTTAGTGCAAGATAAATTAAGAATAAATTAAATTATTTCTTTATAATATAATACAACACAATAATTATAATAAGTAATATGCATATTATTTAAATTACTTTAAAATTAGGTTTAAAAATTTAGCTTTGAAAGCAGTAGTGTTATCCATAGCATGCTTTGCTCTATATTATTCTGGTCCATTGTTACCTTACCTTAAACATATTTCTATGATAAAATATTACTTAATGGAATAATTGAACTATTAAAAAAAAGTGCCATTGATGACTTGATGTATTGGGTTAAAACCTGGTTTCAGAAGGTAAGTGGGTTGTTCTCAGCCTGGAGATTGGTTACTAGTCCAGTACTGCACAGTTCTGTAGTTGGACCTGTTCTGTTTGACATCCAGCCATGGTCTGGAAAGGACAATGAAATGTGTTCTCACCAAGTGCCCAGATGGCACCAAACTGGGCAGAGCAGTTAAATATCTCCAAGAGCAGGGCTGCCAGGTAAAGGGATCTTGATAGGCAAAGAGGCAGGCTGATTTGAAATTAGAAAATTCAAAAAGGACAAATGAATGTCTGGCACTTGGGAAGGGAAAAGCCTCAAGAAGGTTTGTTTTCATACAGGCTGGAGACAAACTGGATGGACAGGTGGGGACATTGGTAGTAACAGCACGAGGCAGCAGTGTGCTCTGGCAGCAATGAAGGGCACCAACATCCTGGGCTGCACCACCAGGCACACACACAGCCTGTCCATCACTACAGGTGATGGAAATCCCACTTTGCCTGGCACACTTTTGACTGTATTGAGAATTCTGCATCCAGAGCACTGCACCCGATTTTGGGCTTCCCAGTATTAGAAAGATGTTGATAAACCAGAGTGAGTTCACTGAAGGCCTCCAGGATTGTCAGGAGGCAGAGGCTGGGGGGAGACATGCTGAGGGAAGAGGGCTTGTTCAGGGGGCTTTAGGAGGACCTGGCCACAGCTTTTCAACACCTGTTAGGAGGTTACTGAGAAGATGAAGTCAGGCTCTTCTCAGCACTTCATGGCAGAAAGATGAAACACAGGACAAATTGTAACAAGACAGGCTCCAACTTGACATGAGAATAACCTTATTCACCAGCCAAACTGTGGAGCAGATTGTCCAAAAAGGTTGTGTATATACATAGGGCTCAGAGTGGAAGTGAGCAACCATTGCAGTGATGCTTTCTTAAATGTGATGCTTGGCTTGGAAATCTTTGTGCTGGCACAGTGGACTGAGTGGAGCTGTTTTGCAAATACCTGAAGATCATTTAGAACCTCTTAGAGACTTCTCTGATCAGTGTAGGATAATCCATTTTTATACATCAGTATGATTTATACAGTCTAAGATCCATGTATACACTTAACACGGAAACTTGGAATATGTGCCATTGTATTGCTACAGCTCTGGTTAAAAGAAAACCATTCAAACAATTCCAATATCAGGCTAGAGGGAAACTGTTAGGGTAATTCCTTGAGTATCTGCCTCGGGACATATTTAGTATCTTCCCTTGTGACCTTGGCAGAGAAACTAGGTTTGTGATAAGCTGTTAGTACAAAGAAAGACTCTATTCCACACCAGAGGGGAGCAGACAACTCTGCAAATACAGAAATAGAAAGAAAGATAAAATGCATGGTCATCCATTTAGGAGTAAGAATTCCTGTGACAAGCTGGAAATTACAAATGAGGAGAAAGAAGAGGGTGTATTAGTGCATCAGAGGATGACTGTGAGCAATCACTGTAATGTGGCACAAAGAGCAGTGGGATGTTCTGGGTGAGATGTTGCCAGGAAAGACAGTGTCAGGATACAAAGTGCTAATCAGAATGAAACACAATACTTGCAAGATCTTGCCACTCGTATTCAAGAAAAATGAAGTCAAAGCAGTGCAATTACAGAGAAGATTGACACAGTAATATAAATAAGACAAACACTACAGATATAGAAAAAATGACTCTTACG
Source organism: Climacteris rufus (assembly GCA_013398175.1). Taxonomy (NCBI): domain Eukaryota; kingdom Metazoa; phylum Chordata; class Aves; order Passeriformes; family Climacteridae; genus Climacteris; species Climacteris rufus. The sequence goes on from VZRZ01004456.1 coordinate 20,966, forward strand.
AAAGAAAAGTCTGATCTAACTCTTAACAATCTGACAAAATGCAATACTTTGAATATTTCTTTTACAATATCCTTTATGTGGATACTTATAGGATAAATTACAATTTTAAATTACCAAAATTATGTACTACTTTGTTTTTCTAGACATCAGTTTTGGCATATTTTTCTTCTGATATCTTTTTTTCATCTTCTGTTCCAGGATGATGGATAGCAACAAGTTTGAAATTCATTTCAACATGGATCCTCACAAAACAGATACACTTATTTTCTCTGAGAGTGGCAGGAAATTTTAGCAGAAATATCAGTTACCAAGGACAAAAAGAAATGACAGAGTTTTTTTCCTGAAATCTGTGCAACTATGAATTTGTACTGCTGGAGGCAGGAGTCCTACTGTCATTCTACAGGCAAGACCACTGAAAGAAAAACCCAAACAATTTCACCCACTAACATCACAGACTTTGTTTTCAAGACTGGCAGTAAATGTACACTATCCTTAAAGTCAGACATAATGTTAAGCATCACATGGCACTTTGGCTGTTCCATTAATCCTCATGGCTCTCCTGGCAGGTAGTTTAGAGACCTGCCTAAGGCCATGAATGTAAATCAACTGGGATAAAAACACAGCAATGTCCACCTCTTGGGTTGTTCACCATTAGACCATGCTCCTCTGGTAAGGAGGGATCCTGGCAAATGCCAGGAAAGAGGTTCTATTAAAACATTTAAAACTTTAAAACACTTACTGGAATAGAAAAAAGGAAATGGAAATAGAAAAGATGAGAAATCCAAGTTAATCCAAGAAATGCGATAGCAATTGATCACAGTGCAGTCTGGAAAGAAAATGTAATCAATACAGAGGGGAAGAAATCAAATAAAAGAGATGCTGCTTCAGTGACTGAAGAACAGATCTTCAAATTGCAGCTGGGGGTGACTAATTTGTTCTCTCTGCTACTGTACAATAAAAACTAGAAAGCCAAACATGAAGAAATGCCATCTAATGACAATATCCATCCTTCTCACAACTGTGTAGGGGTGGCAAAATGCAAATCTGAAGCTGTTATTAGAATTGCTATCCAGTGCTTTAGAAGTGCCTTACTCACCAAACACTGCTTAGTCACTGCAAGGGAGTGTTTCAGTGCATCAGTGCTCCTGGAGAACCATGGTAGCATGAACATTCTCTTTGCATTTAATGTCTTTTCTAGTATTGATATTTTGATGACAAACTGATATTTTTGGTGAAAATTTTAGTTTGTTCCAGGTATTAGGAATGTAACACTTTTCATTATAATAATGCTAACATTTACAAAGCCTATGATGTTACCAGTTTAGAAAGAAAGTACCACACAGACAAGCATCCTAAGTACTAAGCAAATACTATTTTCATCTAGGAAATAAATTACCATGATTTTTAGAATATTATTTTGTACCTAAGAAGTAACTGAAGCCTGGTCAGTATGGTCCTGTTTATACCTAGGGAACAGCAATACTACTTTGCTATGAAAATCAGAATATTTCTTGAGAGAATTTGAGCTTGAGTTTGGGGTTTTTTGGTGTTTGGTTGGGTTTTTTAAAAGAAAAGTAGGGAGTTCCTACTCTGCATCCTTGAAAACTGAAATATCATAATCAGAAGCTCAAAAGTCAAGCTCAGTTATTCATATTTTACAGTATCTTACTCCATGTGTAGCTACAGTAACTTACTGCCAACACTTTTACAGCACATTATTTCTTAGATAAAAGCAAGAATGCAAAATCTACTTCAAAGGTTTTAGAGAGAAGTCCAGAAAAAAGTCTTGAAAATCTTGCTTTTGAGTTTCCTTACTCTGCCCTCTAAGACTGTTCAGTCTCTCCTAGGATTATCTTTGAGGGAAATACTTGAATACAGGCTCTCCTCTGCATCCTAAACTTGCTTTCTGGAATTAATATAGCTGGTTTAATTTTTAAAAAAATACTCACTAGGCTACACCAGCAATGTATCTGGCCCTGAAGAAGAAGGATATTCCAATTTCTTTGCTCTTCTCCTCAGATGGATCAATATGACATAGGGGAGCACTTGACCCCCTGCCTTTCACAGGCAAGTGAGTCACTGTGAGGGTTAAGAACCCACACATAAATGCACATCTGATCTTTAAACACCAAGGTCAAATCAGACTCTTCTCTGTCAGACACTACTAACTCTGAGAATATGAGACATTTTTCTTTCCAACTTACGTTTCATTGAGTTTTGATTCTAATTTATTTTTGATATAAGGATTCCCTTCCTGAATCCCACTTTTAATAAAAGTTTTCTTAACATTCTCCCTCAGAATTTAAACTCTTCTTTCTTCCCAAGGTTTAGATGACATTATAAAAGGAATACTGCTTCTTTAAAGCTGACACAGTGAGAACAAGCAGGCTGTCTTAGATTGCAGGCCATTTCATTTCTCATAAGCATGCTATCATTAGCTACCTTTAGGAGAATGAACTGTATTGATTGGTCCAAATCAAACCTGTGACCTGGTGGCAGTATTAGATGTTTGTTACAGAGCATCATCTCGTCATTAATCTTTCATTAGGCAGCCAGATCCGAGAAGGCAGCGCAGTCACACCACGCTCACTCTCTCGAGTGATGCCACCACAGAGAGCTCCCTTATTGGATCACAGCAATTACTGGCCTTACAGTGCAGATTCTGAAAGCCTGATCAAATTTCCTCCCAGGCATGGCAAGCTTACAAATAATCATGTGCTGTTTCTTGGGTGAGGACATCACAAAATGACACCAGAATGCAGTAAACCCAAGTCATTTGCAATTAAACACGTGACTCTCGTTTCTGAGATGATACATCTTCATTTACAGCATATGAAGGATTTTACAGAAAATACATAAAATTAGGGTGTCTTAAAAAGTTCCAGTCAAAGGACAGGTAGGTAACTGCCAAATCACATTTCTGCCTGGGAGAAATGAAGCAGAATCTCTGATATCTGGATTGCTGGCATCTCAGTGCTGTGATTTAAAGAGCTGGGAAACAACTGCAGGCAAACAGCAGACAGCAGGAGGAAGAAGTGTCTGTTCCCAAGGACTTAAGCACTGCTGGAACAAAGCCCGAGAGGGAGACATCAGTTCTTCTTTTCAGCTCAATAGCATAACATAAGGTTGTAAGGGGAAAAAGATGGAAATCATGCAACTCTAACAATACATGACAAGTCACATGCAAGTACTAAAAAGATTAAAATTTTAGTACCTCTGAGTGAAGAGCCTTTACATACTGCAACTGACCTATGCCTCCCCAGGTTTACAAGTATAAGGGTTGTATCACTAAGCTATTTTCTGCAGGCACATAAAGGTAGCATTAAAATCTGAACACAAGACATCCCATTAACCTCTGCAACCATTAAAATAAAAAGGCCTAGCAAAGGGCAAAATAACTCTCTATTAGAAGAGAACTTCAAAATGCATACTGCAGAAAGGTTCTTAGTCATGCAGTTTAAAAATCATTCTGTCTAAATCATGATCAGGGACATGGAAAAATGACATGCACAGCACACATGGACACAATGCAACCAACTCAGCATTGCCTCAGGCAAGGTGGTGAACATCTTCTAGTCCCACAGATGTTACATCTCCTAAAAACATCCTCCATGGTCACTCCCTTGGCAAGCCCAAGGACTGTCCACCATCAACATGACTCTGAAAGGACAGGCAGCCCACCTAAGGTATCAAATTTAAGACTGAGTTCCTTTCCCACATGAAAGAAGTCACTTCCAAGATATGTAGATTTAGATAAAACACAGGACAGGTACGTGAGGCTCATGTTGTAAATTGTGTGTTCATCTCATTATGGGCAGTACAAAATGCCAGTGTCACACTTACAACACAAACTCCAGTGATTCAGAGTTTGGAATTTGCTCTTAAAAGGTAATTTGAGCTTTAGGAAACTGAAATGCCTCCTTTTTTATTATGCTGTTGGCTTGGGCACTTAGTTAAGTATTTATCTCCTCTTGTGTTCAGCAGGGAATATCTATCACTGTTCTCTCAAGTGTCTCCAGCCAAGCACACGTATTTGGAGAAGCAAAATGACACTACCCTAATTCATATGACATACTCCATAACATCTTGCATGATAAAAATCAGTCTCTAGGCTCTTACACCTGTGTTGTGATAACAGCAAAAACTGATAAAATGAGCTGACACAGATTTCTGTAAGAGGCAGACATTGTACAAACCTGAACCTGGTATTTATCACAAAAATCAGCCTTCAGGTTCACACTAACATCAAAATACTTCATCATGTCCTCGTTCTTCAGTGAGGAACATGAAGCTTGGAGAGATTTAAACTGCAATGGGCTGTTTTTGCTCATGAAGTCCTATTCTCTGGAGCTCTCACACAAATTTTGGGTAAGATACTAGTGTTCTGAAAAAAGAGATGCAAGCTCCACTGAAAAACTTCTCAAATGTGAACAGGCCATTATGCAAAAACTAAGACTGCTAAGAGAGGAGGAAAATATATGAGCACTTTCAACAAAAAATGAAATAGAAAAAGGTATGATTGTATATCTTTAATTGCAAATACTAGGTATTAATTTTTTAAAATAGTGACATTTAATTATTTCTAATAGAAAACTATGCATCTTTCATAGCCTTCCAGTGCATTTACATGACAAAATTAAACACTTTAGGAACAACAGTTGATCATAACAAATTCTCCAAATTCTAGCAAAAACAGTTGTCTAGCTAATCTGCCTCAGGCAAGACTGTAAGCCAACAGAGAGATTTCCTGGATGACAGCCCTAGGTCTTGACAAAATGCAGTAATAATAATAAGCTTAAAAGCCTAATTAATATTGAAACACATGAGTATGAAAAATTTGAACCAGTGTGACTATCTCAGAAGTTAGCCAGAGGTTACTTCAGCCATAGCTGAAAGGTGAGCATCCACAGGGCAAATGGTAACAGCTGTGTTACACAACTGCTTTGGTTGGGGAACATATTCCAACTGGAACTGCAGAAATAATTTAGGCAGCTATGTAAACATAAGTCAAGGATACAAAGGTTAACAACCTTAAAGAGAATCTTTGCTCACCGCAAATGGCTTCTTTCCAAGACACCTCTGTATCACAGCTTTCCACTGCACCTTCCCCGAAGGATGAATCCCAAACACTGAATTTCTAATAGCAATTCCTAAAACACAGAAAGGGTCAGTGGATGTTTCTAATCCAAGTTTTTATTGAAGCTAATGAACTCTGACTCACAAAAGGTGATAAAAATCAAAGCATAGTGATAAAAATTGTGTGAGCCGTATCAGTTAATCATATGCACTATGCACCTATTTTAAGCATGAGGCTGATGGACTGTTGTTTGTTCTTTTTAACTCCTGGAAACACGGACATTAAAGAATCATTGTACTGCTAACTTGCTATAACTTTTCCATCAACAGTCTCTATGTTACCACCATTCTGTGAAATGTTGAAACAGGAAGAAGCTATATAACACTCTGACCTTTAAACTCCATATAATTAATAAGTCATCCTTAGGAAGTAGAAAAATGTGTGAAAGACAAACGGGTTACATCTAGAAGGACCAAGAAAGGCATAATTTCATTTTCCAACTTACCAAGCCTCACAATTTCTTGCTCAAACTACTGGAGACTGATAAACTGTAGGTGTCATCATTACCATGGCCATACAAGCCTATTATATTAAAGCCGGAGGCAACTTTCACCCAACAAGCCAGAAGAGGGTTATTTCCAACACTAAAGCATAATGTGACATAGGAAACATATCTGACATAACTGACTTACCAGCAAGCCACATAAAGCCATTTGTGTTGGCAAAAGGGACTGGAACAGCAGGACACTGCTTCACAAGGTACACAGCTCCACAATTCTCAACTAAGCTGCAAGCAGCTAGATGGATTTTTAAGCACCTTCCTGATCCAAACAGTTTGTATGATGGCAATAGTTTTTTCCACAGTACAGTGGCAAAATGAAACCCTACATACAGAGCAATGTGTGAGTTGTCTTACTGCAAGATGTTACAAGACATCGCGTGTGGAATATTTTCTAGTTTGGGACACGTGAAGCAGTGAATGTTGATCTCTAAGCCCAGAAGCTTGCTGCACAAGGAGGCCTTGAAAATAAAGACATAATAGCTGCATTTTTGCAAATGACGTAACTGTGTATCTCCATGCTTCCCTCAGGGTCTTGCTTGTTTGGCTGGAAAACAAAACTTAAATTAAGCAGCTCATCTGCTTCTCAACAAATTGACAAGAATTCTTTTCATTCTAAGAAAAGATTTTATATTTGAAAAATCATGTTTTCTGACAACAAAAAAAATCCTACCAGATTCTACCAAATCCTCATTTCACCCATTCTAACTTCATTCATTTCACCAACTAGTACTTCTCTTGCCTTTCATTATTCCTTACCCTCAAACCACAAGTCCCTGTTTTCCTGTTTTATATGATGGATTCTGACTTTCTTTGCTTGACCACCTAGAAATGCTCCAAGGGGCTAAGACAAATAAAATTAAACAAACTTAACAGAAACTAGATCTGTCATATATAAACACAATCAGTTGAAAAATTCAAAATGACAATGAGGATGTTCCTTGAAGTTTTTGAATAAACAGCGTGGCTTCATTAAAAAATTAAGACATGGTAGTCAGAAATGTTAATGTCTTGAGTGTTAGACCTTACTTTGCTCAGCCAGTATCACTGATACCATTCTGTTGAATTAATAAATATAGCTGAATACATTTACTGAATTTTGTCAGAGGCCTGGCAGCAAGTTCATTGCAAAAAGGAAATCTTTTGGAAAGGCTGTGTAATGACATCCTTCTCGATTACAGTCAGGGTAGAAAACAAAGAGTGTGACCAAAAACCCACTGGATATGGGCTCAGAGAAAGACCTGATCTATGCGTATAAAAGGATGACAGATCCTCACACAGAGGAGACTGTAATTTATTTCTCATGTGATACAGTGAACTTAATCTCAAATCTTTAATACACTGGCAAGGAGTCCAATAAAATTCTTGTATTTGATTCTGTGCAGAGCTCTTATTTACAAACTTTGATCCTGCCTTCTTCATGTATTTCAGAGAACAATCCCTGTTTCCAGTTCCTTTCAGAAAATTCCAAACTCTCAAAGGCTCAACGCAGAAATGAAACAAGGCAGGAAAATTAACTTGTCTGAGAGAACTACAATTAACTCACAGTTCTCATGAGATTAATACAGAAACTGGGTTCCTAGAATTATCCAGCCTGGTCACTGGCTTTTTAAATCTTACATGGGTGATGCAATACTTAAGTGTTGTAAAGGATTAAATTGTTAAGCACTGACAGAGCAGAGCATTTAAGCAAGTAAGCCTGATGAAGTAAGCAACTAAATATGAGATGTGATTTCCCTGAAGGAAGTCATACTATGAGAAGTTTAGCAGAGGTCTCTACAGCTAACATTCAGACATACAGATTATAGAAGGAGGAATAACTCAGAAAAGGCAAACATATATTTAATAAATTATTCAATTAGGTGAAGCAGGTTATAAAAAAATGTTTAGTACATTCACCCATGAAAACCTGAAAAGAGCAGTAGCAACTTTAAGTTCTATTAACAGAGCAAGGCCTGATCTAAAATACCCATATTGCATCTTCTATGGTGAAGTACTGTGCTGCAGCCAGAGTAACTGAGCATAACAGGACCTGATCAATTCATAGACACTTTTCCACAGACAACTCAGAGTTGAGCAGAGGAAATAATTCAACAGCACTAAAGGACGATAAACCAGATGTTTTTACTGCAGACATCAACATTCATCTGGAATCTGAACTGTTTGGTTTAGAACACATGGTATAGGAATGATTGGGAGTGGGAGGAAATACTGTGAACAAGTTGACATCTATCTCATTCCAAAAGCAGACTTTCTGCTTCATGAAACAAACTTCACTTCAAGTTTAATGCCAAAACCCAACCCAAATAATTCACAACCCTGCCTCTGAATAATTACATTTTTGCTAATCTTGCCACAAAATCATGCAATTTCATTAACTGTACTATTTTAACACCAGAAATACATCCTCTGCATGTTTGTGTACATTAGCTAGCACACATTTTCCAGACATCCACATCAGTAATAACAGTAACATCTTCTTAAAAGATGTGCAAGCATGCATGAGCCTTGCTCACATACACAGCGCATCACAAAACATAAAACTAAAGGTATTTTGTGGGGGGGTTGGATTTTACCAAGAGCTTCTGGCACAGTGTAACTCCATTCTATGTTGTCATTCCAGATCATAGATTTGAGAAAAACAAAACACGTTCTCATTTATATTTCAGTCTGTGGTATACCATACCTAGCATGGAATTTCTCTGTAAGCAAAATTCACTTAGGTACAGCATTATTTACTAATCAAGTGTTTGGTAATGCATTAAGCAATTCCTATACAATCAACAGTGCACTTTCCAAGGACTATAGAATGTATATTCTTCAGAGATGAAGAAACACCTGCCACAGTGAGTCACACAAAATCCCAATAGTTGTTTTCTTTCCAAACAGCTTTACTAGAACACAAGACTGAAAACTAAATATTTACTGTAAATGACTGTTGTTTTTGTAATATGCTCTGCCATTCCAATAATCAATCATCTGTAAAAAAAAATGTTTCATTTGCACATGACAATATGGGGCAACACCCACGACAAGGAAATAAATTCATTATCTGTGCCAGATAGTTTTTAATACCTTCCTTGGACTCATTTTCTTCATGACAGAAATCTTGATTAGAAAGTCATATAGAAAATATTAAACTGGAAAATTAATTGACAACCAATAGAAAACATCAAATCCATCAGAATAGCAGTAAGTTATAGACATAAATTATATTATTATGTGTATTCATACACAGGCATAAAATAAATCACTTGTTACCAAATTGTATGATTGGTGCTCATTGAGAGCACCAGCTTGGTAAAGAATGTCTCTGAGTACAGTGGTTTGTATATCAAAGTATACAATGTACCAAGGCACATTTCCAACCTATCTTAAGGATATATACTGTCCCTACCATAGAGAACAGAGCATCTGAGCCTATTCTAACAATTGCCCTCCAGTGACATACCCCTCCCTGTCACATGGAGAATCACTTCCAGATGCACATTAAAACAATGCTTGCCACATTTTATGCATTAAAACCCCAAATAACTTGTTATGTAAAATACAGTGAATTTGACATTACTTTGTGAAAAACCTGGCAGAAGAGATAAGGTTTTAGATTAGCATAAGCACACATGATGCATTACTGGATGGTTACCCTGAAGAGGTCTGTATTGTACCATCTACATATTTGAGAAGTACTTGACTAAGTAACAATACTTTATAATTATGAATAATGTACCAGGCATTGTGTTAGGTATTTAAATCCTGAACTGATATAATCAATGGAACAGAACTGCCTGATTTCTTATGAAAAGTTAACATTATCAGGTAAAAGAGATGGCCATTTGAACAGCAACTAAAAGTGGAAATGCAGAACATTCCTGCTGACCCAGGAGGAAGATCTACCTATGCAGGATTAATATCTGAATGCAATGTCTGCTCAGGATTCAGAGCAATAAAAGAGCAGGCACTGTACAGTCAGTAAGAATCCAGAAATCCTATTTTCCCAGGGCATAGTTGTATTCACTTATGCCAACAGGACCTCCCAGTGCATGAAGCCAAGATCTATAAGATTCATGAGGGTGGCCATGGATATAGATGTCCAGCTGTGAAGGGAAGAGAGAGATCACTTCACATGGGAAACTGATAGAAACTCAACACACCAATAGCTCCCAGAAGAGCACTGTTATAAAGCCAAACTGCTGTGTGCATGAAACCATTGTTTTGGTGGTCACTCATACTGGGTCTTAAATTGGCTGTTCACTAAACACATTGTACCTCAGTTGAGGGATTTTTGAGTATGTAGTTATATTTTACACCAATCTTTTTTTGAGCCACAGGTATATACATATGCTTTATGTATAGATTAAATGATACTCAGACTAGAAAACTTCAGGTCACTTAGTATTCTAGCAAGCCTTTTTTGCCACTATAAATAGCAATATTAGAATTTTTATCTGTTGAGAATGAGTGAATTTAAGACTGTAACAAAATCCTTTCTGAATTTAAGTCAACACTAAAGATGAAGTCAATATGGCCTGTCTCTGTTTTACATTCTATACTGCTTGCTGTGTCACTTGCTTACCACAAAACATCTATCTATAGTTGATCCACACATGACTAAATCTGGGTATGTGCAAAAACAATTATGTAATTAGAATGTCCAGAATTACCCAAGATGTATGCATCATAAGGTTCTTTTTAAAGTTCCTTTTCAATCTCTCATGTACATCATTGCTTAGAATTTTAAAAGTGTGAACTGCAACTCACATACTTTCTGGTTTCATGTAAGATGTGTTCATACTGGCATACCTTTTTTTTTTCCATCAGAAAAAACTTTTATACTCCTTTAGTCTGAGTGGCTTTTATCTTACACCAACAGAAACAATAAAATCAAAGAGAAAGAGAAGTTTCTCCAAGAGTTGTCCTCATAAAGGAAAAAATTATGTTAACTGTCAGTAATTATAAATGCAGTCATAACACAGGCTGCAATATAATCTAGACATGCCTGTTCTAGCTTTGGAATAATTTCCTGGGATACTTGCAGCAATCTAGGTGGGGCAGCACAGAGCTCGGGGCTGACTGGCAAAACGGTCTGTTTTGGGCAGTCGGAAGCTCAACAGAATTGAAAGCTTTACAACAGCAATACAGTTTGAATCCTTACACAAGATTAGCAACTCAAATGTACAACCACACTTCCTTGTTGTCTTCCACATGCTTGGATGATCAGTGCCCTCACTTCCCTAAGTTTTGCCTTTATGTCTATTGGAATTAATATTGCCATTCTTCAAAAGGCCCACACATGGATGAGACTGGAACATCAGATCAACCACTACAGTTTGGTCCCAGAGACACTCTCCTGCAGGCTCCTTTGAAATCTGATATTAGATTCGGTTTGCTGTAATCTTAACTCAAGTTGCAAGTTAAATATTGACTTTAAGTCCCATCTATACATTAAAAAAACCCAACAACCTAGCTTGATATGGGAAAAATTAGAGGACAGGTAAAGGTCAATTTACTCAACCTATCAGTTGCTCACACCATCAATTCCTAGTGTGGATATCTGCTATTAATGTTTCATAGATGTTCACAATTACTTCCACCTCTCCAGAATAAGCAACCCACTAATAATTCAGTCAGCAACAAAACTGACTGTATGAAAAGAACCAGGAATTGTGCACCTGAGTTCACCCTGCTGCACAAAAATGAGGGGATTTCTTGTATGGACACATTATCTCTTTGCACTGTGGTACCTGTTTGGGCTAACATGAGGAGATGGGTTACACAGCAGACAGAAAACCCCAGCAATATTGTCTGGAGTCAAGTTCACAGTGGTTGTCCTCACTAGGTACTTTCTCTCAGCACCTACAGACTGTCCATACCAACTAAGACCCACTGCTCTTCTAAGCCAGCAGTGGCAGAATGATGTAAGGGAGGTGACCTCTGCCTTCCTCAGTGACAGTCAGGGTCATGTACAACCATCAGCACAACTCAGGGCAGTCCTCCAAATTCCCTGATTCGTGCCCTGATGCAGTCCTTATAAATAATTACAGGAGAGCTGGCTATCTGCACACAAAAGCATTCTGATTGCTCCCTCCCCTCAAATGACTTCTGTGCTCAGGCCATGCACAGGGGCCAGGAATGCAGAGGCAGGATGCTGTAGTGCTCCTCTCTACAAGGACAGGAGTCAGAGAAAGAGTGGACAAGGAGGAAGACACCACCTTTTAGCTCTCTTGCCTCATGTGCAGATATCAGGGGACAAGGCAGACCAAAATAAGGCTCCTAAATGTGGAATCGATAGAAGATCATGCTGACATGTTAGTAAAAACAAAAAAACCAAACAAACCAACAAAACAAAACATTTTTCCCTCTGTTACAGTCATTACCTATTTCTTCTCTTCTTAGGCAGGAAAACAGACTTTAAGCAATGATACTTAAGATTAAACAAGTTCCATCAGAAAGTTTTCCTTCTAAAAAACTCAACCTGTGAGTAGAGACATCAACACAATATTCTAAGACATGCTTTGCTATCTAATTGCCTCCTATAAAGAATTAAAGGGACAATCTTGCACAGAACAAAAATGCACTCTACAATCTACTTTAATACATTTCTTTTCCTAGGCTTAAAGACAAAAGCAACATTAATCAAAGAGATAATAAATATTGCTGCTACAGAAAAAGTAGCCCATCCTCCCTAAGAGATGCACATTTATATAATGCATCCTCATACTGACTTTTTTTCTGTACACTACTCTGACCTGTTTTCCATTCCACCATGTGAAATTTCTGATGGATACAGAGGGTGAAAGGGAAGAAAAGGCAGAAGACACCTCACAGAGTGGGCAATTCTAAAAAAAGAAAATTGATACTCATGTTTATAATTCTTCTTTATATGACTTTTAAAACATTCTTCATCACAGTCTGTTTAGGAGGTACAGACATTACCAAGCCTGCATCAACCCTCAAAATGACAATGCTTTGCAATTATACAAGTGGGTGACCAAGTAATTAGTTTACAGAATTACAAAAAAGGGTGACTTCCCTACTCTATTTTGCATGCTATTTATAAATTTTAATGTAATATAGGTAATGCAATAGTAAGGTAATCTAAACAGTTATGACAAGCTGACATTTTATCTCTTCAGTAAGACAATACTATGCAGCAAATGTTTGTTAGAAGTTTTCAACTTTGTCCAACATTTTATGACCTTTATATACAAGAAGTGATGGGCATTTTGCTCCTAAAATAAGAAATAAACACTGTAGCATGAGTGCTTCCCCCCAGATTTCACAGTTAAGAAAGGAACACCACTAGTTACTGCTTTCCTTTTGTACAGTTCACTATCCCTAGCAAGTTTTGAATGTGTTCTTTGAACAGTCAGTGCTGTCTCTCAGCAGTGCAGTAGGGCACTTCCTGATAAGCAGGAGGAAGCAGGAGGAGCGAAATGAGTATTGCTTTGTGCAAAAGCTGAGTCATGGTTACAAATGGCTCTGCAACACCCTGCCCTCTGTGCCCTCCTGCTTACAGGCTGCAGCAACCTTCAGCTGCCTACAAGTCGAAAGTCATGTTCAAAAACCAAACAATGAAATCAGCAACTTTTGTAACATGTCACATGAATCTGTGACCATGACTTTGGGAAAGTTCCAAGTTTAGAAAACATTGCATCAACTATTCCAATAATGTGACAAGAAGTTTTTGTTTACATGGCTTCTGTGTAGTGCTGTGTAGGACTGGGGGTTTCAGCCTGCAAATAAGAAGGAGGTATTACTGGGAACTGACTAACAGTGACAATGACCACTCCTGGTTCTCCATTATTATGTGTGGGCACACACCAGGAACTGCAGGGAATTAATCAACACGTGCTTATTATGTCATACAGTGACCAACTAATCAAAGTCAATGGAGAGACTTGTGCTGCTTTCAATAGAACTTGGATCAAACAAGCCAAACACGCAAAAACAACCCAACCCCAAAACTACTGATATCAAACCCTTGGGTACATGCTAAATAAGGGTGGCTGAAGTTCCCAAACTGACATATTGTCTGGGAAGAGTCAGATTCCCAGACTTCTGAGCACTCACAAATAGAGTTAGCTGCCAGTAAATCTGGCAGCTGGTTCAGCTTCACGTTGGTCAGAGTTTATACACCCAGGCTTTGCAAACAATGCTAGAAACCCTTGGCACTGTTAGTGCATCTGCTAATACCTATGGTCTATCCACCCAACAAACTGATGCTATTTAAGATGTTCTTGCCTTTCTGCAAAGGGTTAACATCACCAAGTAGAGGGGGAAAAAAATGTATGAGCAAACCTAAACTAGAAGCAGCCTCAGCCCTTTGCTAAATGAACATAGGCTTTGTGCAGCTGAACTACACTGACAAAGCTGTACAAGCACCTAAATGCCAACTGCATTTTTGTACTACATTGTACCTATCTCTAGTTCAGTGGGCAGGATCAAGTTGTTAGTGCATTTTTATGGCCAGTTTATATTCTTACCAAATTCATCTGAATGGCATATTGTACAACATGTTTAGAAAAGGACCAAGGCAAAAAACCAGAACTTCCCAGTTTCAAAAATGGTAAAGTTTATACTTTGCAATATGAGCTTCTATATTGCCTCAGCCATAGTTCCAACTGTGCCACAAAGACCCAAACCAGACACACTGTTGTGACATATGGCTACCATGAGCTTATTCAGAACTTTGGGAGCTCTCCATGCGCACAAGGAGATGGAATAGACAGCCACAGTGTACTTCAGAAAAGGACTGATTTGATCTCCAGTGTCAGATGTAATAAGGGTTCTTTGTAAACCATGAAGCTTTTGAGAAAAGGTACCCAAGATACCCAACGAAGGGTACTAGGGGCTTTCAGCATGTTCTCTGCATATTGTATCATACAATGAAAACAAAAGGAGACCATGAAGAAGGGGTAGAAAGTATTTCTTCCTCTGTGTGACTTCTCTCCTTTAATTTACTTCAGTTCTGAGAGAAATGCTCTTTTAGAAATCAAAGTGTTTAGCAAAACCATGCAAAGACCACAACAGTCATCTTCTCAATCATATTAACACCAAAACTCCTGTGACTGAATGATTCAAGACTTAACATTACAACACATTAAAGGGACAGTTTACAGTAATTAACTGTTCAAATTGTAGGTCTTGCTTTTAATAAGAGTATCATCAAAATAAAATATTTGTTACAAATGCTAGAGACCACAATTAACCAGAAACTGCCAAGCTCATCTTTGAGGAACATTAAGTGAATGTGTGGAGGAAATAAAAAAGTAGAAACAACTCCAAGTAACATCCTTTGCTCCCGTTATTAGAAATAATAGAAATCAACACCTATGGCACTAACACATCCCAATACCACAGTCTATGGGTGCAGCTAACTCACTCTTGTAGGGAAGGATGATGTGCCACCTCTGCTTTGGCCTTGTGAAGCATGCCCATGAGGGGAGGAGAGACTGTAATGCTGGGGACATACATTATCTCCACTGTCATGCTTGAAGGGTTTATAGGATGCAAACTAATGGGGCAGTGAAAGTTTTATAACACAAAGGTACCCCTGAATCAATGCAACTAAGTGTGGAACACACAATAGTAATGTAATTTTCAGTCCTAAATTCTTTGTTACACATCACCAGCTACTTGCTGAGTCTCTCGTGTGCTCAGTGAGAACAGGTATGAAAATCAAGATTTAACCAAGCCTTTAAAATGACTGCCAAAATTTATTTTAAAAGAGTACTTATTTGTTTTAAAGATCTAAATCAAGCATGATTTATTTTCATTTATACAGAGGGTCATTCTATTTTGTATCCAGATCTTCATTGCAGTACTTTATATTGTACAAGACTGCAGATCCTCATCCACTTAGAAACAGCAAAGTAACACTTGGAACACACATTTCCTCAACACAAAATCAGGAATACTGATTAAAAAAATGTGTCACCTTGTTTTATGGTTCAAATGTACTATAAAAATGTTCCTAAGAAACATCTGGTTTGTATTCACACCAGTTTGGTTTAAATACATATGTCAACAGATAATCCTCATATTCCAAGTCGAGTGAAAACAGACCTTTGCAGCAAATTCAGCCTCACCCTAAATCATTCTGAAATAAGTGATAATTTCCACTTTATTTGGTGCAGAATATTATCCACCAGTGCTAAAACTCTCAATGAACTTCAAAATCTTACCTTGAATAATCAATTCTTACCTCATCCTGTTATCACTGATCTCAGCGACATAGGAATATATTCTAAGGGATCATTAAGTAAACAAGCCTATGCCTCCTTGGACTTGAAATTATATTTCTCAGAGAACTGACAACAAGCATAAAAATTAATCATAATAACCCTTATTTTAGATGCACTCTTCACAGCTGAAAACTCTTTATTTTCAGCGCAAAATAACTCAGCATTTAAGCAGAACAGCAATCATTAAATAACAGAACTCTGCAGTTATCAAGCAGCAAAAGGATAAAACCTGGTTTTCTTCATCTGAATTTTCAAGCCCTGACAAAGACTGCACTAAAGACAGCATAACTACCCAGCAGGTAAGCAGAGTGCTACACTGCAATCACAGCTATTAAAAGCAATCTGAATCAGAGAAGTTAAAGCAAAATCAGACCTAGTTTTAAATACTGTTTAGTGTAGCACAAAGGTTAAAAAAATCATTATTTTTCCAGATTACAAAAGGGCTCTTAGGACATAAGCTACCATGACAAGTTATTGTAACTCATGGTTCTAAAATGCTAATCAAACAATGATAGATTATATGAAATTTTTTAAAAATAAGTTTTTAGTAGAGTTTTGAGCAACATTCAAGCAGTATGCAACTCAATCCTTAAAAACCATTTCATTGTTTATAACACAAATCAAAGTTAAAAGCTGAAAAAAATCAACTTATAATCAAGCATATGGTAGCACTGAAATGCTTTTTCGAAAGTAAGTTAGTGAAGTTACTGGGATGAGGGAGAAACCAAGCTTTTGTAGGAAATCTATCAGTTCCAGAAAGCATGCCAAATTAGACAAGAACTAATTAGAAAGCCTTGGAACACCCTGCTTTTACAACAACACAGACATAACAATCAATCTGTGTAAAGAAAGGAAACCAAGAAGGAGCAAACTCTCCCACCCAAAAAGCTACACACCCATCTTGCTCCACTTTAGTTAGCAAGAAATGTCACAGAGCTCCACAACTTCACCTTACCTTCATTGCTTCTAAACGTAGGGCAGGAAGAAGACACCATCTCAGAACCATTCAATTTAAAACATTTTAATATCTAAACATGCAAAAAAGTCAACAAAATGAAATTCTCACAGAGCAACTTCTGATGACATTTAAACCCATTGCCTTGACATGTGTCCATGCATCGGTTTTGCTTCTGCTGTGCATTCAGCTGAAGGAGCAACAGATTGAGGATTTCTGCTAAGCATTGTGTTCACCAGGTAAATGTTCCCCAGTACACAGTGCCCTGTTGTTTATGGGAGTTTCAAAATGGCAGTCAGGATCTACTGAGTCTATATTCAACATTTCACATTCAGTTAGGCATTCCAAAACAAAAAATTCCAAAGAACGTACAAACCTAAACAGTTACAAAAACAGGAGTCTTTGGGGAAAACAATGAGGTTTTAGCTTGTTTTAAACTCCATTACACAACTGTTCCTGCTTTGCAAAATACATTTCCCATTGTGATTTACAGTATACTACAGCTGTTTCTTTGTGAACTTTATTAAGTTATCCACATTTTTTAAAATAACAGCTGAACACCAGAGTTCTCGAGCACTGGCAGTCCTAGATAAAGGCAAGTAACACTCCAGAGCAAAAAGTGAAAAAAAATAAAAAGGCCCAGTGGATACAAAGGAAGCAACAAGAAGGTTTGGAAGAAACAAACAGAACAGAACAAAAGTTTCAAAGAGCCTGAGCTGAATCAAGGAGATTTATGTGAAACATTTTGACTTCACACTCTTGGAAACTTTGATTTGGGGGTGGAGAGTGCAGCGGGTGAGGACAGGAAGGATTGGAATGGAGAATGCAGCAATAGGGCAGAATCTATTTCTGAATTTTGAGAGCCACATTTAATGTAAACTTTCAAGTTGCTCTGTCGGTAAACAGCAGTGGCAACAACAAAAAGCTCATAAATTCTGTAATTCATTCTGTCATGATAAACACTACCAGGTAATAATCCTGCACTGACCTTGACCACAGACTAGGTCAATTGACAAAATACCAATTAGAAATTAAAGGACTTATGAAATAGTTTAATGTTAATTGAAAAGCTATGACAGCCTTATTGTATGAATTAAACTTTGATTAAGTCACGGTAAACCATCACAAAATGTTAGAGGCGAATGCTTTGAACTCCTACCAAGATTTGAGAGCAAAAATTTAAAAGGCACTTTTTTGTTGTTATCCAAATTTTCAATCATGTAACAAATGCCACAAATGGAATCAATACATTTGTGAGACCATTAGACTACAGCAGAATCTGTGAACAGCCCCCTTCTTTCAGTTCACACAGATGCTGCAGTATCTGTTCTGCAGAGAGCAGTAAACATTCAAAAGAAACAGGTAAAGCCTTTCATGTGCAATTTCTAATTATCTCAGGTACTTACACGATAAACAGCCTTAGTGTTATGCTCACCACGTTGCCCTGGTGGGCATGATACACCTTCTGTCTTTGCCTGAAAGCATTAAACAACTTGCCCAAAGCACCCTGTGGCAGACTGCACAAGTTTCTTGCTCACATCTTAACTACTTAAGTACTTAACTACTCTTTTCTACCTGAAAAAATGAATCATCATGATCACTCATAATTCTGTTTTCCTCAAAGAAAGGAAGTTATCACCCAAGGAATAAGATAAAGCAATTCCTTCATTTCTCAAAAAGCCATGAATTCTTTACTTTGGTGCTCCTGGAAAAACAGGAAACTCCCATGTGGAAAACTACAGGATACTTAGTGCCTATGCCTGATCCAGGGCTGCTCACATGTAACAGCAGAACAGCACACACTGAGGGATTTACAATCTTTTTTTAAACATTAATGTTCTCATACACCTTCATCATCCAGACTAAACCCACTTCTACAAAAGCTTCTATCATGTCCCTTCTTGAATCCCATCTTCCCTCATTAGGTTCACAGCCACGAGTGTAATAAATAGCTCTGAGGGTAACTGCCATTCTCCACCTTTCCTAACATAACAATCCAATGAGAAAATGCTATTTCAAGTACATTTCAAATGCATCACGTTTTCTCCAGAATGAAAAAGCCAAACTGCAAGAACTGACTTGACATTCAGCCCTGGTTCATACCAAAAGGAAATCCTTAGGATTCTGAAGGAAAGTAGCACGTTCAAGTCACAGAAGAAACTCCCAATTAACTTTTTGGAAAGTTAATCACAAATCACAAGTGTAACACTGCCAAATCTCCTCTACAGCCACAGGAATGGTGCAATTATCATTTAGCAACAAAACAGCAACTCCTCCAGGCAGAACTAAATGACAAACATCATACTGAGAAACAGAAATAACTCCTCCTTTCCCCGTGCCCCCAGGCTTATAATTAAAGGAAACTCAAAAGAGATGCTCTTTATTTCTAGTCCCTGTTGAGTCAGGGAATACACATATCCAGCTTCCACCAGAAACTTCTTCTAGTCTGCCCTGAAAATGGTTTCCAGACATAGAAGGCAATAGAATACATAAGGTGCCTTTTTTTTTAAATCAGATCAATAGATTTAAATTGTTAAATGTATCTGGACCTTCACAAGTCTCATAAAAATTAGAATACCTTGATTATTTTAAAAAGCTAGATGTTTTCAGATAAAAGGGTAAGTGATACTTAGAAGTGAACAGGGGCCATCACAGAACTTAAAGAACAGCTGTTAATTATTACCTGTGTGAAAGCAAAGGGCTGACAGAAGAATAATGACAAAATTAGGTGCCAAATTTATGTTTCTGTTGAAACCACAGTTTTTAAGTGTCCACCTGGGTTAAAAAAGTTAAGGTCTGAGCTTATGTTTTGGAGGTACTCCATTAGTCCACTTGGATTGCTCTGTGAAAATATGCTCCAGCTGCTGACAGGCCATTTCTGTCCTTCAGCTTGTGGGAGTCATTCCAGTGGCTGGCAGCTGTTTGGGCTCATCCCAGTAACTTCCATGAGGACATTCAGTATATTGAGCAAACACATCACATTCTGAGATGGGAATGAGTAGAATCCATAGTTCTGCTGTAGGGGGCATTTATTATGCAAGACTCACAGAGTCTGACACTGCTCAGCGCTCACAGACTTCCTGGAAGGTTGTTTCTGGTGAGGCACCACCTGGAAGCCATGAAGGGCAAATGGAAAATTCCAGGAAAGCTTCGCTTCAGGACTTTTTTTTTCCAGGAGAAGGGGATTATTTAACTATTTTGCAGGGAGGTTCTAGCATAGGATAGTACATCACCTGCAGAGATGTACAATCAACAGAGATGTTCTCTTCAGGTTACAGTAAGCTTTGCAATGATATTCTGGTAGCTCAGTCAACTGCCTGTTTTCTTGTCAGCATACAGTCATCCAGGTGACTAAATGGTGAGGTAAGCATTGCAAATTCCCCCTTCAGAGGAGATGCAGTGCTATCTTCAGACAACATATCCTGGGCCTGCTTCAAGCAATGAACTGTGCAGTTACACATTTATGGGTCCAAACACCATTCTGTTTGACAGGTGTGTCCACAGCAGCATGTAACCAGGAACAGCCTGATGGAAAACTAGCAGCTATTACATTTCTAGAAGCTAAGGAAGTAATCCAGGCTTTTGGCAGAGAACACAATTTTAGGAACAGCACAGATTTACTGATCAAGTTTTCCAGAATTTCTCTTTTAGAGCAGCTGAAGAAGAAAGGTTTGTATTCCTTGCCCACTTCTCTCCTCTCTTCCTCTGTATGATTCAATCTAATAAAAGACACAGCCACTTTCTAATAACCACACCATCCTCCCTTGGAATGCTCTGGGACAGCACAGTTGAGCTCAGGTTTGCACTGCACCTTCACTGCACCGCACAACAAAGCCCTTCAAACGGCACATGCAGCCTCTGCAAACACATGGCACCGTATCACAAAGAAAGGCTGGAAAAGAAAGATTGCCAAAGTACCTTTTCTAGTAGCACTGCCACACAAAAAGGGCTGAACCTCTACTTCCTTCAATTTTCCAGTCAAGCCTTTGGCTAAGCCTACTCAAAACCACTTGGAAATAATCTCAAATTAACTACTTGGTTTAACTGCGGAATGAAAATATCCCCATTTAAGATTTAGTTCAGGTTAGTTTAGTCTAGGTTTAGTTCAACACTTTTATCTTCCAAATAACTATAAAAGAAGCTTAAGGGTGAGAGCATGCTGATGCAGATACATCAGCCCTATGGGGACAAAAGCTGGCATACTCAGTTTTGCCTTCAGGAAATTTCAACCTACTCTATAGCTCTTTTACAAGGACCTTTATATGGTGCTTATTGCATAACTCTTAGTGAATTTTTCCAAGTTTTTTATGTGCTCACAGTGACTGGTGTACCAGAAGCTACTTGATAATACAGCTCTTGGTTTCATATGGCCCACCACATCTTCCTTGAACTCAGACAGTCTGGGAAGATGCCATCTCAAATTAGAGATCTATCTGCTCTCTGGTCCGTTTGCAGAAAGCAACAGCTTTGGGAGACAGACAGTCATTGACAGCTATAAACAGTTTCACAAAAAAACAAACAAAACTCCAAACCACCAAAAAAAACCCTCACATTCAGAAGGGATCAAAAGGACTGAGGAGCTTTATAATACCCAGTACTGAAATACAAAGAGTTACAGTAAAGAGTGGGTAAGCCTTGTCTACCAAGTAGTACTATTAAAAGCTTACTCATGTGGCCCAATATCCTTTCACATTATGTGATTCTTAGGAAAAAAGGCAAAAGAGACAAGCCAGCTCCGGCAGGGGAGTGTGAACAATCCCGGGCTTTATCTTTCACAGGGCCACAAGGCTACGAACATCCTCAGGCTGTTCTTCAGAGACGGACTTGGCAACTGGAACAGGAATGAAACAGCATCCTTTTAAGATTCTAGATATAAGCTACTGCTGTCATTGCTGCAGTTGAGAGAGCCACCGTAATATCAATGGCATCCTTGACACGATACTTATGTAATAATTAATTGTGGGGAATGTCACGTTCCAGTGGGCGTAGAAACCATTCCCCGGGGGAACGCATTGCTTTCCTCACCGGGACAGCACGGCACGGAGCACAGCAGCGCGGACTGCGGTGTGCCCGTGCTCCCGGTGCCACGCACAGTTATTCCTTCACTCGGCACCCGGCAAAGCGGGAGCCGCGCCGCTGGCTCCCTTGCTGGTGCCAAATGAAGGAGAAGGCAAGGCACGGCACGGCACGGCACGGCACGGAGAGCTCTCTGTTCGCAGAGCCATAGAGCCTGGGGAGCAGCCGGCCCCCGCGGCTCGGAGGCAGGCCCACCCGCAGGGACCAGGCTCCCCGCCGTCCCGGGAAGGGGTTCCCCATCCCCGCAATCCCTCAGGGGCACGCGGAGCCCGCGCCCCGCGCTGCCAGCGCCGCGCACGTGACGTGACGCGGCACGCGCGGCCCCGCATGACGTCACTGCCCCGCCTCCCACCGGCGGCGCCTATAAATAGCCGCGCGGGGCCGCGCAGGCGCGCGCGCTCGCCGTGACGTCACCGCCGACGCGGGAGCGGCC
>VZRZ01004456.1:43508-59595 GCA_013398175.1 Climacteris rufus
CGGACGGGCGCAGCTGCGGGGCCGGGGGGGCGCGGGGCCCGGGGACGGTGACCCCGCCGGGACGGGCCCCGCTTCCCGGGGTGCCGGTCTGACCCGCGGTCCGCGGTCCCCGTGGCCCGGCTCTCCCGGGCCGCTGAGCCGCAGCGATGCTCCCGGTGGCGTAGGGAGCGCTTCTCTCCATCACCGCTCACGCCGCTGTCGCTGCGCTTCCCCGGGGCCCGGGAGCGGGGAGAAGGGCAATGCCGGCAATGCCCCAGGGCAGCAGCATCGCACGGACAGCGTCCCGCCGCCTCTGGCGGGCAAACCACAAGCGCACATCATTAATAAAGCGCTGCTAGTTCACACCGAAAGAAATCCTTGATGTAATTCCTGTATATTCCGTCGGGAAACACGAGAGCACCAAATACTACAAGTAAAGGTTTTCTACCGGTATGTTAGGCAGGGACGTGTTTTACACAATAAAACCCAATTTTAACTCGGCAAAGAGCTGAGCACTTCAAACTGCAGGTGTTGTCCATAGTAGGTTATCTCTGGGGTCGGGGATGTGCTCTGAAATAAAGCCCCTCACTCACTATAAGGTCGAGATGATGCTGTACCATCATATTTAGATCATGGCTCGTAGGGCAATCTGGGGGCTACTTAGTCACCTATGGCATGACCTTATATTCCCACTCGATTTAGTAACAACAGTTGGTTTATTATAGGGCATGTGAGATTTAATTTATTAACAGTTTCTAGGATAAGTAGAGAGAAGTCAGAAAAGGCATGAGATGGAGGGGAAATGCCCAGAGGGATGGAGCTCCCAGAGAAAAGTAAGTCTTGTCTCTTTCTCAAATAGAACAATAATGTAAATGCAGTTACTTATCAACAGAGATTTTTATTACATTGCCCTGAGTCATTTTTTTCCCCCCTGACTTGAATTATATGGTTATGATTTTCATTTCAGCTTTTGCCTTTTACTTAGTTTTGAGCCTTTTGATTGTACAGCACAGTGGAATCTGTCAGAATACTAAAACTCTTGTGTGCTGAGAATAATGTTTCAACCATCTGGGAAAAAAAAAAGTTCCATTTACATTCAGATGGTATATCCTCTTCATCAGGCTGGCATGTGGGAATACTGATATATGTTTGAACATGTAAAATCCTGGCAGGATTTTGCCTAGAACCAAAGTAACTTGCCTCTGTATGTTTCAGAAAAAGAAGTGCTGCAGCTTAGCCCTGAGATAGCCAGGGTGTCACAGATGTTTGTCCCCTTGTCTTTTAATTCTGGAACGAATTCTGCTCTCACTGGTCCTTTGTCTGCTTTAAGTTGGGACAAGATATGTTGCAAGAAGTTTTAGCTTTGTCGAAGGGCTTTCAGATTTTTGCATTATGACCTAAAAGTGAGCTGAAAGGGTGTTGGTTTTTTTTTTCCTAACTGATCACTAGCATTAACTAAACCCAGAAAGAGGTAAAATTAATAAAACATTGGAGGAATTGGCTCTGAAATGCAATCTAATTAAGATGTCAATTTAAATAAATCACTCACCACTATTGGAACTAAATAATGGATGTGAAATGCTGTTTAAGTGCGAAGGAGATCTGAAGTTTTCTTGGAAAAAGTAATTGTTTAAAAATTCAGTATTTTTCATTCTTGCTCTTATAAATAACCAAGCAGGCTATTCTCTTATCAATTTTATGTTCCAGTGAATCTGAATTTGACTGTCACATAAGCTTCCTTGTGAGTAATTATTATCATAATTTCGCATCACTCATTAAATGAAAGTTGTTTTTTCCCCTCAATCCCCTAACCTACTTCTGTCACGCCAACAGGAGCACTCAGAAACTGGCACTAAGGTGCAGCTGTGATACAAGTTTTCTGTTTCCCCGTGACTCATTTGACATTAACATAATTATGCTACAGGAGTCAAAGTGATTTTCCAACTATGAGTAATGCACAGCACTAGACCGAATGTTTACAAGACACCGAGGCATATCAGCTAGCTGAAGTAACCAGCTGCTGATAACAGCTGAAGTAAGTGGGGGAATTAAAAAGTCTTATAACACAATTACCCCTCTTAGGCACTCGGTGTCCCGCTCGGCTGGGAGGTGTCGTGTGCCCTGGGAGGAAGGCTCCAGAAGCAGGGCTGTAAGCAGGAGAAGCCTGAGCCCGTGGGTAGTTCACACAACGAGTCCTCATAGTTTTCTTCCCACTTGCATATTTATGGCAGAGTCATGCTCAAAGGGGAGCAGTGATCTTTTCAAGAAGCGGCTGTATTTACCAGAGTTCATTTCCAAACACGAGTGACACACATCCTCTCAGCCAGGAAAACAAGATCAAAATGAAACAACAACAAGAAAAGTATGAGATCATCTCACAAGTGCTTTGAACCTTGTGTATGGGAATAACACAAAAGAAGAAAACCGAGGAGGATAAGGCAAATTTGAATGCTGTTACCACAATGAAATTTCTTTTCTCTGTAATTAAAGTATCTGTGCAGCCTAGTGGTAAAAGTACAGAGAAGTATTACAATGAATATGTTCTGAATAAATAGCAGAAATGGTAAATACAAAATTTATATGCTGTATGAAAAAACTATAAAAATAAAACAAAATCTTAGTGGTCATGACTTTTTTTCAAGTGTTCCCTGAAAATTTTAGAAATTACTGGCTTCTCACAATTTTTTAAAATAATTTGAGAAATAGGGTTTTTTTCCTGACTTTGTTTTTGTACAAGTAGTTTTTTTGAATGAAACTGGGGCACTTTGTATTTCTAAGGTTGTCAGCTTTGGCTGGATATCCTTCTGATGAGGCCTAATTCAGTAATGTGCTGAGCACCCAGAACATCACTGGTTTCATACATCCTGCAAGGATTAGTTGTGAAGGTAGAAAGCTAATTTTGAAATATCAACTCAAACCTACTACAATTTGCTGGAGTAGTGGAAGGGAAAATAGCCTGTTTACAACTTCCTTATCAAATGCCACAGTAATACAGTTAGGAAAATGGGTCAAAAGCAGAAAATAGTGCCGATAGCAGAACAGTGAGAAGGAAATATGTATTCCAGGAGACATATTTGAGAAATTCAGAAGAAAATTGCACGTCACGCTGCGTTCTTTATTTCACAAGAAAATCTGCTGAGGTCAGACACTTGGCATGCTCTGACTGACTCAGAGCTGGAGGAGGACCAGAAATGGGAAAAAAGTTTTTTGTGACTGAGGAAGGCTGGAGGAGGAAAGGTTTGCCACAGTACCTTACATTGACAATACTCCCCATTTGCCAGGAGAGTCAGGACTTGGAGGTTTTCTGTTTTCTCTGCTATGCTTTTCATGCTGTACGACAATGGACAAACTCTAAATCTGTTTCCTTCAGTTTGGCCACCTCTTACTTACTAAGGGATGTCTTGGTGGAGATGCCTTTGCATGCCAATTGCTACTACAATGACCAGCAGGAATGTATTTAACACATGTTGATAAAATCAGCCAGCAGAACCCAAAAAAACGTAAACAAAACAATCCAAGCCCCATGAACAGAAATAAATTCCCACAGCAAAATTTAGTAGTCTTAAATTTAA
Organism: Climacteris rufus; assembly: GCA_013398175.1. Classification (NCBI taxonomy): domain Eukaryota; kingdom Metazoa; phylum Chordata; class Aves; order Passeriformes; family Climacteridae; genus Climacteris; species Climacteris rufus. The sequence continues at coordinate 47,060 of VZRZ01004456.1, forward strand.
TCTGATTTGCTAGAGGCTCATCCGGGACTGGAGTTTTATGACTAGATATCCACCTCTGTAGCATGCTGTGTCACTGGATTTACTTCTGTTTTCACTGTTTTTTATTACCAATATCCCCAACCACCAAAGCTCAACCCTCAGCTCAGGTTGCTAAAATGTGCTCCAGTATTTACCAGAGCAGGTTCCTGTACTTCAGGTGTTATTCCTGAGAGTAACACGTAACAGGAGATGTTTGTAAGACAGTTTCTGCTCAGCTCCATACCTACCTGGAGTGCCCTAATACAGCGGTCTTGAAAGCAATAACTCTGCAATACTCTGAATTTCTACCTCTGGCTTTCCCACTTGGCTCCAGCGGAGTTGTCTTATAACTCTCTTCAGGGCAGCTGTACCCATGCCCCACCTTTATTCTTCTTGGAGGAACTGCCATTTGTTTGTAATATTTATTTTGTATTCTTCGGTGAACATACAACCTGTGCAAGTTCCAAGTATTTAACCTTTGTTCCTTGTCAAAGCTTTGCAAATTAACTTAAAATAGTGGAATGAAATGGGCACCAAGGGGCGTTTTCTGGAAGTAACTGATAAAATCTCGCAAGTGCTGCTTGCCCTTACTGGTTGGTTGGGTTTTGTTGTTCTTAGCTTGTTGTTAAAGCTGAGCTCCCGAAGCAAAATGTTCACAGACAATTATTCAGTACAGAAAGTTGTTATGGTTTTAGAAAGCATATAAATGTAAACAGATTAATCAAGATTTAGCTTATTTTCTAAAATATAGGAAAATGGGCTGATATTAATTTTTTTGGGTTTTCAGAGTGTATATATATTTATGTATTGTAACAAGGCCCAATGTACCTGTAATGAAAATAGCTATCTTGGTGATAACCAACAATACCAATTACTCTGAAGCAGCAGCAGAAAACAGTTGGAAGTGCAAACCCATGCTAACAGCAGTGAAAAGAATTTCATCCCATTCCTTACCTGGATGAGGCCTCAGTGACATTTTGCTCCCATGGTCTGGATGGAGCAGAATGTGCTGCTGCTGTATCCCACCATGGGACAGGCAGGAAACCACGGGGAACCTCCTCTGTGGCTGCCAAGGGATTTGGGAGCGTGGATGTTCATGTCAGAGCAGTACCATGGCAAAGGTGAGCAGACCTGCCAGGAGCATGAGCTCTGGTAGGGAATACTGAGGGAAACCCTTGGATAAATGGCAAATATTGCTGTTTGGGATGGTGGTGGTTCAGCTGTGCTTGTGGGCTGAGAAGGGCTGAGTTGGGCTGAAGACAGACAGGGAGCTTCAGCACGGGCTGACCCAGCCTGTCACGTCTGCAGGATGGCAGGGGAAGGGCTGCTCAGGGAGGGCTCCCAGGTTTTCCCTGTGGGGTGGTGCAGCCAGGCTAAATGCCTCCATGGAGAGATTTCCTCTGCAGGAAAGTCACTGAAGTCAATAAATACTGAAGCTGAGACTTTATTGTGCTGAGTGACAAAGCTCCTGCATTAGGGGACATGCTGCCAGAAAACAGTTCCCAAATTTTTCCTCTCTCAGTAACCTTCTCCACAAGTGTTTCTTCTATGATGTCACATCAGGTCCCTCATATGACTCAGTACTTTTTAGAAATATTTTATATTGTAATACATACACTTAGAAATATAAAAGATATTAATATATGTATCAGTTAAAATATATGTTAGATACAGACTTATTTTTTATAATTTGTTTCATAGAATGGCTTCTCTTATAAAAATGAATTTAACAATGCGTAAGTTTTAAGTGAAACTATTCATTAGATTTTGTGCTTTATTAAAGCCCAGTCCTACTAACACCTATGCATGTGCTTAAATTTAAGCATATGAGTAGTACTGGACTCACTGAGATTACGTGCACAATTAAATTTAAACACTTGCAGGTCAGGATTTCAAATTAAACACTTTAATTCCAAATTAAACACTTGCACAACTAAACACAGGATTTCCAAATTCTTTCACTTGATTAGAGTAACCACCCAATCACATAAATAAAATTGCAGTGGTGTTTATGTTAAGGGACGTACTGTCATTTGATAGGCAAAGTAGCTTACAAAACAAATTTATACTCAACAAAATGAAATGTTCCAGTGCTGTGATTACCTGCTCTAGTGGTTGTCTTTTTTTAGTAGGAAAGAGAAATTCTTACTTTAAAACTTTGACTTTCAGCTGGAATAAATATGGTTGTTTTAGAATAAGGTGGAGTGTTTCAAAGAAGAGATGAACTTCTTTTTTAACATGTATATTTCATTTTTCTGTCAATACTAATTTGATGTTTTCAGAAAAACTCTAAACAGTATTTTACTTTGTTCTGGAAATATGCTTTTTGTTTACAGGGGGTACTGAATTTTGCTAAATCACTCATAAAAATGTTCACATGATAGTTCTGTCACATTACAAGTTCAAAATAGGTGGTTATGGAAGCACTGAGACTTTCTGCTGTCTAAACATTTCCCCCCTGCTTTCTAAAAGGGTGTTGTCCCTGGTTGTGGTGCATTTGGATCATCACAGGAGAAAACAAATTGATTTCTCACACCTTGTGAATAATTGCTGATCATAACTCTATAATGTAAGCGTACTGAAGGGACTCAGGAGCCAACTGAATTCCCATAAACCTCAGCCACCCAAAATCCAGGCACAGCAATACCTGACTTCTACATCCCTGTCTTACATGACTTGATTCTCAGCTGGAAGACTTCAGCCCCTTGAAGTGGCGCCCAACTCAGCCACCAAGGTGTGCAGGGAGCAGGCCAGCCTCCCCAGCAGGAGCGGGGGACCACTTGCCCCTTGCATTGCAGGGAGGCACCTCTGTCCTCCTGAGAGACACAAACCTGAGATCCCTGCCTGTGCTTTGGCCTTTTCTTTTTAGTTTAGCAAGGCTTCACTCCTTTCATGCAAACACTGGTGAAAGGATGAGGGTGGTGCTGCTTCATATAAGCATCCAGTAGGGATATATAAAAGTCAGGAACAGTTTCACTGACTGCCTAACAAGGTTTAATTTCATATTTCCATTGATCTGGGAGGTTGCTCGAGCTATCAGGCTATAGATGGGGACAACAGCACCATCCATGCTCCTTGCTGAGGCCTTGCAGAAAATAGAGAGAGGACATTTGGCTCAGAGGAGACTTCTTTCTGGTTCTCGCTCCCAGGGCTGCTCCAAGATTTTACACAAGCATTTTTTGAGAGCAGAAATGTAGCCCTGTTCTCAGACCTTTAAAGCAAGTACAGGAAAAGGCACCTGGTGTTTGAAGGAAAGGCATGACTCCACCATGCAGTTGCTCACTCCCACTACATAGGATAAGCACAATTAGGAAACACATGCTTTGGAGGACCTAGGGAAAAATTTAGTGCCAGGAACCCACTAGATATAGTCCTAAGGAAGGCTCCTAACTGAGTAGCAGATGTATTTGAGCACCCATGCAGAAATGAAATTTTGAGTGCATAGGAACACAAAGGTTGCTCATTGTGACACATGGGATCTGGGTGCCAGGGTGTTTGATAGCCCTGGGAAAGGGTTTTGTAATAAGAACCTCGGGATTTGCTTGCTTTACAGCTTGTCCATTCTAAAGCTTCCATTCTAGTCCATCACAGGAGAGTTTGAAAAGGAGGAGTCTCTCAGGAGAAGCTCACAGAAGGCATATTTCCAGTGTAAAACCAACAAACTATAAATATTCCATTATAAGGAAGATATGTGTACTGGGTGAACTTTGAGACGTGCTCCAAAAATATGCTGCTGACCTCCCACTTGACATGATCTGTTTCCCTATTAAACTGTAGTATAATTAGGGCTTGCTCTAACCCTGCCACTGGTTTAATGCTTACATCGATGGAAATGTGGCCTCACAGATCACAGTGAGAATAAGGTATACATGTAAAGCCTAAAATAATCCATGTCCTATTGGAAGGAAAGATTGCCAAGAGAGAATGCTTATCCTGCCTACCTTGCAGGGTATTTAGATGTCTTGTCACAGAAGTGTAAATGGATGTTAGACCAAAGGTCTTTGAGAACTTGGACTCGAAGCTCAATTCTCTTCCTGAGTGCAGGTGAGCTGCAGCTGAACTGGAGTCTGGGAATTCACATAAGGAAGTGAAAAGGGAAATGGGGACAAAATGAACTGAAATTGAGACTTGAGGGCATAGACTCTTGCATTGACCAAAGAGGGGATTTGGACAATAGGTGATGACTGTGCTGGTAGGCAATCATGGTGCTGACAGTCACCATGATGGCCATAGTTGGTGACTATTATCTCGTCTCATCTCATCTCCTGTGGCCACTAAATTTCACCCATCAACCTCCTGTTGAGCTCTGGGAAATATACAGCAGGTGCTGTGAGAGACAAGGGCAGGTCTTGGCTGGGGCAGTAGAAGAAAGGTGACCATAACGCCCCAGGTTTTGTAAGAGTCCCTCTAGGACAGGCATATGCACAAATAAGTAAGATTCAATGAATAGGTAATGTCAGGAAACCAAAGAGTGCTGAAGTCCCTCTGTTCCACAGTTTACAGGAACAAGTTTAGAGAAAAGATCCATTAGAGGTCTGTCCTACTGATACCCTGTGGTAGGAATGCCCATGATGGGGGAGAAGCTGTCAGTGTTCTGGGACCTCCTGAGGGGCAGGACTGTGGCCAGGAATGCTGCTTTTACAACACCTTATTTATTTGTAAAGTTATGTACAACAGGCATTTTGAAATAGGAAAAGGGCAGTTATTTAAACACATATTCAAGTTGCTGATAAAACCTACAAACACTTAGACATCCGTGTGAATATTTTAAGGATATGGAGCATTTATGGAAAAAAATATATTTCATAATTTATGTATGTTATTATATAATATAATATTATATTACAGTATAGTATAGTATATTTAAATAATAGTGAGATTTAATAATTGTAAACCAACCCCCAGCAACCTGAGTCCATGTTTAATACCCCTGCTCTTCAAAAAAAAAAAAACTGTGTGCACCTCACACTTGCTGTGAGAGCCTTTTTTCCCTGCAAGCACTCGCTGCATAATACATGGCTGATTTACAAGAGATTGCACAGATCAGTAAGGAAATTTTTGAGAAGATTTTGGAGCCTAAACACCCACTTTTGCACAAAGCACAAGTCACCTGTAAAAAAAAGACCCAGTGGATTTAAGTGTTGCCTGCTAGGTTACATATTCTCTCTGCTTCATACAGATACTTTGATCACTAAATAAATCATCAGCAAAAAATATCAGATTAGACCATCCCAAGTCAAATCTTTGGGTGATGAAATTAAATTAGTTATGCCAGTTTATATCTCTGGGGAATTCGTGGCTTGTTTTGGGTACTCTGTCTTATCTGTACTTTCTGCTCCAGCCACAAAGCTGATGATTTATCTGGCATTTTTTCTGGTATAATGTGAAAAATCTTGGCTTATGCAAGGGCAAGAAATACTTCTGCACTAACAAGGAAACTACCTTCACCTCCAGAACCTGTGTCTTCAAAATGGGATGGTACAGTGTGTTTTCCTTTGATCAGCTTTGATTTATGGGAAAAAAAAAAACCGATAAATTTAAATAGCACTGAACTATACTCTCCCTTTGTGGGAAATAATTCAGGATCTACCAAAATTCTAAATACTTGGGATTTTTAGAAAAATAACAGTAAATATTATTCTTCAAAGATCTGCAATTAACTAATTGATCAGCCTATACATTTAAGTAAGTGAGGTCCCTGACAAGAGACCACAATATTATACCTTGCCAGGTGCTCTCATCCCGAAGAAGAAATATAATTCCACAGAAATAAGTAATATTTACGGAGGCTATGTGAGGTCTTCATTAATAATAAATCTAAAGTTAGGCAAGGCTTTTGGATAGAAACTATTTAAGCACGTACTTAATTGTTGTGCTGAATCTGGGCTTCTGTTTGGCAGTTGAAATATTGTCATCAGTTTTAGAGCTCAATATAAACCTCCTGTATACAATAAAAACACACCCAGAATCATTACTGGGGCTGCTAAACACTACTGCAACACACACAGTGAATAGTAAGAATAGATAATAATGCATCAAGAGAGCATGCAGCAAATAAGGCCCATTAGGGTGCTAGTAAAATTAGTCATAAAAATAAAATACAGCAGCCTCATCCATTATTTCCATTTGGGAATCTCAGGTACTTTACCCTAAACCATAAAATATTATTACTCATTTCAGTAGACTGGGAAATAGAACAAAAGAGAGATCATCAGGTTATCTGAACTCACAAGGATGGTGAATAAGGAGCCCTCTCATTTCCCAGCTCCCAGTCCAGTGAACAGCAATGCCCACATCTGGATATTATTTCCAGTGTAGGAGCACTAATGCCCAGCTCCACAGAAAGAGACTGTTTATGGTAAAAATAAATTTCCCTCTCTTCCACTGACCAGCTAACCTGTAATGTGGGCATTGCTGTGACCAGGACATTCATGACCCCAAACTTCCCTTCTAAACTGGGGCCAGGGCTCAAGCTGGTCTTTTAATGAAAGAAGCGAGAACACTTGGTCAGAAGGGAAAGAACTGAGTTGGGTTCTCACCTCTGGCTGAGTGGGATGAAACTCATGCCTCCTCTTTCTGAGGAGAAATGATCTAACCTCAAACTGATCATGTGTGCTGTTCGGGGAGTCTTACTTTAGATGTCTCACTCAAGCTGTCCTACCCTGAAGTTACGAGCGGATTAGGCAGTAAACCAGATGGTGCCTGACTTTACAGCCCTGTGGTGAGGACATGCCCTGGGCAAGGGGCATCCTGCAGTCTGCTTTTCTCTCTCTGTAACCATCTTGCTTCAGAGAGTCACTACACAGAAGGTGCACCTACCCCACCGTGGAGAGCATTGCCCACTGGACTGACATCACTTGGGACCCCCAGGTGGGTGTAGTGACACCCTGCATCTTCCCCTTTGCTGAGCAGCCTCCTGTCCCACAGAGCAGTCAGGATTTGGCTCAGGGAGTGCTTTTGTGATTGCAGTCAAGGCAGTCTAATTTTAAAATCATGTGCAGCTCTATCGGTTTCATTTTATTTACACTTTGTTCTCATTTTCTGGGCAAGTTACTGTACAGTTAAAGCCAAAAAAATAAACCCAGAAAGATAAGGGGCTGAATGAACGTTATGATCATTCATGTGCTCCTTTCATGGCAAGGTGCATGTGAAGCAGGTTAGAGGACAAATGATAAGCACAGGGAAAGCTGCAGTGGCAGCCTTGTTTTAAATCTTCTGTAGGTTGCAAATCTGTGCCATTCACTGTTTTTATTTGAAATGGTATTTGTGTAGAAATCAATGTGTAACAATTAGATATGTTCATTTTTAATTATTATGACGAATTTTAATTTACATATTTACCAGACAGATGAGAAGAGCAGTTTAAAGTATCATAAATTATATTAAATTCCAGAGTATTCTTTATATATATGCACCGTTCCAAGGGCAATAAATAGGAACAGCTGGTTTTTACAGGAGGTATGTGTATGTGTGTGTGTGTGTTTGTATTTGTGTGTAGCAGCATGATTAATTCCATAATGTGTCCAAAACGTTTGTAACTTAGCAAGGCAAAAATAGATGTATTCTCTCTCTCCCTTCCTCTCATCCTCAGTGTTCACCTGGGAGACAATGAGGATACAAACCTTAATTACATCAGTCTACCCAAGGGAAGCACACACCTTCAGCCAGTAATTCCTAGCATTTCTTTCAAGTTATTTCAAGAGGAGAGTTTTGTATGCTGAGAACCAGTGTGACTAAATGCTGATTTTTCATAGTTCCTGGGGGCTAAATTTATCTCCCGTTGAAGTCAATGGGAATCTTTCCAGTGACGTAAATAACAGTTGGATCAGGTCTGAGTGCTTTCATCAGTGATCACTTTTTACATGTAAAGACATTGATGAAGTTCAGGATGAGCCTGTAACTGATCTCAGGCAAAACCTGGTGTGCTATTACAAGGTGGAAAGGATGGGGAGAGGGAGATGAAGGGTGGGAGCTGTGAAAACATAGCTTTTCTTGCCATTAAATGAACGGGACTATAAAGGCACCATAAGGGAGATATTATTTACACTTGCCTGAGGGCAATAATATATCTGGGCTATCATTTTTGCTTGTTCAGTGGAAAAAGTGAGTTTGCTTTATTCAGTCTAGTTTAAGATGTGATTCTTTCATATGTGGGATCTCTTTTCCTTGTTGTTTGTTACCTGGATGTATCCAAAGAAATAAGAAGTTTCAATTGCAGGTTATTGTGATTGGCCAGCTTCTAGGCTGGTGCACAAAGTTCATCTGATTAAAAAAAAATACCCTGAAAGGCTTCAGCTAAAGGGAACTAAAGATATACTTGACTGGGCCAGTGTAAGGATGTTTGTGTAACTTGCCCCTCCACCCCACACTCCTGAAGCATTATCTGTAAGAATGACTGACAACATTCTGGAACTTTAATTTAGTAAAGTTGCACTAAAATTCGTGCTGATGTTGGGCACCAGAATCTGGTCCTGAAATGTACATGTTGTTGCATCCAGTGGTAATTTGGTTATCAGTGCCTCCATCTTATTAAGGGAGAAACAAAAAGTAAAATAACAGAAAGCAAAAGAGAAAATTAAAATGACTCATTTCAGTTTAGGAAGCTTCCAGGAAGGACCAGAAGAACCAATGGAAGAATAGTTGAAAGAAAAAAAGGAACAGAAAGGGTAATGATGAAATCCAGGGATACAGGGAGGGAAAGGGAGAAGTGCGAAGAGTAGAAACAGGGAAGTGGCAAAAGAAAAGGAGAAGCTGCTGTTTTAAGGAAATGGGAAAGGTGACTTACTGAAATAAAGCAAAAGAGAGTAAGGAATGGGATTTTAAAAGGAGACAATAAATAAAGAGTAAATGGATTTTGAGGGATTGTAATGGGAAGAGGCAGTAAGGAAAGAACAGTAAGCTGAGGAGAGAAAAGCAGGGAGCAAATTAATTTTATCTTCAGTGTTAAAGAATAAAAGGAGTTAAAACAGAGCACTTATTTCCCTCCAGAAGACACATACTCATCTGTTTAAGTGGTATTAGATGTAAAATAGAAGCAGGGTTTGTAATACAGTCTCTGTGAGAGTCTGTCCTCTAACTCTGTGGTTTTTAACTCCTTTCCATTTTTGGACCTTTTAGCCCCATAGAGATCCAACCCTTCCAGAGTGAATTTTATCCTCACTACTGTAGGTCTGGGGGCGTTATGTTAACCTTTTTTGAAAAACACTTGGAAGTAGCCCACAGATGCCCAAAGAGTCCTCAAACAGCTGATGAAAAACTCTGGGCTGGGTGGAGATGGCTGATGCTACTTCTGCAGATTGCTCCCATAGCTCAAGAAGCAGCAACCTACACCTCGGGAAAACTAGTCCCAAGTTTCAACTCTGGTGTTAGTCCAGTCAGATGGGAAAATTATCTCAAAATTAGTACATGTTTTGGTGAACAGGGCAGTCTTACCACACAGATTCAGACTTGAATGTACCACGTAGGAAAAATGATAATGAAGGTAAGCTTCCATCACAGACGTGGAGAATAATTTTTTAGGCAGAGTCAGAAAACCTGATTCTGTGCTGATTTTTACAAATGACAACTCTGATTTCTGGAAACCTCTTTCTCTTATATGTGCTATGCAGGGATAAAATTGACCTGTCAGGGCTACAGTAATTTCAAAACTTAATACAATTAAAACCACAAAACACACAAGACAGAGACAGGTTTTACTCATGTTATCACTACACATTTGAGTTTTGTACTTCTCATTATATTTTCACCAGACCAAATAGGTTTAATGGAACTGCATGACCATAAACCAACATAGGATCTGGATGGGACATGGAGATTCTAATTGTGTTACTCTGACTGACATTCTGCAGTGGCATAAATGCTTAGGCAGGAGGGAGCTTCTGCTGTGAGGCTGGGAGTCTGTTCCTCTTCGTAATGGTGTCTACAGCTCTGTTTAGCAAGGAGACAAACATGTTTTAGTTTTAATCAAACGTCCACAGTGTGTGAAGTAATGTGGATAAAGCGTGAAGGATGAAGTGTGAAGGATGTGGAGGCAGGACTTGGTCAGAAAAAGGTAAAGAACTATTTTTTTCTGAACTGCAGACTCCTGGAGGGCTGCAAGGACCACACCATGGGGTGGTATTCAGCCTAATTTCTCTGCAGAGAGAGAAGAACCCAGTACATGTTGGTCTGGGTGATGAGCTGCTTTAAGGGAAAACAGAAATTAAGAACATGGATGTCACCTCTGTTAAAAGAATGCTGTTTCAGGGGAAATGTCCCCTGCAGTTTGTGATGAAAGAGAGAAATGGATGGGAAAAGAACTGGTAAATGTTCAGGGGGAGGTAAATGAAAGATATTTTATGAGATGGAAAATTAAACTGGCAAGAACATCAGAGCATCTGGTGGCTGTACTGGGTTTTACTTTAACTTCCTGCTAGTCTTAATTATTAATTTAATTTTTATTTTAACTGGAGTGTTATCCTGTGTCTTTACTGAGATTAATTTAGCTTTGATTTCAAAAGGGATCAGGATAAAACCCATATGACACAGTGGAACAGGGTTCATTTTTCATTGTGGTTTCATTTTCTTTTTTCACTGAAGAATTTCAAGCCAGGACATGTCTCAGTGGCCTGATCTCAAATGCACACAGGAACAGTTTCTCTGTTTGCTTTGCAGGGAGGAGCTGGCTCGCTTCAGGAGAAGTTCAAGAATGGACACAACTGATTTGCTGTCAGTTTTTGGTGCTGGCTGCAGCTCCTGGGTACCAGCAGTGGTGAAGCAGCATTGTGTAGCAAACAAGTAAATGTCAGTGACTGTCAACCACTGGATAACAACACTTGGATTTCCAAGGTACCTCTGCCCACATTGAAGGAGGGAGCTGCTTTTTTTTCCCTATTATTCTGCAACATTGCTCTGCTTAGCTGAAAATACTCTAAATACATTCCCACTTCTGATACAGCTACCTAAATAAGGACAGACTGTTGCTAAATTTCTGTCATAATTATAGCAGGCACCTGTTCATGGCCACTAAAACCGAGGTTGCTAACACATTTCCACAATAACTTCATGCTTAAAATTTTCCAACCAACTATCTTTCGGGAAGAAATTTTCCACATTTGGCCTCTGCTTGAGAGGAATTTTTTTTTCCCTTCTAGGCTTGAGAAAAACGATGCCAGCTGTCCTTGAGCACAGCGTGAATTATAAAATTATGCCTCTGAAGTAAAAAGGACTTCTTAGGCTGCACCAAGCTGAAATATAAAGCTTGTTCTAGACCCTTCTGAAGGGCAGAGTTTTTGTCTGGCACTGTACTTGACACTGACTTACCTAGATTAATAAAAATACAGCAGTGAGTATGTTTTGACAGAGCTGAGAATGATTTATCTATAGGTGAGTGCAAAAGAAGAGCTTGCAGCTCATGGGAGCTGTAAATGGAGAGCTGCCAGGTGGGTCAGGGGAGTTCACTGCTGCCCTCACAAAGTGCACTTCATTGTTTGCAGAGGACAGGGTGCGACTGCACCTTCCACGGGAGGGAAGCCGACGTCACTGCTCCAGCCTTCCCTACCCCACCAGGTGATTCTTTTTCTTTCAAAAGCAGCCAATTAAATGCAAAATAGGAGTGCTAAATTTGCAAAGTTGAGCATACAGCCACCGGGGCATTTAAAAAGCTAAGTTTACTACTCCTGTCTGTGTGGCCAATATGTATGTACATCTATCTATCTATCTATCTGATATCTGTCTATCTATCTATCTATACATACACATCCAGGCAACCACATGCAAACAGAGGGGAGATACAGAGGGGCTTTCAAACTGCTATTAGAAACCTGTATCCTTGACAAAATTAATATATCCCAGAATATACCACTTGAGACAGGTTACCTATTACCAAAACTAACATATTGAACGTTAGAAAATTAATTAAACATTTGGAGCACTTGGTTGGGATATACATTTTATATATGAAGATATAGATTTTGCAGTGGTTTGGTTAGAATGTCCTCAAGCATGAAATGCCCTGGTCTTTCCATGTGAAGTACAGAGACTTGAAATCTGTCTTAACAACTAGTTTGCATGTACTATATATGAAATATTATTGTACTGGGTAATCCCGTGCATCTGTCTTAGCAAGATTTCTGTGTCTCCTCTGGGTATTTTTTTTTTTTAAACATCATATTTTCTAGCACTTTGAGGGCTGTTAGAAGGCAACTTCTGTCTGTTAACAAATCAGAGGGAAAAAAGAACTAAACAAAAACCCCTTGACCACAGCCACAACCGTATTTCCCTCTCTTCTGTAGGAACTCCCTGTTTTTTTCACGAGATCATAAGGCAATAGCGTTACGCTGTGTTTTAAGAAAAGTTAGAAAAAAGCCCTCATCAAAACAAAGAAAAATCCCAAACAGTGTTATTTTTAGCTTTCTATAATTTCATTAAACGGGTCTTTCCTCCTCAGAGTAAAAATCGAAGCCTTCTTCTTCGTGTGAAATGAACTTTTAGCTGTCATCTAAAGTAGCGGCGGCGGGGGCGGGGAGAGTAGGAACGGT
>VZRZ01004456.1:60538-103226 GCA_013398175.1 Climacteris rufus
GGCCCCGGGACCCCGGGAGCGCCGGGATGCCCGAGCGGCGGCGGCACCGCGGGGCGGGCGCTGGGAGGGCAGCGGGGCGGCCCGGGCGGTGACAAACCCGCGCTGCCGCGCACGGAGTTAGCCCTGGTGTTCCCATAAACCGGGGGGAACCCGTGCGAGCCGGGGACATTCACTTTCCTTTCCGTCTCGGTGTCTCGACATGAAGTAGATCAGTTGCTAAACTGTTGCCTAAACAAATCAGGCGTGACACAACAGCGAACTTGTTTCATAGAACCAGCTTCCTGTTAGAAATCAATTTTGCCGCTAGTAACAGCATTTGAGAAGCTGGAAGGCAGCGGGCAAATGTTCGGGAGCGATGTGGGATGTCGGAAAGCTTAAGGTCAACTAGCGTGCACAGAGGTTGTGAACTGTAATTGCTCTTAATGCTGTTTAAGATTAACCTCAGTGGTTATCAGGGTTTATTGCATCAGCACCAGAGGAAAAGGAATTCGTATGAAGAAATAAACCCAAGAAGCACAGTCAGCCATCTGCTGTTAAGCAAGAAAAAACTGAAAGTAGTCACTTTCAATATTAATATTAAACAAGAATATCCTTAAATAATAGAAATGCGCAGCTGGGAAGCATGTTCCAATTTTAAAATATTGGCAGATGAGTTGTAAAAGCTCACTGTAGATGAAAAGAGTCATCAGCAGAACAACAAACAAAAAGCAGGGGAGAATCTAATGAATAAGGTTGTTTGAACCTACCTGAATTGGGAGGGTACCATGAATAGTAAAATTGTTCTCTTTGGAGAATTCCAAAGCTAAGGATAGAGTAGTGAAGCATTAGTTCACCGCGGGAACAAGCCGTGCCGGCAGCAGTGCAGGGCTGTGAAGTGTTCAGCACCTCCAGGGGCAGCAACTGCAGAAGGTCTCAAAGCAGCCCCAGCACAGGTCCACGTGCGTGGTCGAACAGAGTAAACAGAGATTGTATCAGAAAGGCCACAATGGAGCTTTAAGGCTTGATATTCTTATTCCTGCTGTTTCCCCAGCCTTTACAAACCCAGAGAAAATGAGATAGTGCTCTTGATGGCTTATAGACAGAGATACAATTTGAACAAAAGTTGGGAAAAGGAAGGGCAATTTACTGCAATTTTTGAAATAGTAAAATCTAATTTTCCTATTTGTATAACATTTCTAAAAGCATATTTGTTCCTCAGAAACTGGAACACATCTACCTTATTGTTATGAGAAGGGAATCTATTCAGCTTACTGAGGACATAGGGCTGATTATTTCTGTCATTTGTATCGTGGTGGCTCCTAACAACCCCAGAGGCAGACTGGAAGCCACCTTAGCAGGCACTGTTCAGAAGCCCTGCCCCAGGAAAGCAATCCAGTGGCAAAGAGCTCTGCAAAATGGGATTCGGCTCACAGCAGAAATCCTTACACAAAGCTTAGACCCCTGGCAGGCCTTCCCTTCCCTAAAGTCTGAGCAATTAGAGGTGCCTTTCAGGATGTTTGTGAGGTCTGTGAGCTGTTCTGACAGGGGAGCAGCAAGTTTCTACGGTCAAGGACACTTTCTCCTGCTGTGGGCACCTGGCCACTCCTCTTTTTCACACTAGTGACAGGTGGATGAGAGGACCTGGAGCCATTATAGCAAGGTTTTGTTGGTGCTCGTGGTACACTTAGCACTAACCAGTAGACATGCACAATTAACACAATTTCTCAGGCACGAACATTCTTGGTTTCCTCCGGTGCTGCTGCTGACCTTAATTAATAGTTCACCTAAGCTGAAAAATAATTGAATAAACCACTAGAACTTGAAAATTATTAGCCCAACTAATTATTTTGTAGGCTGGAAGAGAAGTTGTGCTGTTAATTTAAGACTCCTGGTTGGACTGAATTATGCAGAATTAACTTTGTTGAATGAAGCCATCACCAGCATTCAAGGAGACCGAGTCAGTGGAAATGACTGAAATTTTTGCTAGCAGTGAGGGGTTCAGTGTCATCTGGAATTAGCCTGTTTAAGTTATTTGAATGGTTGAATGTTGGTAAATCATAAATAATACTGGGAGAACTTCAGCTGGAAATTAATAGGGCCATTTCTGACTTGCTGAAAAAGAATAACTGCTAGCTTTCTGAGATTATAGGATTAAACTGTATCAGTACTTTAAATGTGACTCATGAGCAGGGGCTTTCTGAAGAGAATTACATAAATTTCCCAAGGTCTTTCTGAATAACAAATTGTTCCAAATAATTTCCACATCTTGAATAACTACGGGTGAAATCCTGGCTCCTTTGAGGTCAACAGAAAAAGTCCTCTTGATTTCACTGGGGTCAGGATTTCACCCCCAGACACTGGGAAATGTTCAGCTCTTGTGTGGTGACTGGGTGAGGAAGAAGTGAGGAAGACTCTGCAGTTGGATATGGCATTTTCTACCAACAGGCAATTTACTGTCCTCAGATTTTTATGTTTACTTCACTTAGCAATGAACCAGGTTCTATTCTCATTTGCACCAGTGTGGATTTACAGTGTATTTTTAGATATCTCGGAGCAAATTCTATCTTGTCAAGGCACATGACCCCAAACATTTCTTGCTGGGTTCCAGAAGTAACGTACGGGGAACTGTGCAGTTCTGGGTTGACCATGTGGAAATTATCTTACCCACACTGCTACCCTAAGGCAACTATTTACTTACCTGCACTAAGTTAATTACAATTGCCTTTGCTGTAGTTATTGTAGTTCTAATCCAGAGTAGATAACACATACTGTAATTATCCATACAGCTATTAAAAAAAAACCCAAATCAACAGAAAAAGTCTACACACCAAAGAAAGCTGGAAAACCGACAAAGTAAAATCCAATTTAACACAAGTCCCTTTATGAACAAGGGGAGTATTACAATCTATTTTGCTGTGGATTTGCACCTTTTGTCCCTTGGACCACGCACAAAAGGTGCTCAGTTTTCTGCCAGAGCTCTTATCTCACCTCTGCTGAGTGAGAGATGGACTGTGTCTTGCGGGGATGTGTGCCTCAGCTCACCCACCGTGTTTGGATGGCTGACTGCTGAGTTTTGCCTTTTCCTCCCTCAGTGGGGCCAGCAGCTTTCACAAAGCACAGAGGGGCCTCTCTCCCTTCAAAATTGGCTAAAAAATAAGAATGACTAAAAAGAGAAAGGTAGAGAGCGCTGTTAGGTAGGTTCATTTTCTTAGAAAACCTACTAGTAAGGAGGTTTCTCCATGGGTTTACATTTGCATAATTCCCATAAATCTCTTCAATCACTCTGTTTTACATCATGAGAAGATCCAACCATAAATATTTAAGAATTTCAAGCCTCTCGTAGAGGGCACATAAGGACAGTTTCAAATTTTACAAGAGCAAAGGAATGAGACAAACGGCTTCACATTTTTCATGAGTCAATCCCTCCAACTCAGCCTGTGCTGTGGAACCCCAGAGCATGGACAGACTTTTGCCTTTGTGCCAGCTCTTATCATTGACCATTTTTCAGGAATTTGTAGCCAGATCTACAACTGTGTGTAAAATTGAGTGTGATAATTTTGTGACAGATCCTATTGTCGTTAGCAAGCTTCAGCTTCTAGTAGAACTCATTGAACTAAATGTAGCTGACATCAAGGTATGGTCTGTCCATTTGAAGCTGGAATTCATGGTGGTATTGCTCTGAGGATGAAGATATTCTTACTCTCCTTCTATGTTTTAAATAATAATACTACTTATTTGCTTTCTGATTTTTGTTCTTATTTTCTTTCTCTTCCTAGTCACTCCATTCTCATTTGCCACACATTACCAGTTTAAAACTTAATAATATACATACTTGCACACATCTTTTTTTAATATTAAGTTTCAGAAGAATCTAGAAATCTTGTCATTTGCTGATGCTATTCTTACTGTGATTTAACGCAAAGTTGAAATGTTTACTAGTGGACAAATTCTTAACTGCTTGTCTCTGGTCAGAGATTGGGGTAGACTAGGAATGGGGAGTGAAGCAATGTAGGAACTACAGTATTATTCACAGTATGAAATACACCTCTAAGATATTTGCCTTTCTAAAGTTGTTGAAAGAATATTATTATTATCTCTTTTTATCTTTCAGCAAAATGATGGTCCAACACTCAGGCCAGGTATCTGCATTAGAAGTCAGCGCCTCCGCAATTGTTCCCACTTTGTCCCCCGCAGGGTCACTGGGGTTTGATGATTTCACAAATTTAACCCCTCTGGTGAAGGAGGAACTGAGGTTTGCCATTCAGAACAAGCGTCAGTTCCACAGGATGTCTTCTACTTTGGACACGGTGACTGTTTCTGAAAGGCCAGTTGAAACATCAATGATGAAAACAGAGGTATGGCTCTCTAAATAGAATTTTGGTGTGAATGATGAATTCTCTAGCAAAATGTTGCCCCAAGACCAGTAATTGTGTCAACAATGCACAACCCTGTGTACTATACTTGTTGCCTTTGAGCCAGCTGCTTGGCTCTCTGTTGAGAGGAAAACCCTCGAGGAAACCCTCTGCTGTTTCTCATAGTTGGATATTTTATTTCAGATTATGGACTACAGACAATGTTTTACAGTGATTAGAGCAAGTGCTGATCTGGTTTCCCTGCCTACTTGTGGCTGGACTTGGAATAAGTCACTGCTGAAGTTCTGTTTCCCTGAGGACCCTTCAGCAGAACCTGTGGGCGTTAGACTAAGATAGATGCTATGTCCACACACTGTTTTTGCTTAAAGATAACACTATCCATGGAAAACACTAATCTTTGAAAGTGTAGAAATAGCTTTAGATAAGGAAGCAGCTACATCTTTGTCTGAGCCTCCTCTGAGGAGACAAAACAAAGCTTGAAGAAATGTGTTAATATCCTCTTTTTGGTGCTGCCTTTGGTTCACTCACCCTCGCTGCCTCACTCACGGCACACCCTCCACTCTGCTCCCCGTGCTCCTCCTCCCTTTCCTCCCTGGGAAATGGGGGAGAGATGGAGGTGTGGGAGTCAGCCTGGGGAGACACGCAGCAAGTTTTTTGAATACCACTGACTTAAAATGAGTCATACATACAACCAAAATGCAGTCAGGTTTTTATTGACAATTCTAATTAAGTTACTACCCTTTTACTGTATGGCAAAGGTCAGAATCATATTTTTAGCTAACTCATGATGTGAGCACTGACAACATTATCCATGTTGATTTTAAAAATGCAGAACATATCAAAATACAGGTCTCATACTTACAGCATCTTATGGATTGTGTGTGTCTGTTTTTGTGGGACAGTATTCTCCTGAAGAGGACGAAAGAAAAAAGCGAAGAAGGGAAAGGAACAAAATTGCTGCGGCAAAGTGCCGAAACAAAAAGAAGGAAAAAACAGAATGTTTGCAAAAAGTAAGTGACTGGTTAGAATTGTTCTTAATTTGTCATTCTGCCAGAATACAAACAGATAGCATGGGGTACCATCATAGTAGGAAATACAGAAAGATGTCACCCAAAACTCTGTAAAGCCTTCAAAACATTAGTTATAAAAAATAAACATGCCATATATTTAATGCAACCCCAGTTAAAACTGGTATAAAGTGAAAGCATAGTAGGAGTGTCAGGAGATTACTGTTTCAGTGACTGATCTTGTTTATGGGGAAAATATTAATTTGAATGTGTACACTGAACACAAAAAGGAGTAAAATCATAGTTCATAAAATATTCATTGTGGAGAGCCTGCAAATACCTACAAGTAATTTCTGACTTTATGAACTGAGTTTCATGGTAGCTTATCCCTGAATTTTCTGTCCTAGTATCCCATCATGTCTTCAGCTCCTGTGCTGTCATATAGAACTATATTACAGCAGCATGAAGCTGTATCTAGGTATACAGGCCTGAATATTCTTATATCTAGGGGCAGGGAAAAAGGCTGTGTTCTCCCTTTGTTAGCTTAACATGGATGTACAGATATGTGATATGATTTTCCAGGGAGTTAATAAACAGTGTAGATAATTTTGGGTCAATTTTTGACCCAAAAAGCTCAGAATCATTTTGCAGAAGATAGCAATAATGCTTTGGGTATCTGTCGCTGTAAGTGAATACAAGTCTGAATTTGGATTTTCAACTTCCATTGTGTTCTCTAAAGGCCAAAGGAGGTAACTGTCGATCTGTTTGTCAGACTATCACCGACTGGGGAATGTATAGTTCCATCATTACAGCACACTAAGCACGTGTGATTCCTTTCTCTGACAGCCATATCCCTTCCCACCCATAAAAGACCACATAAGATATTAGATAAACATTGCAACCACCTATTTGAACTTCTCAGTGTAATAGCTCTGTCTGTCCTTTGTGACTAGGAATCAGAGAAGCTGGAAACAATCAATGCAGAACTGAAAGCCCAGATTGAAGAGCTGAAGAATGAGAAGCAGCATTTGATATACATGCTCAACCTTCACAGGCCCACATGTATAGTTCGTGCACAAAACGGAAGGACACCTGAGGATGAAAGAAATCTTTTTATTCAACAGATCAAAGAAGGCACATTACAAGGTTAAGTGATACAGCAAACATGGAAATATTTATAATGTTTTTAACAGCTACCAGAATCCATGGGAGAGCCTGACATAATGTGTAGGATTCTATTAGTCAAGAGCCTTTAGGAAGGGCAGATTGCTTTCTTAAGCGGAAAGAATCATTTTGGCTTGACAGCGATTCTTCCCCTTTGGGAGATCTGGTCTCAATCAAATTGAAGAGCCTTCTGCCTCAAATATAGGTTTTGCACCTGTCATACTTGCTGTTCCTAGGAGCTACAAACAACAGCTTCCGAAGTTTTAGCTCTCTGCTAGTGTACAGTATCTGCAGATACTCACGGCGTTTGCGCTAGAACACTCTGACTCCCAGTGATGCACATGGTACAGACAGCTGTGCTGGAAGGACACTACTTTTCCTTGTTGCTGGTAGGGAAAGAAAACTGAGTAGTTTTGAAGTTTCCAGGAGGATGGTTTCTGGCAGAATGTACTGATGCGTAATGTTGCATTCTAACCTCACACACACACACACAAAAAACCCCTGTAGTTCCAACTAAGCTTTGCCTCTTTTTCACAACACTCGTGTGGGTTTTTTCTGTGACTCATCTCAGTGACTGAGTTTGAAGAGCCTGGTAGGTGTGACAAACAAATGTTTCTTGCAAAACATATATGTAGCCTAGCTTGTATTTTATGAGCTATCACCCCACATACTATCCTTGGGGGACTACAGTTTTTCCTTGAATTGCTGAAGAGCAGCTCATACCACCACTTAGTGACTTGGTGAATGGGACCCACTGGAAAGAGGGAACTAACTGTGGAGGGCTATTGGCAGAGGTTTTGCTCAAGTAGAGAACTACAGGACTGAATCCCAGACTCCTGAACCTTGAATTTTTTTTTTTTTTTAATTCATCTAGGATCTAATCCTACAAGCCTTAATTTGTGCTATTAACCCTCACTCACAGGAGTTCCATGGATTTCAGTGGGTCTGCTGATGCAGATAGCTTTTACAGGCATAAGAGCTTGACAAAGCTTTTTCCATCCTGTTCAAGATTAATTCCTTTTGCCAGGTGATTCAGAGGGAAAAATCATGATTGCAGCTACTTTTATTTTACATATGAGTGGCAACTACAGTCAATCAAAAGTGTTGCTTAGAATCTGAAGGAGGCAAGAGTTTTGATGTAGTGAATGATTGTTTGTATTTTTTATTAATACTAACCTTGGATGTTTTTGAACTGGTAGAGGAGCTGCTGGACAAACCAGTTGGAGCTATGAGTGTTTAAATTCTGATGTTTCTGTGAAATTCTCAGATTGTTTATTTCTATATAAAATATACCCTTACAATTTTTTGTAAAAGAAAATATTATCCTTATTTATCACTAATATCATAATGAGTAGAGTTAATAAATACTGCGAGCAAGATAAAACTGAAAACACAAGTGTTGCGCTGTCTTTTTACCTTTTTCTCTTGGTGTTTAATGTTATATATTCCTAAATTTCACCAGTTGTATTTGAGACACCACTATTGAAAACACTTATCCTTCATCTTTTTGGAAGATGAAGCACTGAGTATCTTGAACGACTGGGTGAAGAAATTACACCTTCCAAAATTCTGTATCTCCATCAGTGGTGTCTGACTGTTCAATGTCACAATATAAACAAAGCAGAATACAAGTGGAGCTTACAGTGCATAATATTTTACACCAGTTATGCAGTGTTGAAATTGTGTGTTTGTTCTAAAGGCTACATTGAAAGATACCTCAGCCATGAGCTTCTTACCCTGCAAGTCTCGCATGAGTCCATCACATATCCTACCTGATCCTTATATGATTGTTATATTCTGCAACAGAACTACTTAGTACCTTTTCCTAAGATCTGGATATATTGTAATGTCCTATATCACATGTTAAAGATATGTACTTCATGTATCTGAAAAGTGAATGTGTTACAAAGATAACATACTAGGTCCAATTCTGTCTTAAGAATGCATTATCTTTCTGTGTATTGGAAGGAGGTTCCATTGACTTCAGTGAGAGTTTTGTTCATGTCCTGTAAGCAGAGTTTGGAGCTTCTGTGGCAACTTCTCTGGCTTAAAGGGCAAGTTCTGTGTGTAATTGGGCCGGCTGTTTATCAGACAACAGATACACATGAAGTTTACAATA
Source organism: Climacteris rufus (assembly GCA_013398175.1). Classification (NCBI taxonomy): domain Eukaryota; kingdom Metazoa; phylum Chordata; class Aves; order Passeriformes; family Climacteridae; genus Climacteris; species Climacteris rufus. The sequence continues at coordinate 69,181 of VZRZ01004456.1, forward strand.
AACTCATTGAACAATGCTCATTGTTATTTGACTCCTGTAATGTGGAAATACAAAACCAAGGCATCATCCCAGTATCGTACACCTTGGCTTTGCTTTTTGCCTCTCAAATACCAGCAGACAAAGCTGTTTGTCTCATCATTGGTTATGAAGAGTTACCACAGAGACTAGAATATAATGACAGAATTCATGTGTCTCCCTTAGGGAATCTGTATGGTTGCTTTTAACCATATCACTGGTGACGCAGGCGTCATTGCTTTTGTGGCTTGATCTTATTTACTCAGCATGCCAAATGTTAATATGGTACCACTACTATTGTCTGAAGATAATCTATTTTTGTTTCTTTACATGTGCAGTCATAGCTGCTCTGTATTGCCTTTGTATGTGTGTGTGTGTGTGCGTGCTCCTGCACGCTGCTCTGGAAGTGATGGTACTCAAGGGCACTTGACTGTGCCCAGGAAAAGGGTGTTTAAGCAGCTACACAGAAATGGTATGTTGCATGAGTTTTCTCAAAGTGTATTTTATCCAGGAGAACCCTTCAAATGCATTAAAAGCAGTTTGTTTTCTATTCTCAAGTTTGTTTTGATACTTTAATAAAAAAGAATTAATATATATTTATTCACGTGTCATTTAATTCATTCTAAGTTTCAAGGTCCAGGAGTAACTTTATTTTCTTAAAACAACACTGAGATATCAAAAAGCAAACACACTTTACAGGTTTGCAACAGTAAGTGTCTTATAAAGTGAACTGGTGCTGTTTGCTGCTTGTCAAAGTATAAACAAAATGTTGTTATTACAAGGTTGATTGTGAATTCCAGGCTAACTTCTTATTTCTGGCCTAGAGCTTAGATTAAACAACTGGAAAATGGAGCTCCTAAACCTCTCCTAACCTTGTAACCAACCAGCTGATAGTTATTTCAACTTTCTGATTCCCTAATGAGTTTAATGCTTTTGCTACTCTGAAGCTTTAATATTTATGGATTGCTTGTTATAATGACATGGAAGATACTAAAGAAGCGTGGCATGATTAGGGCTGTGGTTTTTTTCTCTGTGTCTGTGTGTTGGTGTGTCTGGGGAGAAACACAAGGAAAGCTGAACAAAATGTTCCCTCTTGCTTTTCCAAAACTAAGTATCTACAGACCCAGACAGAAGTCCCTGTGTTTTGACAGCCGGTGATGTGAACAAAAACTTTTGGCTTCAATCCATTGCAAGCAGTCATAACTTGTAATACAGAGGCCAGATAGAAGGCCAGGAGCTCCAGGGATCAGGAAATCCATTGCTCTATTGCAAAATGCAGTTAAAAATATCATTTGGAAGGAAGATCTAGGCTACTATGAACTTGGCAATGTTGAATACTTACTTTCCTTATTGGTCCATCCATTTACAGTTGTGCAGTAAGTACATTCATGTCCATGAGTACATTCACCCTTTCACACATTCTCCTGTAGCGGCTGTCAAACTGTGCTTTTGAATACCCAGTTCAACGCTAAAGTGGTAAATTTAAATGTTGTCTGTCTGGCCTGGTTTTAGGAAAACTTATCAACAAAATTAGGCTATGAATTCCTGAACTGGTATTTTATAATATTTTTTTAAAAGTGGTATGAGTTGAAACCATGAAACTGCCATTGGTCTCTGACATGTTCCTAATAGCATAGTTGGTATTCCTTGAGCAATTATAAGTCATAACTTCTCTTCAGGTCTTGTTCTGGATGCTAAATCTGTGTGTAGAGGCCATGTAGACCTTAAAGCACACTGGAATTTACACTGTACATTGACAAGGAGAATCTTCCTTTCTAGCTCCTTCCCTGATGTAAATGAATAAATAGTAATATTGAAGGTAGGTAGAGACAATTATTTTTACAAGGATGGAAATGTTTAATGAAACTGAATAGCAACAAATTTAAATTTGCAATAACTTTTCTACCTGAAACCATTAGGATTTGAAGTTATTGACTAAAGGCATAGTTTTGCAAAAGAAACTTGATGATTTATGAGTAATGAAAATTAAGAAGTGCAGTTGTTTGTCAGTAGCAAAAGAGTTTTGAAAACAAAATCTGCTTCATCTTCGGAGATCCAGAATGCTGACTGTATCTCACACCCATTTTCCTTGGTGGTTTTGGTTTCCTTGCCTCCTCCCCTTCAGCAGAGTACTGGTCTAGGCACAAATCTCACTCCTGCTGGCCATTGTCATGTTTCCATGTTTGCCCAGTGCCCCCACCTGGAAACCCTGAGAATTACCCCTGGATTAAAAGTGCAATAATATTAATTAACATAATTATTTAGTAACAGTCTTCATTAGTTTGTAATTGCACCAATATATTTTCATTTCTATAATAGATGTCATTCCTATTTAAATGTAGTTAAGATAATGAGTGACAATATTTTTGAAAAATCCTGTTATTTAAAATTCATTTCCTTAATGGACACTCTGAGTCAGAACCGCTGACTCTACAGATAAAAATAGTTATTTGCTAATTTTCAGAGCTATTAGATCTTCAAAGCCATCACAGTTAAAAAGAGAATACACTGGAATCTATTCTTAATACAGCATCAGTTCTGGCTGCACGTCTTTGCTATTGCTGACAGTGATCCATGAACCAAAAAAAACACCCCAGCCTAATGATTTTCAGACCCCAATCTAAGTATACTAGAGCTGACACTCAGAGAAAATTATTAGACCTATGAAATGAATAAGCAGAGAATGGAATCAAACTGAGAGTTAAAGCTGGAACCCTTTCCTTTTGAGAATTTAGCATCGTTATTTCTGTAGACTCCACCAAAATGATGGGTGCCCCAACGTGCCCACTTAGTGGGAATGCCCACACAGCAAATAGCAGTGTGGAAGAGCAATCTTGTATATAAGCTAGTTCAGTACTGGGATCATGCCGGTGATGACAGCAAGAATCTCAGCACAGGCTGATGGATGAAGTCTCCGTGCAGCCTGAGCACAGGCTCTGCTGGCATCGGAGGGGGCTCGTTCGGAGCCAGCTCGGGTCTCGCGCTGTTCCTCAGGTCAGCACATCACGTAGCTGCTGCATTCCAACTCCACAGCTCCACCAGCCCACCCCAAGGGTCCACCCAGCCCAGTCCTCTTTCTACAGCTCTGATCAAAAGCAGCTGTCCAAGGAAGAATAAGAACAGGGCAAGTATGCTTCCCCTGGGTGCTTTCCCACACCAACTATTTTCAGCTGGTGAGTCACACAAGCTTTCCATGAATCCTTTAGGTAGTACCCTTCCACAAATCTTTCTGTCAACTGTTTGACCAGTTTCTCATCCACGGGACCAGCATCTGCAGTAACTTTTGGCAGCAAGTTCCATAGGGCTATCACCACTTAGAAGAAGAAAACCATTCCTCTTTGTTTGACTCTCTAACTCTATTTGTCCCAGCCATGCTGTCTTTTCTTTTTTTTTTTTTTTTTTTTTGGCAGCCATTTTACATCCTTGATAATTCCTGTTACCCAGTTTTTCTGGGAAAACTGTGGCTTTTCCTAAGATAAAGGAAATCTCTTCCCTAACCCTTTTCCTCACCCTTTAACATAAAGGAACCATAACTACACAGAGTATTCAAGTTGTGGTCAAGCCACGGATTGACACAGAGGGATTTTGATATTCACTGATGTTCACTTCAGAAACGAGGTTTGCATTTTTGATGACTGCCAAGCATTGTCTCACACAATGCAACTATTTATCATAATCCCAAGATCTCCTTCCTGAACAGCAATGATAAACTCAAGCCCAACATTTCCTATTTCAGGTTTGATTTTTCCTACATACTCTACCTGTTGCTTACTTGCATTGAATTTTATTTGCCATTTGAATTTCCAAACGTAAATATAAACTGTTCCTGCCAATCTTCTGAAACTTTCTCCTGTCCATCCTGAGTAATTTTGTACCATCGTCAACCTTCTTGCTACACTACTCACCCTCTTACCAGATCATTTATGAATATGTTGGGCTGTGCAGGTCCCAGTAAAGGTTCCTGTGGAACTCCAGTGGATGACCTGCCCCTGTTGAGAGAGTTCATAGCTTAGTCTTACTCTCCTGTCTACCTTTTAATCAAGTCTTTACGCACACATATGCATTTTCTCTCTTCATAACTATTCAGTCTTTTCAAAAAATTCTTTGTTGAGGGAATTTATTGAAATCTCTTTGGAGGTGTCATAAAATACTCCTACTGAATCTCCCTGATCCACGTATCTGTCAACCCTTTCCAAGAACTCCAGATGTGCCTATAAGCCTGAATTTAGTTTTACAAAATCCATTCTGACTCTCTTGAAGTAGATTATATTTCTCTAGGTACCTACTGATTGACAGTTCTTTTATCTTAATTCCCATTAACTTGCCCGTTCAGATTAAAGGCCTGTATTTCCTTGGATTCTCCTGGAACCTTTCATAAAGTTTGGTGTCATACTCCAGTCCTTGGATACCAAGAAATATTAAGCCAGAGTGACAGTGAGAGAGTTATGCATAATTTTTAGTATTTCAGCAATTTTCTCTTTCCATTCTGTTTGAGCCTTTTAGTGAAAACTCAGTTGATTAGTGCTGATGCTTCTCTAAAACTCAACCCATGGCCACTTCAGTTTCAGACAGATCCTCTGCTTGTTTGCTTCCCTTTGCCCTGTGCTGAAGAGGGTTCTGGCTGGGGAATGAGCTCTCCTTCTGCAGCTTCTCAGCTCTCTGAGTGTTCTCTTTGTACCCTGATCATCAGTTGTCACTAGGCTTTCTAAGAGGTTAATTATTACTAATACATCTGAAGGGTGATTAAGTATTTACTTCAGTTCCTTTAGCCACTCTATTCCCTCAGCTTTCCCCTGACAGGCTTCTGCCCTAAGTGCCATCTCCTGAATATCCCCTGCTACAGGGTCGTCATCATCCTCAATCACATTTGGAGCTTTTAGAGTCTGCCAGCTACTCCAAGATTTTCTGCAACATTAAAGAGTCATTACACATCTAATTACCAGATTTTAATTCCTGCCATGCTGTGTGACTTAAATACACAAACTACCCAATGTCTCAATTCCTCCATCTGAAAGACAGGGATGATAACTGATGATATTCTTTCTGCCTTTCTTATATCCCAAGAAAAATGAAATCCATTACTTTTGAAGACTGAGTCTTTTAAACAAGTCTTACAAAGATTCATGAATTGTGTTAAGTCACTAGAAAGATACTGAACAGAAGGGTAAATTTTATTGCCATGTGATTACCACTTGCAGTGAAGTGAAATCATCCAACCCACCAGTAATAAATGGTACTCCACTCAAGGTAGGAATACATACAATATTTGGGGGTCTTTTTGGTTAGTTTTGGGGTGGTTGGGATTTTATTTGTTTGTTTGTTTGTTTTTATTATTCTTTTTTGTTTATTTGTTTGAGTTCGGGTGGGATTGGTTTTGTTAGTGTGTTTTACACTTTTTATCTTTAACAGCAATATTGACACCACGAGTGCAAACAATCTGTGAATCAAGTATATATTAAAAGATCAAACCTCCTCTGAATAAAACAAGTAGGAGGTCAGTTACCCAGGTTACAATAGAGTTATATGCTATTTTGGAACCTAAGTGGAAAATGTACATTTGGAAAATTTACCTGGCTTCAAAGGATTTATCTCACATGCAGAACTGCCCATGTGTGGAACTAAAAGGGTTCAGTCAGAGCTCTCCTGGACACCCAGAAGACACTTTCCTGTGACAGAAGGGCATGGGAGCCTTGGGGGCCATTATCCACACCACTGCCACAGTCCAAACTCTCACTCCATTGACAATTGCTTGGTTGAGAGCTGAGATGAGAACAGGATAAATTGTTTAGGGAAAACTGAGTGTACAACAGTCCCTCTGCTGAATGAAGTGCAGCTACCTTTCACTGGCCAGAACCAGGGGTCCTTTCTCAGCTGGCTTGGACAAGCACAGCCCTCGACTCTGGTGTGGTGAGAACTTCCCCTCTGTTTTCAGGCTATGACAACCACTGAAACTGGATCACACAGGGCTTGTAACTCTCACATTTGTAGCTAACTCCTGGGGGTTTATCACGTATTTTCCAAGCCCCAGATCTGAAATACATGTGATGGTGTGAGATCCTTCTTCCTCTTGACTGGCAAAAACCACTTAGACATACTACTTGTGTATACTAATTTCAGAAACCAGGAGGAAAAAAATTAAATTTAATGCATTAGATTGTTCACATTTCATGTTTAGAAACAAAAGTTCTGCTTTGTTTGTTTGTGCATGGGTGTGTGGGGGGTGTCTTTTTTTGAATGTCTGGGCTTGGCCATACCACATTCCCCTGTTGGCAGTAAAACTATTTATGAACAGAGGAAAGGGTGACTAGAGAAACTAGTTATCTGTGTTAGTTCTGAATGCTTTACCAATATTGGGTTCAAATAAACAAATCTTTAAAATTAGTAACAAGAAAAGAGAGATTAATTCAAAAAATCACCCATCTTTCAAGTAATAGCATGCCTCTCTACACCTAGCAAAGAGCACCAAGAAGCACTCTGTTTTACATTTATCTACTTTTACTTTTATCTGACTTTCTTCAAAGCATTTTTGGCCCCCCTACCCTCTGTGAACTGACACTTCCCATCTTTCTAGGAGTCGATACTCAAATGAACAGAATGTTACAAAACTGGTTTATAGCACACAGCAAGATAATTCCCTTAAAGAGAAGGGAAACTATTCTACAGGAAGATAAAGCAAACACTAAATTGCACACTTATTCAAAAGGAGGAAATGCTACCAAAACCTGGCCGTGCAAACATAATACACTTTCCATGGACAGCAATTACAGCACCAGAGGACATAGAACATAGACAGAGAGCCATTTTCTATCCCTTCCCAAAAATATAGTGCCATCATTTAAAGACTTTTGGAGATTGGTGGGGGTCTTTCAGGCACTTCAAGATGCACTTAATTGTTTCATTATCCAAACTGTTGCACAGTGCCCCACCAGCATTTGCAATTATTGGCACAATTGTTTAACAATTTTCTAAAACACAGAAAAGGTCATTCTGGACGCTACCAGCTCCGAAAGAGCAATGCAAATATTACATCCCAGAAAATGGATTCCCACTGAAAGCTGGCCAGTCACAAGCAAAAGCAGAAAAAATTAAATTCTTTCATAACTGATCCCTTCACTCCGAATATTCATGGGCACTGACTGCACTGTAGGATCCTATTCTCTCTGCCAAGCCTCCAGCTCACAGACATTTAAGCACTGTTGTAGCTGCTGAGAGCCTATCCAGCTATGTCTGGCATTCCAGAATGCTCCTTAAGGAGTAAAGCATTAGTGTACTCCTCCTGTGCACGCAAATGAAAGAAGGATATGAATGCAAGGGCTGGACAAGACATCCTACCAAAAAAACCCTGCTAATGTGAATAAAGAGCCTTGAGTTTTAATGAGAGATTTCGATATCTGCAGCCCACACACTGCCATGTGCCATCTACATAGTCATCGTGGAAAAAACATTTAAGTGTGAATTTTTAAATCAAACCTTCTAAATACACACACAGCTCCCATGGCAAAGCTCCATGCCCCTCCCTGGAAGTGTTTGAGGCCAGGCTGGCTGAGTCCTTCAGCAGCCTGGTGTAGTGGAAGGTGTCCCTGCCCATGGCAGGGGAAGTGGAACTAGGTGGTCTCTAAGGTCCCTTCCAATCCAAACTGTTCTATGGTTCCATGAAATGTGTGTGTGATCAAAATAAATGTCACATTAGATCCTGATGGTCAGACAGGTAGGCAGATTCCCACTCAGAGCACTCTGCTGGAGCTACGGGTGTGTGCAATCACCCAGAAAGAAAATGCAAGTGAGGCATCCTGATGTTTGTGCGTGGGCTGAAACAAAGGAGAAATTTAGGGTTAGGCAGCAGAGAGTAGGAATTATGGCTTAAATCCTTCTGGGGATTGAAGTGCCACTGAGGTGCTTTAGTGCTTGGACTAAAATTCAAGCACTAAAGAGTATTTCTAAGTGTGGATAAGCAGATGCATTAGTAAGGGAACAGAAGTTAATGCCCAGTTTCCTTTAAAATGAATTCTGTGTAAAACACTTGGTTAATGTTTTTATGTCACCCTAGTAACATGATCAACATTACCATAGTAGCATCTTATATGGAAAGACAAATCACTCTAACCTCATGAAAAGGTAATTCTACTTCCATGACTCATGGCAATAAATCCACACTTGTGGAGTGAAATGGACAGACACCAACCATCCTGAGCTCCAATGATGTCAGGTTAGTTGGCTAGTCAGTGTATGTAAATTTGGAAAAAAAAAAACCCAAAACCAAGCTTTCAGTACATGTTATACTTAAATTTACAACCCTCCAAAGTTCAGCCTGTTCTGAGCAATTAACACAAAATTACTGCCAGAGCTGTGATATATTAGAATAAATAACTCTTTAAAGAGATACAGATGTTAAATGTGTATGTGCCTTGGAGAGTCATGTTAAACATTTAAAAATAACCTCAGTGATTATTGGTGTGTTTAGATTTTATAAGATCTAGGACTGGCAGAGGACTCTGTGGTTCTTGTTCTGCACCACACCACATGTGTGATCTGGATTAAATTTCAGAGGGAGGTCTCTTTTTGTCCCTTCCAGACTTCTACTTATTAAGAGGGCAGAGAGCTAAATTCAGAAGCAGAGCAGGCATATGCATCTCCAAAAACTGCATGGGTCAGATTTAACAGTGACTAAATAGTGGTACAAACTGTAATTCTGGTGTCTGAGAGATGTAAATCCTTGCTTCAGTGGTTATTCTTCAGAGTATGTAAGTTGAGAATCAGCCTGCAGATAACAAATTGTTCACAGATAGGTGCTGAGCAGAGTGACCTGCACAAATTTAACATTTATAGGCTTATAAAATAGTTATCTGCTATAGGCAGTGTTATCTGCCTTATAGCAAAGACCAACAATATCAATGGCAGCAGCAGCCACAATAGCAAGGCATGTGACAGTGGGTTGTACATTTTTCTTCTCAAACTCTATTTTATATACATATTTATATATATATATCTTCCTCAGCAGGTAAACTACAGTTTTAAGCTGAAAACCAAATTGTCCCTCATCCCAACAGTGTCACAAAAACTGTTCTGGCAGAGAAAGAAGAAGGCCAAGAGGGAAATGAAACATTTATTTTGCATGCTGTCTTTCTGGATAAGCAGAACTTTGGAAGTGTTACAGTAAAGGGTAAGAGAAATTAGAAAACTACAGTTTTCCCTCTCTGGCTCTTTTTCAGTCCTAGACTTATTGTACCCTCCCCTTCTACTCTGGGTGCCTACCTCCCTGCTCAAAACCACCAGCACATCTATCAACCAGCTCTCTTTCCTGCAGCTCCCAAGGTTCCTAAACTCCCAGCCCAGCCTAGTGTGTAACCAGTTCCTGCAAACTCAGTCACCCTTCCTGGTGGGGCTGCCCTCAGCGTGTACTCCACAGGCTCTGCAGAAAGGCTGAGTGCATCATTAACAGCAATTATTGCAAAAGCTCCTAATGTCCAGCCTCTGGTGACATGGATAACTAACAGAAGAGTTTAAGATTTATCAGTTCTCCCCAAATACACAGGTTATCTTCCCTCACTTCTTTCTTTTAAGCATCTCCAGTACACTTGTTTTGCATGCTTGCTGAGTGCTGAATTAGCTGCAGTTACTGCAGTTTATTACATATTCCTCTTTAAGGAGTAATTTACACACAATGAGAAACTTACACCATGATATAAGTCATTGTTAAGCTTGTCTCAGTCTGCATTGTAATAAACACTGCTTGGAAACCACGCATAAATTTGTGGCTTTCTTATGCCACCAAACAGCAGACAAATACAAAGTAATGGGCCATTCTTTGAAGTGCTAAAATCCTGTCTAGAAAAAACCAGGCATGGTACAATTGCTTCAATTCCCAATTCATGAGTGAGCACCAGGGAGTTTGACCACAAGGTAGTTTTCCCATTTTAAATGCACGAGAAGCCCAGCCCATGAAATTTGTTGGGAGATCTATAGTATTCCACACATTCTCATGCAGTGAAACATTTCATTACTGAGTGAAAACTGTTTTGTTTTTAAATAGGAAAAAAAGCTTAAAAAAATAGTAATGAGAAAAAGAGTCTGTTTCAAACTTTTGGCACTAAAAACCTATTGCTATTGTTTTATAATATCAGTTTTAGTTTTCAATAAACTCTAACTGTCACAGAACTGTTCCCATGGGACATGGGCAAACAAACCCCTGTAATGTAAGGCTTCACAGGGAGCAAGCAGCCCATTGAGCTTGAGCTCATCTTCTTAAGCGTTGGAAAAGACAGAAAGCTTCCTATTACCTCATCTTTCATCAATCTGTTAAGAACAAACCAAAGCAAAGTTATGCCCTTCAGCCTTTCGAACAAATTCTAACCAATCTGGGCTTTAACTGCAGCATCCGTGGTTTAGTTCATCTCCCAGAAGAAGGTGTCATTTTCTTGCTAGTACATATCAGAACCTTTCTCTTGACTGCAAGTTTTTAAGATGGTTACACACAGCTAGAGAGCCCAAATCATAGGTTTTGATCAGTAAAGGGTTGTTCGTAGAATCATGGAATGGTTTGTGCTGGAAGGGATCTTAAAGTCCTTCTAGTTCAAATCCCCATGCCCTGGCCACAGACACTTTCCACCAGACCAAATTGCTCCAAACCTGCATCCAACCTGGTCTGGAACACAACCAGGGACAGAGCACCCACAGCTTCTCTGGGCAATCTGTTCCAGTGTCTCACCACCCTCACAGCAAAGAGTATCCTATCTTCTTTCATAGAATCATAGAATCACCAAGGTTGGAAGAGACCTTCAGGATCGTTCGGTCTACCCAACACCACCAGTGTAAACATTAAACCACATCACTGAATGCCAGATCAAGACATCTCTTGAACACCTCCAGGGATGATGGCTCCACCACCTCTCTGGGCAACCTGTGCCAATGCTTGACCACTCTAAAAGTGATTTTTTTTTTTTTTAATATCTAATCTGAATCTCACCTGTCTCAGTTTCAGACACCTGTCTCATTTCCTCTTGTCCTCTCAGTGTAGGTACAGTAGAAGAGACCAACCCCCAGCTCACTACACCTTCCTGTCAGGGAGTGTCCCAAATGTTCACACGGGCCCAGCTCTCCAGCCTGTCCAGGTCCCTCTGGATCCATCCCTTCCCTCCAGCACTTTGTTTGCACCACACAGCTTGGTGTCATCAGCACACTTGCTGAGGGTGCACTCAATCCCACTGGCTGTGCTGCTGACAAAGGAGTTAAGTAGCACCAGTCCCCATTCCTGATCCCTGAGGAATGCCACTCACCTCCACATGGACACCAAGCCATTGATCACAACTGTCTGAGTGCAACCCTCCAGCCAATTCCTTATCCATTGAGTGGTTCATTCACCAAATCCATCTCTCTCAAATTTAGAGAAAAGGATGTTGTGCAGGACAGTGTCAAATGTCTTGCAAAAGTCCAAGAAAATGACATCAGCTGCTCTTTCCTTATGCATCACCACTGTAATCCCATTGTAGAAGGTCACCAGATTTGTCAGGCACAGTTTGCCCTTAGTGAAGCCATGCTGGCTGTTGCAAATAACCTTATTTTCCATATGCTTTAGCACAGTTTTCAAAAGGATCTGCTCCATGGCCTAGTCAGGCACAGAGGTCAGACTGACTGGCCTGTAGTAGTCCCCTGGGTCTTCCCTTTTTTAAATGGGGGTTATGTTTCCCCTTTTCCAGGCAGTGGGAATTTCACTGAACTGCCATGATTTCTCAAGTATGATGGATAGTGTTTAGCTACTTCTTTCAGGATGTGCACATGCATCTCATCAGCTCCCAAGGACTTGTGCACCTTCAGGTTCCTTAGAAGGTCTTGAAAGAGAACTTCTCCTAGAGCAGGCAGTTCTTCATTCCCCCTGACCATGAAAATCTAGATTAATTTTCCATGAAAAGCTCAGAGTTAGACATTTCTTCATAAAGAGAGGCAAGAGGATTCTCTTTGACTCTACTGTTGTGAATCTCCATTTAGCTAATACAGCAAAACAGAGAACAGTATTTTACCAGAGTGAAAAACAAGACAAATGGTTGCAAACATCCCCTGCAGAGACATGCCAGAAATACTTATTCGATTGAATGATTCAAGAAACTGAAGTTTGGCTCTGGGGTTTATATCCTACAATCTTGAGCTGGTAAAGATGTGAAATCCTGCCAAAAAGCTGGAGACTATTTAAAGCAGAAGAAAACATATTCATCTGTTTTTTAAATAGGAACATAAACAGCAACATAATCTGTAGACAGAAATATAAGAGAAAAGTATTAAAAGAGAAAAATTATTTCAACCCCCCCCTCAGAAATTAACATTTCCACAAGATGATTCTGAGATATTTCCTTGAAATACCCTCACTTCTGATAAATTGTAGATCAGAATACGCAGTCTGTGGAAAAAGACAGTTTCTTGCATGTCCCTTGACTTTTTTAAGGAAAACAGTCACCATCCACAGGAAAATAGGTAGTGAATGGCAGTATTAGGGACTGTGGACAATTAGAGGGAAAGAACATAATCTGGAACCATTTATTTTCATAGGCAATATAAGTGATGAAGGTTTCTGCCCCTAGCAAGACAGACTTCAGCACGAATGAAATGGATGTATGATTTCGAGAGATACAACAAAAGGCAAAATTCAATGCTTGCAATCTAGTCTTCTACTATCCTTTAGCAGGTGGCTTGGTTCTTGTACATAATTTGATCACTCAAACCCAGAACTGCCTAGTTCATACGCAGACCTTTTAATTCAGATGCGTGCATAGCACTTCCACTGTTTCAGCACAAACTGTGAGCAGGCTGTGAGTAGCACAGCACTGACTCACAGAGCTGTGGGCTATTTCGTTTCTAGTAAGGATAGTGAGAAATAAGATAGTGCCCAAACTCAGGGTTACTATCACAGTCTCCTTCTATGAAATGTGGTATTTCCAGCATGTGTTTCTCAATCAAATCATCTCCAGATCAGCTTGTGTGAACAGCTCAAAGACAGTAACCAGATATTCGCTGGCTTGCATAGTAGGCAACACCAAGCAGAAGTGAAACAAGCTTTCAAATGCACTTTACTCACAGCAGCTCTGTTCCCTCACTCCCCCAACTAAAGATAGGACAGCACATTAACACTTAATATCCGAGTGTAAGTAGCCTTTCCATTTCCTCTGCCATCCTCCAAACAACCAGCACAATCCTTTGAAACATTACGTGTTTTGCTTCTTAGATTAACTCAGCACTGTGTCAGCAAATGACAAGTACAAGTGCTGGCGCCAAAAAGATGCAGTTATTATGTATGGCTTGTGCAAGACCTTTACATATTTTTGGCACTAAAATATAAGTCTGTTTTGCGTCATCTGGATGTGATTCCAGTATTTTAGTTAATTTGAAACAGCATTGCATGCAGCACGCTGTGTGGAGTTTGGCTCTTTAATGGTAAGCCAACATTAAGCAGATACTCCGTCTACCCACACCAAGGCTGCTGGAATTTCTACTGGAATGAGGATTATTCTCTTGTAACAGTGCTGGTTTTGGCTGCTTGCAGCAGCCTGGGCAGAATCATCAGAAGCAGATCATTAAAGCTCAACACATTCCCAAAAGTCAGACTGGAGTGGGTAGGCTGGAAGGCAGTTTATACATTTTCTATTTTTATCCAATAATAAAAACTTGGTTACTTTGGCCCAAATCCCACAGCAGGTTTCCTTACAGCAGCTCGGGGATGTGCCAACCTCCCTGGTTGTCAGGGAGACCCTCTGCCAGCAGGTTGGGATGGGCCAGAACTTGGCCGGAGCTTTCCCTCAGTGCTTTACCAGGAAGAGGCACTTGGATCATAAAACAGCTTGGGCTCAAGGGACCTGAAAGATCCTCCAATTCCAATCTCCCTGCCATGGACAGAGACACCTTCAACTAGAGCAGGCTGCTCAAAGCCCCATCCAACAGGGCCTTGAACACCTCCAAAGATGGGACATTCGCACTTTCTCTGGGCAACCTGTGCCCGTGCCTCACCACCCTCACAGTAAAGAATTCTTCCTCCTGTCTAATCTAAACCTACTCTTTTACTTTGAATCCATTCCCCCTTGTCTAGTCACTACATGCTCTTGTAAAACGCCCTCTCCATCTTTCATGTAGTTTCCCTTCAGGTACCAGAAGGCTGCAAATAGGTCACCCCCGAGCTGTCCCTTTTCCAGGCTGAACAAACCCACTTGTCCCAGCCTTCGCTTGCAGGAGAGGTGCTCCATCTCTCTAATCCGCTGGGTGGCCTCCTCCAGACTAACTCCAGCAGGTCCATGAATTTTCTGAGCCGGGACCCCAGAGCCGGATGCAGTGTTCCAGGCGGGGTCTCACCAGAGCGGAGCAGAGGGGAAGAATCCCCTCTCTCTCTCTCGCCTCCCTGCTGCCCGCACTGCTTTGGATGCAGCCCAGGACCGGTGTCGAGTTCTCCACCGCAGCCGCGAAACTCCCTCCTTGCCCCGAGAGCCTTTCGCTTTCTGGGGCCGCGGGGCCGGGCGGGCGCGCCGCCGCCAGGGGACACTGCGGGCACGGCCTGGGGACAAGGCAGACCCGGCNAACCATTTATTTTCATAGGCAATATAAGTGATGAAGGTTTCTGCCCCTAGCAAGACAGACTTCAGCACGAATGAAATGGATGTATGATTTCGAGAGATACAACAAAAGGCAAAATTCAATGCTTGCAATCTAGTCTTCTACTATCCTTTAGCAGGTGGCTTGGTTCTTGTACATAATTTGATCACTCAAACCCAGAACTGCCTAGTTCATACGCAGACCTTTTAATTCAGATGCGTGCATAGCACTTCCACTGTTTCAGCACAAACTGTGAGCAGGCTGTGAGTAGCACAGCACTGACTCACAGAGCTGTGGGCTATTTCGTTTCTAGTAAGGATAGTGAGAAATAAGATAGTGCCCAAACTCAGGGTTACTATCACAGTCTCCTTCTATGAAATGTGGTATTTCCAGCATGTGTTTCTCAATCAAATCATCTCCAGATCAGCTTGTGTGAACAGCTCAAAGACAGTAACCAGATATTCGCTGGCTTGCATAGTAGGCAACACCAAGCAGAAGTGAAACAAGCTTTCAAATGCACTTTACTCACAGCAGCTCTGTTCCCTCACTCCCCCAACTAAAGATAGGACAGCACATTAACACTTAATATCCGAGTGTAAGTAGCCTTTCCATTTCCTCTGCCATCCTCCAAACAACCAGCACAATCCTTTGAAACATTACGTGTTTTGCTTCTTAGATTAACTCAGCACTGTGTCAGCAAATGACAAGTACAAGTGCTGGCGCCAAAAAGATGCAGTTATTATGTATGGCTTGTGCAAGACCTTTACATATTTTTGGCACTAAAATATAAGTCTGTTTTGCGTCATCTGGATGTGATTCCAGTATTTTAGTTAATTTGAAACAGCATTGCATGCAGCACGCTGTGTGGAGTTTGGCTCTTTAATGGTAAGCCAACATTAAGCAGATACTCCGTCTACCCACACCAAGGCTGCTGGAATTTCTACTGGAATGAGGATTATTCTCTTGTAACAGTGCTGGTTTTGGCTGCTTGCAGCAGCCTGGGCAGAATCATCAGAAGCAGATCATTAAAGCTCAACACATTCCCAAAAGTCAGACTGGAGTGGGTAGGCTGGAAGGCAGTTTATACATTTTCTATTTTTATCCAATAATAAAAACTTGGTTACTTTGGCCCAAATCCCACAGCAGGTTTCCTTACAGCAGCTCGGGGATGTGCCAACCTCCCTGGTTGTCAGGGAGACCCTCTGCCAGCAGGTTGGGATGGGCCAGAACTTGGCCGGAGCTTTCCCTCAGTGCTTTACCAGGAAGAGGCACTTGGATCATAAAACAGCTTGGGCTCAAGGGACCTGAAAGATCCTCCAATTCCAATCTCCCTGCCATGGACAGAGACACCTTCAACTAGAGCAGGCTGCTCAAAGCCCCATCCAACAGGGCCTTGAACACCTCCAAAGATGGGACATTCGCACTTTCTCTGGGCAACCTGTGCCCGTGCCTCACCACCCTCACAGTAAAGAATTCTTCCTCCTGTCTAATCTAAACCTACTCTTTTACTTTGAATCCATTCCCCCTTGTCTAGTCACTACATGCTCTTGTAAAACGCCCTCTCCATCTTTCATGTAGTTTCCCTTCAGGTACCAGAAGGCTGCAAATAGGTCACCCCCGAGCTGTCCCTTTTCCAGGCTGAACAAACCCACTTGTCCCAGCCTTCGCTTGCAGGAGAGGTGCTCCATCTCTCTAATCCGCTGGGTGGCCTCCTCCAGACTAACTCCAGCAGGTCCATGAATTTTCTGAGCCGGGACCCCAGAGCCGGATGCAGTGTTCCAGGCGGGGTCTCACCAGAGCGGAGCAGAGGGGAAGAATCCCCTCTCTCTCTCTCGCCTCCCTGCTGCCCGCACTGCTTTGGATGCAGCCCAGGACCGGTGTCGAGTTCTCCACCGCAGCCGCGAAACTCCCTCCTTGCCCCGAGAGCCTTTCGCTTTCTGGGGCCGCGGGGCCGGGCGGGCGCGCCGCCGCCAGGGGACACTGCGGGCACGGCCTGGNGGTCTCACCAGAGCGGAGCAGAGGGGAAGAATCCCCTCTCTCTCTCTCGCCTCCCTGCTGCCCGCACTGCTTTGGATGCAGCCCAGGACCGGTGTCGAGTTCTCCACCGCAGCCGCGAAACTCCCTCCTTGCCCCGAGAGCCTTTCGCTTTCTGGGGCCGCGGGGCCGGGCGGGCGCGCCGCCGCCAGGGGACACTGCGGGCACGGCCTGGGGACAAGGCAGACCCGACTTGGGGACACTGCGGGCACCGCCAGGGCCGCGGCGGCACGCGGGGGCCGAGGGCCCCGGCCCGGCCCCGCACGGCCCCGCAGAGGGGAAGGGGCTGCGGCCCCTCCACCAGCCCCAGGGGAGCGGCCGTGGGAGGCGGTGCTGCCGGCCCCGCTCGCCGCCTGCCCCGAGCACCGGGCAGCGCTCGGCTGTGCCTCCCGGGGGCTCCGGCCCGGTGTGCAGAGCCTGTGCCCGGGTCCTGCCCCGGGAACAGCCGCGGGGGACACGGGGCACGTCCCGGCCCGTCACTTCCAGGCAGGCCGAACCAGCTCCGCGCCACGGACTGCGCGGGGACTTCCCCTCCCTTCAGCCAGCCCGGATCCAGTAAATGAAAATTCTGAGCCTGCTAGTTATCTGGATGGAGAGTCCCTGGCGGCAATTTACAGCCTGTATTTTGTGACTAATGAAATACGCTCACTGGGATTTTCTGAAGGCTTTCAGGTATTGCCCGACAAGCTCCCTTTACATGAAGATGACAGCAGTGACATCAGCATGAAAATCTATGTCCATTTAGTCTGTTCCACAGCATGGATAAGATACCAAAGCCATTTGTGAGACACCGAGCATCTCTAATCGTAGCTGCACAGCCAATGCTACACGCACCCACTGAATGGAGGCAGCGGACCAGAGTTACAGGCTGACTACTGACCCTGAGCCAACACCTTTAACCTGTGTCCTCAGGGCACATGCAGAAGCACCAGCCCAAACCCTCCAAGTGGAGTGGCCATCCTAGCAAACACTGACTTTTATAGCCCAAGGATTGCTGCACATCCATCTTGCCGAAGTTACCGATAATGCTGCACAGTCACCCAGTTTCCCCACTAGCACTGTTCCAATGTAGCCCTGAACAAGAACCTCAATAATTAGCTCTGCTGCTTGGCAAGGCTGACTATCCCACCCTGTCAATTCTTCTGTGTTGCTTCCTATACAGAGGTTTTCCACTTATTGCACACTGCATCCTGCCACACACACTTGGTCTTGGGTTTATAGGTGCACTGGGAGAGCAAGAACACACAGTGATTTAAAAAGTAAGCAACTCAGAAGAGAGTATCACAATCTCTTGGTAGTCACTTCAGTACAAAGATTGGGAGGCAGCTCAAGGAGTAGTTGGATCATTATCAAACAATAATGTTGTCTGCGGATTCTGCTTTAGAACTGGCAATTTCTGGCAAGAAGGTAGCAACAAACATCTCCAAAATCATCTTGACAAGAGTGGCCCCCCACAACTTAGATCACATTGTCTTTGAAATGATGACCACAGGAAGGTGTAACTGCTTCTCAAAACCAAGCATGTAAACTCGCTAACACAATAGTTACATGGAAAAATATTACACCAGATCATTCCCTCTCTGTTGGAAGCAGAACATATTTCACACCAAGTGAAATTTTTCTTTTAAACAGCTTTATCTTAATGCTTTTAGTATTTTACTTTTACAGCTACTTGTACAATCTGTAGCCAAGATTTCATTCACTGCTTTTCCATCAATGCTCAGAGTTCTCTTACAGAGATAGTTACATCCTGGACTGCACTGATCATGCCTACTCAGCAAGAACAACACACACTCAGGGGCTAAAGCACTGTCCCCCAAGGCAGCAAGTTTGTGTAAACTCTGGAAGGACTCCCTGGGCAGCACTTTTCATGTGATTGTTTCAGACCCTTAGACAGTATTGTAGAGGGCAAGTCCTAAAGGAATTTATGCTGGCCACTTTGTTTATCACTGGAAAAATCACAGAGAACTGAAATATGGGGTATGTAAGGGAAAGTACACATGATTCTGTAAAACACTTTTTTTTCTGAGTGCCTTTTTGGGAGTTAATGTCACCTGAGAAAATTGTTAATGTTTTGCAGCTCCCAAGGGAATAGTTTGGAACATATTCCCACACGTCATAGACTCATGTCTCACCTGGGAATCCTGACTCATGGCTTGGGTACACTGTTCTGTACATCAGATGCTGTGTAACACATGATTTTTCCACTGTACATTATGCAACTTCTTCTGTAATAAAAACGGCATGAGGAAACTACAAGAAGCACTTGGTTCCAAATGAGCTTATTCTGTTTTATCAGCATTGCCAAACCTTTCTGCAGAGTGGCATATGGATGGACTGCCTATTCTGCCTGATCCATGGGCTTCAAAGGCATATTGTTCATATTGTGATCATAGTACTGCAAAGGCTGTTTTAGGGTTTTGAAATGCTGGGAACAATTATGAAGGGTAATCTCTTACTGAGTATTAAGGCAGTAGTGCTTTAGTAAGTACTAAGATAGAAGTGAAAAGGGTCTATCACTTAATGCCTTCTCTTGAAGGCATACATTTATTTGAAAAAAAGCTAGGTGTGGCATCCAGAGGTTCACAACATACCCAAGTAGATACTACCATAAAAAAATCTGCATATACAAAATAAAGAAGTTGTCATTCACAAGAAAATTTCCAAATTAGTCACGAATTCTTCCAAGGATTTCTCTACCTTGTTTATTCCCATGGAAAGGGAATAAAAAAGGAAATTTTTTCAGGTTATTACATTTGAATCAAAAAAGCTCCAGAGGAACATAGACCACAAAGAACATAGCTTCGAGCAAGCAGCTAGTTCAGCCTGGAGAAGAGGAGACTGGGGGGAGAGCTCACTGTCATCTTCAACATCCTCATGAGGGGCAGTGGAGGGGCAGGCACTGATCTCTTCACTCTCCTGACCAGTGCCAGAACTCGAGGAAATGGCAAGAAGCCGAGTCAGGGGAGGTTTAGGTTGGATATCAGGACAAGGATTTTCACCCAGAGCATGGCTGGGCACTGGAACAGGCTCCCCAGGGAAGTGGACATGACAGCAGCCTGACAGAGTTCAAGAGGCATTTGGACAATGCTTTCAGGCACCTGGTGTGACTTTTAGGGTGTCCTGCAGAGGGTCAGGGGTTGGAGTTTGCAATCATGATGGGTCCCTTCCAACTCAGCACATTCTATACTTCTATGATCTGTGTGTAAGTGGTCAGTTCAGAAGATGAGTGATAGCATCACAGCCTCCTATTAGTGTCCAAGAGCTCAGCTATTACTAAAGCATGTTAACAAGCCAGCTGAGATCTTTATGCAGCTATCAAATGACAGATGATCTGTCCAGTTTATGTACACAAATGCTGGATGCCAAATGAGGGTGAAGGGGTTCATAACACAATGTTTTCAGTAGCAAGCACGACCTCCTAATTCAAGGCATTCCCTGGCCTTTACTTCTGTCTCTCTGTCATAGCAACCTCCCCTCTTTCAGCTGTGCCATTTCTGTTGTTTGTCTAGCCACTCCAAACAGGATCAGGCAACTGTTGCTCAAAAATGCTCTTTTTTCATGCAAGATTTCTTTTCAGCCATCCACAGTTCAATGACCGTGTTTATTACACAGACCGTAAACACTGTGCTGGCAACACAGGGAGAGCAGCAATGTGGGAGAAGGGTGGGAGTGAGAGGTGAAAACTTGCTTTTGGTGGTGTTGCCACCTAGAAAACTGTATGTGCACCTACTTTCTCATGCAAAGGATTCTTATTCCTGTTTTTACACATTATTTCCATACACCCCAAACACTGCTAATATGGCATGAAATTCTAGCCTAAGTAGTTTTCAAAGACAACCATCTTTTCCTCTGGATGTCTGAAGTCTCAGCCCTTTCCCTTCCTCTCTCTCCACTCTGAGTAGGAGCTGAGCATTTTGGTTGAAACCCTGGCAGGAAGGCATTCCCTGATGACAAATACCACTGACATGGGGGGTGGAGAGGAGCAGCTTTCACCCTGGTGCTTCTCACAAGATTAAAACCAAAACTTCTCACTCTTTCACTCGACCAGTAATAAACCACAAGTAAGCATACTGTGATGCCTTACCTTAAAACCTCAGTGGCCTTTTAAAGGAACCAAGACATTTGAGTGAGAACTGAAGTGGGTTAACCAGATGTATGTCCCTTTCTGTCAGTTCTGGTAACCAAGGGGCAGAGGAGCAGAGTGACATCCATGCAGTAAAAAACGTGGCTGCTAAATTTACCATAAGTAATTTATCAGTGCTCTTACTCAGATGGAATGTACCCACATAACCAGCCCTACTGAAATCAGTTTGTCACCCACACCCATTTTAAAATTCCTTTGTACTGCCAAGGTGGCATAAAGGTGGGGTATAGGGAAAGAAGCAGGTGTGATGCTTTTTTTTATTAGTTAAGCTGTCAGGACCATGATTTTGAAAACAGTAAGGCAAATCATCCAAGCACTTGAAAATGTATGCAGCTGTTTACAATTTTCTGTAACATTTTGGGAAAATCTAGACTGCAACATGCAACTTCCCAGCCTGAATATGGATCTCTGTATGGAAGACTCCTTTGCTCTCACTGGGAGTATCAGCACACAATTAAATTAAAATATTTAAATTTGTTAACTGCAGTGCTGAAATGGTAATGCAAGTCTTTTTTTGCAAACTAAGGTCCACTTTCATGCCAAATATACATGAATTAAACTCACTTCATACAATTCCCTGAGTGGACTGAAGATTGGAAAGAAGTTTGCTCCATTAAACTCCAGAGAATAACCTCAGAGAACTAACCCTTGGTTGCTAACTGAATGACATCAGAGAGCAGCCATCAGCCGTGTTCTGCCAATTTCCTAGACGCTGGAGAGTTTTGTCAAGAGTTGCATTAAATGATCTGTCATCAACTGAATATTAATCTCTCCGTATTTTATTACTCAGACCTAAACAGGGCCTTCTGGAGGGCATGAATTATTGGCAATGGGAGGCAGTAATTACCAAGTGAGGTATAGTGTAGAAAACATGACAAGGGAGTTTAAACAGTGTCTGGGGACCATTTAATATTGTGCTGGCAAACATAGCAAGCTATAAAACCATCTCAGAGAGAAGAGATATAATGCAGGAATCCAGCCTCTAAACAACAAAAAGGAATCCCAAAGCAGAAAATTACAATTTTTGTTTCTCACAGTAAGGCATAACCCTTCAGGCTCTGTTCCTGCAGCGGAGCAGGAGGTTCTGCCAATCCCTCTGGCCATACGGATGTGCTGAGGTTCTTGAATGTGCTGCAGGGCTGGACACATTTTTTAACATGAAGTAATTGCTGTCCATGAGATGCCACATTCCATGGTCTGCCTTTTGGGTGCCAGGTGGCTGATGAGAGCCTTGCTGAACCCAGTGGTGAAGGGGTTCCAAGCAAGAGCAGAGACAAACTGAGGAAATATATGGAAATATATGGAAATATCACCCGTGTATGTAACATGGAAATGATCCTGCTGTAGCTAAGAAAATATTGCAGTAAAATGGAAACAAAACCCCAATGAATTATTACAGTTGGAATATTGCAACCTGAGCCAAGCATGAACAGACACTATGTATTCTTAAGGGATGGTAAGAAAAAATAAATCAAAGCACACACATAGAGGGGATCAGCTGTCACAGGCAGGGCATATGGATGATAAAAAGATAAGAGGCTTTGGAAAGCATCACTGAATTGTTAGGAAGCCTCAAGCCATGAAACACACAACCAACCATTCCAGGTTACATGATACAGGCTGATGTTCCCACAGCCAGTTATTGCAGGAGAAAGCATGAGTAACAGCAGAGGAGTTTATTCAGGTGTATCAGGGCATGGAAAGACCAGGAAAGTACTGGATCATTTCCCTGAATTGCTACTCAGTGCAACAAATCCCCTGCCTTGAAGGACCAGTAAAATGGGCAGGGGGTGCTGGAAAGAGATATAGTTAACCTGATAAATGACAAACAGAAATGTACTTTGCAAATATGATGGACCTAAATGAAGAATATTTGTTCATTAAACAGGAGCTGAAAACACACAGCATTAAAAAAAGTCAGTATTGCTAGGGAAATTGGAATGCTCCTAAGCACAAAAAGTAGACACTCTGCATACTGACTTGGGATAGATTTTTGCTTTCTCACTCAATGCTATTTTTAATCTGCATTCAGTAACTGAATCACTGCTCTTGAAACACTACTGTTCTGGTATAGAACAAGCAGCAGACATACAATTACATTTTTATTTAGAAATCATGCAACAGCTTAATATGCTTGTGTTGTCGATTGTAATAGTATATTCTTCAAGTTTTTGAGAGCAAAACCAAGAAAACAACAGCTAAGAGTCTCTCCAAATGCATCTGATGTCAGATACTGAGATAAAAGTGACATTGAAAACACATTATCTGGTTTTTCTTTTAAATATAGCTAGTATTTAAAAAGTAAAATAATTTAATTTTTCAAAACATTACAAAAGGTATAACTTGAGATCAAAGCAATTGTCTACAAACGTATGCTAATTCCTGAATTTGTAGTTGGCAAACCAGGAAAACCAATTAGTGAAAATTGTGGGAATTGTTTTTCATGTGAATGAAGTGGAATAATTTGAGTTTTGCAAAATATCAATCAAAATTATAGAAAAAGCTGATAATCTAATATTCTTTTGTTGGAAAATGTTTTGATTACATAGTTTCTTAACGTGATGGTAAAAATACAGATGGGTTCACATGTAAGTGTCATTTAACATTTCTCATAAAAAGCCTGACTGGTTTATGTAACTTTATATTAGAGCCCTCAATCACCCATATTCCCATTTATATTCTTCCTCTTGAACTGTCTCCACAGGAAGATCCTGTCCTTGCTGCAAGCTGCTCTGCGTGGGCTGACCTTACTGACTGTTCCATCTGAAACTCCAGACAGAAGAAGTGGGGAAGTACCAGCAGGACAAAGGTTCAAATGGAGGAAGGCTCCCATAACATTTATTCACCTGGAAAACAGGACTTCTGTTCTTACATAAACAATACATAAGTTGTGGTCAGTAATTTCCTCAGCTGTGTGATCAAAAAGACTTTTTCAAATTTGATTGCTCTTGGCTATTAATCAAGTCTTTAAACAGAGCTGCTGAATCCCCTACCCCTAGAAAGGCATGAGCAAGGGTGCATAACCCCTCAGTGCACTGACAGAATAGGTCCTGAGTCCATGCTGGAACTCAGCAAACACATGGGATGGCCAGAATTTACAAGGGAAATTTCTAGCTTGTGTACTATTGTCATTTACAGTAAAAAAAAAAGAAAGAAAAAATATTCATCTCTGGAGATTATTTACCTCGTAACCCAATAGTGCACTTGGAAATTACTGTACCCTAAAACAGCTCTGATAAGCAAAGATGAAACTCAAATAGCTAAAAGGGAACTAAAAGAGCTCTTGCTTAGTATCAAATCCTGTTTTAGGACTTTCTGCTCTTAAAGACATCCTGTTTATATATTTAATCAATGAACTGGATGTAAGACAAACAAAAATCGCCTGCAATCTTCTGTAAAATGCATATTTGCAACGTTGGAGTAACTCAGCTTTTAAAATAAACAGCTAAACAGCCTGGGAAATTCCCCAAATTCCTGTTAGATTTTGTTTCTGTTTCTCTGTGAACAGCGTTCTGATTTTTTTCATGGTATGGGAACATACCATGGTTCAATGATAGTCATTTAGAAAAGAAATTTCCCCTTCTTTTCTGCTCTTCCTTGCAGGAATCTAATCAAAGAACTCAATTTTATCAGACTCTGACAAAACCTTACATCTGTGTTAGACCTCCTGTCAAAATGAGTTTCTGGATAATGAATCTCAGGGGATTGCTTTGTTTGTTTAAGATCTGCTTGCTTTTAAAGTTCAAGTGCAAGCCTTCCCCAAAAGAGAATAAGGACATTTGGACAAGAAGAAATATTTTGGATCCCCAGTGTACTCGGCTGGTCTTACATGAAATACAAGAGCTTCATCCCAAAACTAAGTGGGTTGCATGCACACATGCCAGCTTATAAAGTTGTTCATACACATCATTTGTGTTGGAAGGCTTTCTGAAGTCTTTCTTCTGACAGGTGGAAACTTCTTCACATATATAGCTCAAAAACAGGTATAAATGATACCTGTTTGTTCTTCTACTAACACTGCTTCTTCCCTATGACAGCTCTTTTCCTTACATGACGTTTACTTTGATGTTATTACATAGACAATGATCCCAGCACTTTTCAGATTTTATTTGTTTCTAAAGTCTCAAAAAATTAGATTCTTCATTCCCCTAACCTCCCCAGTAGCCCTTCTATATACCTGTACCAGTTTTGGTTCATCTTTCTTTATCATGGTTAAGCAGAAATGTATGCAGTATTTCAGATCACATTTTGCCAGGCTCTTGCCTAATTACATGGATATTTCTCTCTGCAAGAACACAAACACATAAATAAAAAAAGAACCCCATCACTATGCATCTGAGTTCCTATTTACCTTCATTTTTGCTCCACTGCACTGGTGCCTCAGCATCAGTTGCTAACATGCTTTTGCTTGTTCATTCCATTGGCACTTCCAACTGAGGAGCCTCTACCTCATGGCAGAAATTCTTGTGAATAGTTCTTCAAGTTTGTGACTGTACACTTTGCATTGTGGCATGATGCTAGATAATCTCATCTAGGTTCCCTTTCCCACAAAAGGCTGGACAGGTGATCTTCTGAGGTTCCTTCCAACGTGGGCTGTCCCGTGACTCTGCCTTTTTCTGGCATTTCTATTCTCTTCTGCAAGGCCATGCAGTCTCTTCTGCATGATACTCCAGTCTTCTGTAGTAATGGTTCCTTTGTACCCAAAGTCTTTACCAAAGGTACTGAACCAGAGAGGTCTGCGATCAGTCCTGGGGAACCTTCACTTATAAACAATCTGTGAGCCTGAGAGCTCCCTTTTCAAAAAGAACTTTTGCCATTTTCTTTCAGCTGGTTCTATGGTTTCAATAGCTGGTCTATTTTTCAATTTTTGCACAACATTTCCAGCTGAAGCACTCATATCTTGTATGGCATTGCATCAAATATTTAAGCAGTCTTGTTGCTTTTTCTCTATTGTCAATTATTTACCTAAGACAGGTAAAAAATTGGTATTCCCAAGATTTGTCTTACAATCGCAACACAAATTTTAATAGTCTGCCTAACCCAAGAGAGATTAGTTATAACCCTTAGTAGGTTATAGAAATTATTAAATATATACAATAAAAGCCTTCTACTGCAGATTTAATGCAAATACACATTTTAGTGATGGCATTTTCTATTTGGCTACGTGAAGAAGCTGCTTCAGGATGAGATAAACTGTGACACTGAAGCATGGTAGCCATTCAGTACTAACTCCATGAATGAATGTTTCCATTCTACAGCAAGACCTTTGTGGTTTAGCTTTTCCACTTCTAAAGAGAACAGTAATGGTTCCCTTACAGCAGACCCAACATGTAAGTAGTAGAGAACAGATTATTTGCAAAAGCTATGCCAGCTATTTTCACAATAGTCAAGCCCATCCATTTGATGTCATAGTTTCAAAATGTGAGAAAAAATTCCTACTCTATCATTACTGTTTTTTTCCATAGGAGCTATATAGGGAAAAAAAACCTGAATGAATGCCAGAAATGGAGCATGCAATCCCAGGGATGATTGTTACTATGGTTTCTTTATTAAGAATTACCCACTTCCAGTGAGCCTGTAGCTGTTCTTGAGTTAAAAATTACCCACGTGAGTAAGCACAATGCTGCATGTCCTCTGAGGCAGCAGTAGGACTGTTTCTACTTCCAGTGAAATCAGTGTAAATCCCACATTTCTGCAAAGAATGAATCCAAATTCTTTCACTCCCTCATGGATGTGTGTCCACTCCACATGCTGTATGTACATGTGAGATGTTTCTCCAGTGACCACTTGACAGTAACCCGGGGTTTACAAACAGAAATGTCCTACCCTCCTATAGAGACAATAATATTAGTCTTTGTAACAGTAAATAAACCCACCACTTCTCCTGCTTATCAGGCATGCTTCCTTCCTGTAACATGAATTATATCACTCCACTGATGGGAAGAAGAGAAAAGGAAATTTTTTTTTTAAATGGTTGTTTTATCTATCACTTTCACTGAGACAGAAATTCTAGACTGATTCACAGATGGAAACCCCAAATGCCATGCAGCAAAGCATTCATCTATGGCCAGGAAACCGTATGGGTTTTATAGGCTACAGTAAAGGTTATGTCACTTTTAAGTACATTTTAAAAGACCGCACAGACACGTTCCTTAATACTCAACTGACAAAACAAGGCACACATAAAAGCCTTTAGTCATATATAGGGTATACCAGTGAAGTGCAATTTCTAGATGGCCCTACAGATTAGCCTTGATCCTCTAATACTGATTCCATTAAGTGAAGTTGTCACCAAGCTACATAGGAACAGAAGGAAACAGGAAGGAAAAAAAGAAAAAGTGGCATTTGGAATAATGAGAATACAAAGGCTACTGCCAGTACCAAATGCAGATGACAGCAAAAGGCTTTACAGAAGGAGCACTAAACAACAGTAACTGGTATGGCAAAGAACAGAGTATCTGTAGAATAGGCTGGTTTAAATTTGTTTTATAAAAGATCTGTTTTATAAAAAAAAACAAGACTCTGGCTGAGTACATGGAGATACTTATAAATGTTCACAGACATGAATGTAAAATATCAGTGGGAAGAAGCAAGACTTGCTAATAAGCTCTCTTGAGGTGTAACATTTGATCTCTGTTATACTCACATGACCAGTTTTGGGAAACTTGACTTTGTCTTCTGTTGATTTTTTTAGCTTTGGAGGCTAAAATTAACTTCTCGAAATACAGTAATTTTAAATTTGACCCAACAGCAACCAAAAGAAATGAAGAGGTAAATAGCTGAATTGGATCCAGTCTGCTCCTGGAATGAATGCTTTTGTCTGTGGGTAAGTTTGCAGTAAGTTTTTTGCTTCTTCATGAGACTTATAGAAAATACAAAAGAAGAAATCCACATTAACTGAATCTAGGCAAACTGTAACCTTCACTGTGAACCTCAGAGGCAAAATCCAACTTTCTTAGCAAACCTCATCTACGCAGCACATCCACAAACAAGACTGCAACTCACAGTGTGCCGCTTATGAACCACAATCTGAATATATAAATTCAGATTTCCCTATATACCTGCATCTGAAGTCATGTGGATGTAATGCAGACCACATTTTTGTGGGGAACAAGTCAAACCTACTGGAAGCTTTCTGAAGCTAGAGTACATCAAATGGTATTTTAGCCATATATAGATGTGAAACCTTTTTGGTGATGGTGTAACACTGCTGCAAAAGGAGAGGTTTGGATCTGAAAAAGAACTTCCTGTTGCTTCCTTAACAAATGGGCCTTTTCCTTTCTGTTCTCCTTTCTGGTTCCCTATTCACGTAAAAATTATCCCAGGCTCCAGAACACACTTTCTGTTTTGAAACTTCCTGTAAATCAATATCCTTACAAACAGCTCCTGCAAAAAGTGTAATTGTGCCTGTGTACCAATTGCTTAGGGATACACAAGCCTGTGCTTTAACAGTTCATTGTCCTTGTTGACACATGATTCAACTGTGACATTAATTCCACAAATATATCAGAATATTGGACTTATTTGGCTTGGGACACTCATTTTGCTCATTTCTTTTACTTGAGGCTCCCAGCTGCCTTTGAACATTAGTTACACAATATACTGATTGGTGAGATGCCTTAGTTAATCTATTAAATAGAAGAATGATGCAAAAGGCCCTTTGGAAATATTGCTGGGAAAAAAAAAAGTGATGCAAGAGATGGAGGAAGAAGCAGCCCTGGCCCTGGTGTAAGCAATGGACATGATGCACAGGCTGGAGTTACACCCTGTGGTTCTGGGAAGAAAGTGGGGAGGGTGAGGGCTCCCACAGGGCTCACAGCCCTTCCAAGGAATAGCAGCATATCCTTGGACATAGGTGATTGCTTCCATCACACATCATTGCTGAGAATTCAGCTGTCCTGTCCTGTACAGTCTGCACAGACATTACACAATTAATAAACCAATAAACTGTAATGCAGAAACTATGGAGAATAACTTTTATTGGAGAACAAGAACAGTGTTTACTGATGGACAGTGTACCATAGAACATGGGTATGATACCAAGTGATAAATTGAGTGTTTCTTGACAGATATTTAGAAGAATAAATGTGTAAGGAGGAAGATTTTACACAGGAAGAAGCAAGCATCTGTAGGACAAAAATCTTTGGAAGGATTCTGCTGGGATAGACTGTCTTGGACTCCCATTTTTGAGGGTCTGCAAGGCTCCATATGAGAGACTATACTTTGCACCAGTCCTGACCTCAGTTAGATACTTTTCAGTCTCAGGTCAGTTGCACACACCTAGTTATGAGATGTGAAACATTCTCTGTCTCCCTTCATCCTAAGATACAATGAATTCTCTCAGAGAGAAGGCTGTTCATTTCCACAATGACCATTACATCTCTACTCTGTCCAAATCACACAGTGGCATCCAGGGCCTGAGGGAATGTGGGTGTGTGGATGAATACAGGTAAGAGAGCCTCCTTTCTTAAGGATGCCACACAGAATAGTGTCAAGGACATTATCCAAAACGCATCTCTTGAACTGTACTGAAACTTCTGTTTCCCTGGGTAAGGACTGCAGCAGATTCTCTTCGTGGGATGACTCAGTTCTTACAGGACCATAAGAAACTTTGAAGACAACACTTAAGCTGTAGAGAGCATCTGCACATTCTGAAAATTCTCTTGGGAACAGCCCAACGAAAAATTTAAAGAAGCCAACAGCTCATGCCTATCATCTGGAGTTTCTAGCCTAAGACCACGGCATGAGAAGGCCCTTTAGAAGGCAGAGTTGACTACATGGTTTCCCCAATTCTAACTCAGCAGTGATCAGCAATGCACCATTCTACTAAAGAAGGTAAAAAAAAATAATTTCAATTCAGGCATTTCAGATAATATTCTGCTGATACATACTCTGATCCTGGCGAGGGGAGAAATTAATCCCACGAGTTTAACTGAAAAATTCCAAATGCTGAAGTGAGAGAGTGGGCAACGGGCTAGAGATTTTTATTGTTAAAGGCGCTCTATGACTGGGAAATACTGTGAGAAAAAGACTCTTTGCTGGATCCCAAGCTACAGCATTCATATTTCTAGAGGCTGACACTACTAAGAATCTTCAGAGAAAGTAAAAATAGTTTTCTGTGTATTTCTCACTAACATTGTAATCATAGTTACTTATTGTAAGTAAAAAGAAAAAGTTGAACGAAAACAATGTTTTTCTTTCAAGCAATTATCAAACACCTTCAGTGTGGACACAGAACAAAATGCTTAGCAAAACTCAGTTTGTTCTATCCACAGACAATGCTTTTCCAGAAGCAACAAGCAAAATGCAGGAAGGATAAAGATATTTGTTCATTTCCAGTGGACACACTAAAAGAGTAAATTTTGAAATCTATTTTTCAAAGCAATGTGTAAAACCAGCTAACTCTGCTTTTCTTCCACATGGAGCAGACAATCATCATTAGAAATTGGCCAAGCCATACTTTAGGATATAAAACACTCCAAAGACTAATGTCAGCAGGACTGATGATTTGGAATACTAAAGACTAAGAAAACCCTTTTGTTACACATGCTTCAAAAGAGGAACCAATGAAGAGGTGCTAAGCAAATAATAGAACAACTGATGGGAAGATCAGCATTAGACTTTGGCTTTGACCAGCAAATAAAAAGCAGAGATGCTACAAAGACATTGAATATTGAAGAAGGTGGAGAACATAATGAAGATGAGACATCACTTTTATTAACCAAACCTGTTTAGAGAAATAAAACCCAGCAGCCAGATCATGATATACATGGATGACAAGTGACAAAGGGTTACTGGCAGTGGATGTGTGGGAGAAAGGCATCCCAGTCTGAGGTCGGTGCTTTTCCCTGTCTACATTCCATCGCTCGATAGTGGGCTGCACTGCACTTTGACATTTCCGAATGCAAAACCATGGCTTGAAGGTCCTACCAAGTGAGAAACTGCTGTTCAAATTGTCATTTTTTCCATACTGGTGTTTTCCTGAGATTCAAAAGACTGTAACACTTCAACATGGAGAAGAGCTGCGTGGTCAATCCAGCCCTCTTTGATGGAAGACTGGCACTGTAAGTAGGCAGTTCTTCAAAACTCCTCTTAATGGCACTTCCACACAACACATTTAAAGATGATTGAGGAGAGCACTCATCTTGGTAGGCAGCTGGCCAGTGCATCAGGCCTTGGTATGGTCACAAAGTTCATGGTGCAGTGCAATAGTGGACAGATCTTTTCATGATCCTTCAACACTTCACTCAAGTGTTTCATTTCATCTGTTAGCTTTCCAATTTCTCTTTTCAGGGAGGTATTTTCTTGCTCAAGAGACTCATATTCCTGGAAGGAGGTGTAACAAAAGAAAAAACAATTTATAGTCAAAACATTCCTTTCAGTGCTTGCACCTCAAGTACCTTCACATAACTGTAGAAAAATGGTGTGGTTTCTTACTACAGCTTGCAAAGTGCTGAGCAAAGACAGACACAGCTGGAACAGGGCAAGTGCTTACAGCCTGTGCCCTGACCACACTGAGATTCCTTTCATGGCTCTGAAGACCAGGAGGTGCTGCTGGCCCTCAGGAGTCCCCCAGGAGCTGCAAGAATGGGTGGCTGTGTCCCCATGGTGGCCTCTTCCAGCCTGGGCTGTCTCTGCTGGGAAGGGCCAAACCGGACTCTGCACTTTGAGATCAGAGAAAATGAAAGCGCCGACTGCTGATAGGTGCTGGGAAAACCCGGTGCCTGGCACTGCTGGTGAGAGAAGGGCAGCCCCTGCCCCAGGGCAGTGCAGGGAAAGGCCATTTACCCAGGCTAGCACAATGTGCTCTCCTCCAGGCTCGCCAGAGCTCGGAGCCACCTGCCCAGAAGCCTGAGAACTCGGGAAGAGGGGAGGATCATGCCACCTTTTTGCCAGACTCACTTTGCCACCAGAAGGTCAGACCACTGCCTTGGATATCCCTGACCTGGCTGCTTTTGAGCTAAAGCTTCTCTGGCAATAAATAAGCTGCTGTTAACTGCAGGGGAGTTTTGAGCTGCTCTGCAGCACACATCTGTGATGAACACAAGACTCCTGTGACAGATTTTTTGATAACTGCATATCTCAAGTGTCCTTGTTTCTAAGCCTTCTCATCCCAAAGAGAAGGGAGCTAGAGGTTCAGAGCCAGCCCACTGAAAACCTGCAGATGTCTCACTGCTGGCCCAAGGCTCAACACCCACCCACTCAATCTCATGTCCCCGGGAAAGCTTCAGAGTAAACTTCAAAGCCTACACGTGCCTTAGAAGGTTTGTTTCTCAGGCAGCAGGAGAGCCTCTCATGCAATGCTCTTCTGGGCAGCCTGGCAGTGCAATGGCCTCTGGTGCCCTTTACTGCAGAACTTTGGATTCCTTGTCCTCCCTCACACCCTTGCACCACCTCTCACACGAAATAAACAGGGACAGTCCTCGTAACACAGTATTGTAGCCAAACTCCAGCCAAGTTGTCTGACCCTGATTCTTGTTCTGCTCATGTCTTGTAACCCCAAACCCCATGGTCTTGGGTTTTGGAGTAAGTGTTACTCTCCTATTGCTCTGTCCCACTTTCAGGGAGGGACTATCAAATTGTTCTCGCTAAGAATGAATGCCTATTCAACCAGATCTGCCTGAACCTGGCAAAACCTGTGTGACTGAGAATGAAGATTCCCAGCATGAGGAAGAGCCTCAATTTCAGGAGGAACATCAGAGAGGCTGCAGGATGGCACAGGGCCCAGAGATGATTCCACAGAAGCCAGGGGTTACCCCTTTTCAGAAGTACTCTGCACCTGGCTTTCTCAGGCGCTGACTCAGAGGAGATCTGGGAAAAACCAAGCCCAAAACTCCCTATATTGTCCCTCTTAGTCTCTGCTAGCTGTTGGCAGATCCTTCCACAGTGAGAAAGAAAAAAGCCTGTGATGAACCTTCAGAGCTGAACAACTGACTCAGCCACAATGGCAGCAGCAAAACTGACACTTACCCCAAAAGCTGACACTTAACCTGGCTACAACAAGAGCACTTGTGTGAAGTTACATCCAAAACCAGAGAAAAGGGATCCCTGTTCTCCCATTTGCACTGGATCACAAGAAAACTACAGCACATGGAGACATTAAGAGCTTCTGGAAGAATCAGTTACTTTCATTTTACTTTTTTTAAACACGCACTGTAATTTATCAGAGCATACAAGTATAACAGCTAACCAAGCCTAGCTCTCACGTTTGCAGATGCTCAAGTTCCTAAGAAGCCTTTTCAGCTGGGTATTCCTGGGAACCCTGTTGCTGAGTGGCAGTGCTGACACCACAGTTCTGGAACTGATTTAACCCAGCATTGCCACTGCATGGTCCTCTCCTTCTCCATTGCCTTCTATCTGATAAGACAGCAAGAATTCATCCACTGTCATAGCAAATATGAACAACAGGAAACCAGAAGAAAACGGTTTTGGTTTAGCCCAAAGGAGCCCTGTGATCCCATTCTTTGGGTGGTCACGGGAAAAGCAAGAGAAGGAGGGTGAGGCAAGGGCAGGACCGTGTCTCTCTTTTCCTGGAAGTGTCCCCAGTAGCAGCATGGGTGTCTGGGAGTTTCCAACCAGGCATCCCACAGCACTCCTCTCTCTGCCTCACACCCACAGCTCTGAGCTGGAAGTGTGTAGAGATGCCCACGGCTGCCTAAGAATTCCTGGTCATTGTAAAGTCCCGCGCTTCGTACCCAAGCCGTGCCTGCAAAACCCCCATTCACCTCGTGAAGTTTATCTGCTTTCTGAGTTTGCTTCTTCCGGCTCCTCTGTGCAGCAACTCGATTTTTTTCTCTCCTCCTTACTTTCCTGTCATCTTCTTCTTGACTCTGGAAGACATCAGCCAGAAACACTCCGCTAGTTTGCAAGGTGCACACAGAGATGCCCGAAGTCGGGCGCGTAACTTTCTGACAACGAACACTTCGAAATTCACAGCGCCGATCCCCGGGCTGCCACAGACCGCATGGTCCCTGCAAAGGGCAACGCGTGTCCCTGTCCCGCTGCACAGGCGGAGCCGGGGCGGAGGGGTGGAAGCCGCCAGGGCTGTCCCGGGATGCCGCAGAGCCCCGCGGCACTGGCACTACCACTGATGGGGAATTTGGGTACCGGGGCGCTCCCGCTCTGCCCGGCGGGCAGCGCCGCACACCTGTCTCGCCGCAGCGCGGCCACGGGGCGGGGATGAAAGCGCAGCTCCGCTCCCGGCTGCCCGCGGCTGGAAAAGCCGCCGAGCGCGCCGTGTCCCGGCGGCCGGCAGCTCCCCGCGCAGCGCCGGCTCGCCCGCCCT
>VZRZ01004456.1:103638-115956 GCA_013398175.1 Climacteris rufus
GGCCCGGCCCGCGCCGCTGCCCCACGCGTGTCCGCCCCCCGGGACCGCCGGGGCTAGGCAGCCCCCGGGAGCCGGGGGAAAGCCCAGGCCCCCGGGTCACGGCGCTGCCGGGCAGGAGCTGCCTGAAAATCCCCCGGAGAGCCCCAGCCCCGGGGGCCGGCTGGGCTCGACGCCCCTCCGGGAGGCCCGGCTTTCCCCTGCAGGAAGAGTCTCCCCGCGGTTTGTCTCCTCCCCGCACCTCCTGCCGGCGGCGGTGCCGGGAGGCCGGGCTGGCCCCGGGAGCCCCCTGTGCCCCCAGCCCGCTCACCTCCGGCCGCTCCTGCCCGCCGCGCTCCTGCGACATCGGCTCTCTGAAGCGGCGGCAGCTCCAGATACGGGACAGCCGGCTCAGCCCGGGGTCATGGGTACGAGGACACGGCATTCGTGCTGGGATAAAGCGATTTTCACTTTCGCTACTCACCCTGTTCCTTTAAATAATAAGGAAATGCCACAGACTTCTTGTAAAGGCAAAGCCAGACAGGGACTGCTGAAAGCACGGTTGCTGCAGACAAAAATCTTTCTGTTCCACTGTTCTGTCGACAGTATTTTAACAGACTGAACAATGTTTCTTTTACCCTTCGGAACACCTTCCTTGCATTTTAATTGCACTATTACCTTGGCCTTCTGCTCTGAAAGGGGGTATTTGCACTGACAGCTACTTCAACATCCTTGCTCTACTGCAGAAGGATTTGTAACTCATGTACCCTCCTGACTGTGCTCAGCTCACAGAGGCAAACACATGACCGTGCAAGGAGGGTATGTGCCCCCAAAACTGCAGGGCAGTCAGTCATAAAGCCCCAGGTATCTCAATAAATCAGATACTTCCCTATTTTTCTGGTTTCCTCAGAAGCCTGAGTCACCCATGAAGTTAAAGAGTTTGCAAACTGAGTAAATATAGCCTATCCTTCCAGGAAGGTCTGGCTACCAGCTCATGCTGAAGGTGAGAGAACCGTGCTCCCCAGGAGTCCAAGAGTCAAACCAAAGTCTGCACTCTGGTTTCCTGGTAGGCTCTGGGACTGTGACTGAAAGACCTGAGCATGACTTCCTTGGTTTGAAGAGCTTCTTCCCAGCTGTTCCACCTCAAAGCACCTTTGAGGTGTCTCCACCTTCCAGGCTACCCATGCGTTTGTTCTTGCACTTTCTCAGAGCCTCTCCAACCCTGGAGGACTGAGTCCCTGTGAGTCTTCCCACTCTGCAGCCCACAACTGGGATGCACCCCCTCGCTAATATACCCTGACCTCACCTGCATCCCCAGACTGTGCTGGGTCTCCCAAGGATCTTACAGGGCATTCCCTGGTTTCTTTAAAAGCAGTCTTGCTTCTTTCTCCCTTCTTCTGTCATCTAATGTGCCAAGAGCAGGAGGCTCACCAAGGGGTGCCCATGGAAGCAGCAGGTGTGGGTTCAGTGCCATTCTCCAGCTGAGGGGATCCAAACCAGCATCTCCTGGAAGGCAGCCCTAGCCACCAGGCAGAGAGTTATTAGAGGGTGGATTGCTCTCAACTGCTCCTTTGAAATAGTCTAATCTTGCATTAACTACACCTCATGCAGTTAAATAAAAGCAGTAGATGTGTGGGCACGAGCAGAGACTTAGTGGGGACTAAGCTTAAAAACAGAGCACTGGACTCTTGCTGCCTTTTTAGCTTAAGCCCAGTTGAAATAAACAGGACTAGAAGCCAGTATTTTCATAAGCTCAGGGAACAGGTATGTTCTCTGGCAATAAACCATATGAACCATCTGGACAAAACACCTCAACAGCCCTCCAGAGTGATCTGTGGGAAAGAAAGTCCGCTTCCACGGAGGGACTTTGAACTCTGTGCTCCAGAGGCAATGCTGCTGTGAATGGCACCTGCACAAGCAGGCTGCCTGACAGCATCAAATCCTGAGCAGCTCACCAAGCATCTGTTAGTCCTGAATAAATATCTACTTCACTGGTAACTCTCAGCAGCTGCGGAATAAGGTTTCCAGGATAACAAAAGCATAGGACAAGCCAAGGAACAGTCCACTTGAGCCTGAATAGTCTGTTCTTGTTCAGAACAAATGGCAAAGGAAATGACAAGTCAATATTTGCTCGTGGAAACAAGTTTCTACTCAGTATTAAAGCTATCTCTGGTACATCTGTAGAAATGCCTACACGGTTCCAGGTAGCGAGCAGTGAAGGCAGAGTGCTTCTGTGCAGGAGAGAAAACAAGCCCAGAAAGCAGCCTTGTCAGCTGAGCTTACATTTTATAATGGCAGTTTATCAGTGAATTTTGTCTGCACTGAAGCAGCCTACACACATGCAGACTAGAGCCTCTGATCACAGCTTATAACAGCTGGAGAAAGGCACGTGTCAGAACTGGGTCTCACAGTGCCCAGGCTTCCAAACAGATGCCAGGATGCATGTGAAGACTCCTGGAAGAGCAGCTTTCCTGCACCATTTTTTCAGACAGCACACACACCAAAAGCATGCATGGCTACTGCTCCAATTTGCAAGTTTCTCTTGGCTGGGGATGGCCCAGCCTCATGAGCAATAAGCACATTGCAGACAGTGCACAGTAACAAACAGTGAGATGTTCCATTTCACCCCCGACAGCCAAGAAATTCAAACTCAGTTTGCAAATGAACCCAAGCATCCATCACTGTTGAGCTGTCTTACACAGTTCAAAGGCTATATAAAGAAAAACTACCAGACATTTCTTGATGCAACACCAATTCGCCCCGAGTTAAAAATAAGAAGTTTGGATGTTGTGACATTTCAGTAGAAGCCTGATTAGACACGTCTTGCACAACACTGCCAATTCCTACAAAAAGTTAACTGAAGGACAAAAGGCTACTGGAATGGGGGAAAATGAAGTGTTTTATGTATTTCTGCCAATGGGAAGAACAGCTAGTTGCAGGTATCAGTGGCTGCAGAAAATTTTAATAACTATTTGAAAAACTGCTGAACATTCAAGCGTTGAGTTTAGCTCATCACAGAACTTGCATTTAAAGGGAGGTCCTCTGACACCTTCCAGTGCTGCTTGGCCAGAAGTAGCCATCAGAGATTTTTAAATTCCTACTATATAAGCTGCACGTGGAATCCTGATTGCTTTATCTTTTTCTTTACACAATCCATTTGGTCAGCATTTCCAGATGCATTTGTTGTCTTTTTCCACCCAGCTGCAGTTGAAACAAGGGCCATGGAGCAAAGACCGACTGCTGTAGCTCAGGGGACCCATTCCCACTTATTACAAATCCTGTGCAGACCAATTATCCTGCAATCTCTAAACAGATACATGCACTGTAGTGTGACTCTATTAATTTATTTCTTAAGTCTTAAATCACAGTGCTTTCCCTTCTTAAGGCATTTGTCCTATCCCAGCCGTTTTTGATGGGACTTCTTCAAAGAGATACATCTATTCCTAGAGAATCCTCCTACTAGCAGAGAAAATGCTCAAATACTATAATGGTCACCGTGCAAAATCTTGCAGGGCTCACCTTAGTCTAGCAACACTCAGGATCTCTGTGAAGAGAGCCATAGTGGGGATTTTCAACACCACTCAGAGCACTCAAAATAGCAAGTGGCTGTGTGAGAAGCTGTCACAGCCACACGTTCCACAGCTCTGCAGCTCCAGCCCCTCTCACATCCTGTCCCCTCTTACGTGAGAAGCTTTGTAGCCTCCAGATTAATAACAGTTGTGAGTTCAAAGGCAGTAAATGGAACTACTTCAGTTACTCAAGCCAAAATTTAACACAGATGTCTTCTGAAGTACACTCACTGCTCAGTCACCATCCATTCCAGGGTTAGAACTGACAATAGTATCTGAAACTTTGATCTGCCTTAATCGATTTAATTTACTTCATATAAAAACACACAATTGTCTATACAAGGACAGGAAAAATATTTACAAAGGATTACATATACAAAGTCCCAGTACAGATGATCACTTTTACACAATAAATGATGCTAAAATCTGTCACGTTTTCTTGAGAACTCTCAGTCTCAATACATTAGGTTGGACCTGTTTTCACAGCACCGAATATTTAACTAATGAAGTTCTAAAACCCCCCTCCATTTACTGTGTGAGAAATACATTACATATTAGACATGAGTATTTACTGCAAGCACATGCAACCATAAACCAGAAAAAGTTATAAATGGTTAAGGCACAATGCTCAATTTAGTACTACTGTGCAATCCTCTAGGTACTAATGAGTAAAGAAAACAAAAGTAAGCTAGCTCGAGTGAATACCATTTACTGGTAGCCTGTACTGATCTTTAAAGTTTAGTCAAACAACACAAATGCAAACACAACCCAAGTCAAGATCCTGTCATGTGTAGAAACACTGTCAGGAAACCCCCAGGCTGCACAACTGGATTACATGAAATGAAATATCAGACCCTAAGATGTTGATGGTAGAATTCCTGTTCAGAAGAGCATAGTGCAAGTAAATACATACAATTACTAAAAATCCAAGTTCCAACAAACATGACTGTAAATAAGCCCTGCTGACCTACGTTCAGGAAAGGTAGACTAGCAGGGATCAATGTCACATTTGTGCATGGATTTTCTTAAAACTCTAACATTGCACTGAATCTGGTGTTTTCAATATGCTCCTGATTCAGTAATCAATGAAGGTGCATTAGGAGAACTAGACATTCTCCAGCTTCTTCAGAGACATGCTGAATGTAAATGAGCAGTTAGTGGTTTCCTAAAAGACTGCCCACATACATAAAGCATGCACACAAACTCAGAGAAGCAAAAGGACCCAAGCTAAATGCTGTAATGTAAGAGCAAAAACTGAGTTAAATGGCAAGTGCACTTGCTGGATATTGGATGCTACTGGTATGCGTAGGTTTTCCTATACCATCAGCAGGACAGTAAAAATAGAAATATTTTAAAGGATCAAAGACTAATTAAGGAAGCTTCCATGTATAGCACTGAGGGGTGACGAGTTCTGAGAAAAAAGAGGGAACACCCGGAACAAAAGCACAACTGAGATTCCAATCTGAAAACACAGAACGGGAAATTCACGCGCTGAGCACAATCCTCCTCCGTCGCAGTGGGTAGCGCCTTCTTTCAGGGGAATCTGCAGCTTTTCTTCTTTTCAGCAAAACATAAGGATTTTTACTGGGAACAGTTTCTGTTGGTGTGACTTCCCCTGGTGGCACAAAATTTTGGCCATCGTTTTCCTCCTTCGCCTTGCAACCGGCATAGACTTCTTGCCGCACCTTGCAGAGTTCCAAGGTTGGTTGCCAAGTTAACACTTGGGAAAAACCTTCTGCTCTTTCTATCAGTGCTGGAAGAGACTGCAAAAACAAACCCAGGTATCTCGAGTTACATGGGAAAAGCAATGGTCACAATGAATGCCATATGCTAATTAGATTCTGACAGGCACAAAAGCTGCAGTGTCTGCAGAGATGATGCTCGGGGCGGCGGGTGAAGGCTGGGAATGCAGAGCTACCACCCCAAGGGTGAGGAGTCTGCACTCAGAAGCCATGCAAAGAGCATGCCAAGTTTCAGTGTGCCCTCATGACATCTCTAAGCTGAGGAAGTATCTCAGGAACACCCCAGCTGATGCCTAAGCAGGTACTTAAGTAATAAATGTCATACTCCACATGAAGTCATACAGGTCTTCAAAATGTTCTATTTTTCAGATGCTGCAGGTACCCAAATCTCTGTAGAAGTATTTCTTATAGCCACAGGCAATCCTCCTTACTACCATGGGAGGGGGAATGCTTTACAAACACGATGCTTCACCTGCTTCAAAAGTACACACACAGGCTTTTGTGCACAGAACTGTAAGGAAGATGAGTTAGAACTCCTGTTTTGTGACATGTTACCAGGTGAAGAAGACAAATACCCGTTCTCTTGGAGCACACAGAGGTCTCACCTGCATTGCTTCGCTGATCTGTTTGGATGCCACTTCTGCCGCCTGCTTCAGATCTGCGATGTACGCATCTACACACAGACACAGACCCCACGTCAAGCCCTGACACTTTACTCCTGCCCCCACCACTCACTACCACACATCAGACAGAAAACCAGCAGAGTCCCTGTATAAAACTGAAACCTGTAGCACACCCCTGAGGATGACAGCTGCTACGGTTTATCTCACTAGTATTATTCTGTATCAATCAAAATGCAGTAGTGTCTAGCGGTCTCAACTATAGCAAGCCCCAAAGTTTTTACCTGGAAAACACAAAGCCAGTATCTGACATAAAAGAACAGTTGTAAAGATAAAATAACACAAATAGATTTGTTTTCAAAACTTTTACACTCATATTACATTTGATAAAAACCACATGGAACATGGAGAGTAAACACAACAGTGGAGAAAATAAGATTAAGAAAACCCATTTTAAGAAGGGAAATAAATAATCTATGTCTCCAATAAGTTGGCTTTTACATTAAGAGCTACTTTTCTTTCTTCTGGCTTAACTTACCAAGCATTAACACCAAAAAGAACCTACCATAAACAACATGAACTGCATTAATTCTGCTGTGCTAACAAAGGAAGAACAAGCAGCTTTCAGGAACACTGATGCAGGCAGCAAGTGCAGGGGGAATACAGCATATACTTGACTGCAGTAGCAGTATGACAGGATCATCAATACATTAATTCTTTATTCAAGAGTTAAACTCTAGGATATTATGAAACTGTTTTGCAACTTCTCCACCATTCACAAAACTTAAAATGAGCAGACTAGCATGCTTCTGGGAACCAGACTCACCTCCACTACTATTAGTTTTCTGTAGGGTTTCACCAGTGCCTGCAGTAGGACAGTGTCAGATGGTGCACACACCCCTAAACTCTGTCAGGGTTAAACACAGCATTCTGATTTGAAGTCAATCTTATTAGTGCTGCTGAAGGTAATTTAAGTCAGTCACTGCATTCTAGCACAGGGTTACAGTGATTCCCTGCTGGAATGTGGTAAGCAGCAAGAGATGGTGTTTGTTAAACTATCCATGTGCCCAATGTGCTGGCGGCCAGACCTGGTTTAGGAACACATGATCCATATATGAACATGGACACTAAAATACACCACCATTCAGTTTCAAGGAATAAACAGTCCAGCAGCAGCCTCTTTAAACACACCACAGAGGCCTATGGATGGGCATTCTCTAAAAGGATATGTCCATAATGAAGCATTCTGCAGTAGTGTTGGCATGAGAAGACTGGTGACCTTATGAAATGGCAAGGAAGGAGTTAAGCAAAAGTAGAAATAATTATTTGGATTTTGTACAGAAAGACTGACAAGAGCTAAATGAAATATGCCTGCAGGAGTTCATCTTGGCATAGATGGCATTATATTCCTCAGTGTTCAAGGCTTTCCAAAACATAGGGAAATGAAAAAAGGAAATGAAAGGTATTGAGTAATCTAAACATTTTTGGTTTCTTGCCACTGTACTTGCTAAACTGGGATACATAAACTTCCCAAACACTATATGATACTAAAATTCTGCACAAACCTATGCTATCTTTGCTGTTACCAAACTTAAAAAGGCAAACCATAGTGCAAGTATTTGTTTCACATCAGAAAAGCCTGGATCTGGACAGGAACCCAGGACAGAAGTGACACTCTTTACTGCTACTAGCTGCACAGGCTGGTACTTTTGGACAGAAAACTTCTTAAACATTTAGAGCTAGCCAGTAAGTAAGGCAGTGTTTCCTCAGTACAGCTGCCATCCCCACAAAATCTTTACCTTGAGAAGGCTGAGATCTTATCTCTGCTGGTTTTACCACAGGTTGATAGAGCTTCTGCATATTAAAAAAAAAAACAAAGAAAAACTATGAATAGATTTAATAATAGATATCTAATATACCTATAGCAGTCAGAACAATGGAGATGGTGGTGGAATTACTTAGATCAAGAATGT
Source organism: Climacteris rufus (assembly GCA_013398175.1). Taxonomy (NCBI): domain Eukaryota; kingdom Metazoa; phylum Chordata; class Aves; order Passeriformes; family Climacteridae; genus Climacteris; species Climacteris rufus. The sequence goes on from VZRZ01004456.1 coordinate 111,519, forward strand.
ATTAAAGGTATAGTTTATAGATACTTAGTTACTGAAAACAGTATTCTGGTTAACACAGTTACATTCACCGTAAACACATCTCCAGAACCTGCTTTAGTTTGCAAAATTCTCATTCCTGAAGCGTGAGAACTGAAATCCAGGCATCTTGGAAGGAACATTGCCACCTGCTGCACGACTGAGGAAAAAGAGCTGCTCTGGCTTCCCAGGAGCCATTCAGAGACAGCATGCTTTCACAGAGCCACAAACTCCAACAAAGGGTACATTAAGACAAAAAGCTAAGAAAAATGAAACTACTTAAACAACTACATTCTAGCCCTGCAATTACTTATGCAGAAGTAAGGACACTCTGCTTCACAAACTGTGAGTCTTGTGACCTGACATCAGTTAACTGAGACACAAAGCAAACTAATAATAAATGAATACAACCAATATTTAGTTATATTAAAGGTGAAATTAGAAGTAACTAACAGGGAAAAAGGAAACAAAGCAAGGACATGGGAACACAAGTTTTACCATCTGCAAGTCCCTGTTCTCTACTTCAGGAGCTGTCCCTCAACCTTCTTCAAGCAAAACCAAGTAGGGAAAATCTAATTCTTCTTCCCTGTAGTTCTGCCAGACAAATTTTTTCACAGTTCACACAACTTCTTAGCAAGTTTGCAATAACAGATCCAAGCAGAAGAACAAACATTGCTTGCATGAGCCTCAAACACTACAGAACATATTGACTGAAAACCCACAGGATGATCTCTTGCTTTGGCAATTACAGGGAGACAATCACAATAAATGAGTGGTTCTCTCCAGATAAATCCCAGCTTCATGGCTGCTCTTTATGCCTCAGAAAGCATCACAGGATTAGCTAGGGACAAGAAAGAGCACAAGAAATCCTGAACCAAAGCTGAGAAACTACCAGTACCTTTGCAGAAGTAGCTGAGAAGACACTTCATTTACAGAGATAAACTAAGCTTTCCATACTTCTTACATATATTTCTATATATTCTTACAGAGATAAACTAAACTTTTTGCAGACACTTTTAATGAAAATAATCATCTAGTTGTGGTGGAGATCAGCAGAGAAAAAAGGTAGCATGAGAGGCATTCTAAGTAATCCACTGTGGGATTCAGGTAGCACACAGCTTTCCCTTTGCAGAAATATTAAAAGGTCTTGTTAAATCTTGGTGTTATGCAACAGCATATTTTATTTTAGTTAATTTTGTTTGTTTGTTTTACATACTTGATATACTGACAACACAGAAAGATCAGAAATGGCAATATATGTTATATTTTACCTCAGGTTTAAGACAAGTATGTACCCATGCACTTTTCCTTACTCTAAATCATCTCTGCCCAGCTAACTCAGAGAGCTAACATTTGTCAATTTTAGTCCTCAGAAATGCAATGCAGGCTCTTAAACAACTTTCTAAAAAACCGTCTCCTTTACTATAGAACAGCTGAAGCTGGAAAGGGCTTCTAAGCACCCTACTGAAAGTAGGGCCAACTAGAGCAGGTTGCTCAGTCTCATCCCATCAGTTTTTGAGTGTCTCCATGAATCTCTCTAAGGATGAAGACTCTACAGTTTCACCAGTCAACTTGTGCCAGTATTGCACTCTGTCTCTTGTCCTTGTTTTCTTGCCAAAGGAATCCTAATTAATCAGGAGGTAAGCAAAAGGCAGCCCTAATGCAACTGCAGGGAAGAAATCTAGCAACCAAGGACATGACTGGGTTGTTTAATGCCAGTAATTACCTTACACTGAGTGTCAAAAACCCCACAGAAATTACTGCACTGATTCCACACTGCCTTTTTTTTCATGCTTTACTGAAAGTACTGACTCAATGTAGTTATTAGCTCCAAAAAAGTGTTTAGGAAGCCACTGACTTTTTTTTTAACAGTCATACACTGCATATGATACTATCTATCAGCATGTGGTGTAACAGTTAGTACCTCAACCAGCCTTTGGCCAAGGACTACAGGAACTGGGATGTGACCAGATCAAGAGGTGCCTACTGGCTTGCAAATCTCGAGTCACCACGTTGGAGCAATCTGCTTAAGGTACTTTGTGTCCCAGACCCCATTCAGACACTGTCACACCACTCTGTAGCAACCCTTAATTTACCAATTCATGCACAAACCCAACTTCATTTATGACAAACAATCAAAAGCAACCATGGGAAGGAGCTTAAAGGTCAACACTGGATGATTAATTTCTTCAAGTTACACATGGCCAGCAGTTGTTATTCTGAAAGTCTCAGGTTACTCACCAGCATCTCTTGCTCTGCTTTCATGGTTTGGATAGCATGCACCAGGATCTTTTTAGGCCACTGTTTACGTCTAGTTGCTGCCTCCACTATTACTTCATCAAACTGATCCTCGAGAATTTTAATGTCAGAATCTAGAAGTGACAAACACACAAAGTTATAGTGGAATTCTCATACAATTTTTTTTTTTTGAGACAAAGCTATGAGGAAAAAGAAGCTTTAGATCTCAAATGAAAAACCACGCATGACTATTAACACAGAGATAAATATATGTCCTGAATCTCTTTGCTAAGACAATATAGGCATTGGTGCATAACTTGATGTTGGCCAGTTATTTTGAGGTAAATGAGCTGGAGGGGAGGGAAACAGAGAACCATCCAGGGAAAAAAGAAAAAAGGTATAAAAATGTATTTCTCTATGAACTCTGAACCTATGAGAAAAGTCCTACAAGCAATGGCTATGGTAACGTGTTTCTCACCCGAAGCAAAGCAATGCAAGATGCAGCAAGAAAAATGGTTTATCTGTGTGATTTACAACCATTAAACAGAACCCAACTGTACAAACAGTAATTTGAAGCCTAACTGATTAAATAACACACAGAGCACAAATATGCAGTTTCACATTTAAATTCACTGTTCCCACTAATGTGTTGAGTACAACTTGCAAGCTACGCAATGTTTCCAATCTAGTGGTAAAGAATGGATTTTGAGCACCCTCTCTGGGTCACTCCATGCAGAATCAGGTGATTGTAAAACTCAGAAAGGCAAAAATCAGGGTTTTAAGAGTTTGTGGGTTTGTTTTGGTTGCTTTTTTTAGGATCACCATGACATTATTTTATTATAGACGGGAAAGACTCAAGCCACTGGTCAACACAAACACAGAAGGCACAAAATGCCAGATCTCTTGGTGATTCAAACTGGATTGGAGATAGGCATGAGTAAATGTATGTCAAATTAAAAAGCACAATATAGTTCTCACACCTGCTTTATGACAGCTGCCAGAGGCTGTTTTGCATTTTGCATTGGGAGATCAGTACATTTTTGACCTTGTAGTCAAAGCAGCTGGAGTTTTATCATTCCAGAACAAGAACTGCAGGAGCTTCATAAAATCAGAGAACAGTCTGAGTTGGAAGGGACCTTTAAAGGTGATGTAGCCTAAGTACCTTGCAATAAGTGGGGACATCTTCAACATCTATCTTCAACAGACCATATTGCTCAGAGCTTCCTGACCAAAAAACAGTTCAAGGAGTCCTTTCTCCACCGTTAATGTATCTGTATTTTCAGCTTTGTGTAACCATAAAAACCACCAAGTTGCAGCCAAAGAACATCTAATGCCAACACAGGTGAGTGAATGAACTGCACTGAAATTTTCTTTGGACACCAGACTGCCAAGAATCTCCACCACTGTTATTCAAAAGACAGTAATTACAAACATATTACGTCTATTACACATATTTATATAGCAGGAACTTTCAACACTTTCTTAGCTTGTATATTAAACAGCAGCAGCAGCAGCAAATCTCCTAGGATCTCTTGATGGGAAGCGATCCTGGGCACTGCCCCAACACTCAGCCCGGAAGGGCCCTCCAGAGCCTCCTGCTCACAGCTGGGTCAACGCCCATTTCAAACCAGCTTGCTCACAACACTTTGGGCCAGTTGGCTTTTAGAAGCCTCCAGTGCTGGAGAAAAGCTCTCTGAGCAGTCTTTTCCAATGCTCAGTTATCCTAAGAGTGACTTTTTACTTCCTTACATCAAGTCAGAAGCTCCCCTTTCAACCGGACCCCTTGTGCCTCTGGGCAAGACCCAACCAAAACAAAGCCAGCCAGCGGGAAAGGAATGGGGACGGCCGCCTACCGCTCTGCAGCCGGGGGTCCTCGGAGGCCTCCTCCCAGGGCTGCCCGTTAATGGTCACGTTCTCCCGCACCGCTGCCTCGAAGTTCTGCAACACACGGGAGAGGCTGAAAATCCATCCATCCATCCATCCATCCATGCATCCCGAGGGCAGGGCCCCTCCCGCCTCACCGCCCTGCCCGGGCCCATGTCGGGGCAAGCCGCCCCCTCACCCGGGGGCCGGGTTCTGTGGCGGCACAGCCGCTCCCGCTCGCCGCTCACCCAGAGCGCGTCTCCCTCGGCGGCGGCCCCGCCGGGCTGTCCCTGAGCCAGGGCCCGCACGAAGGGCGCGCACA
>VZRZ01004456.1:116238-160349 GCA_013398175.1 Climacteris rufus
GCCGGCCTGAGGGGAGCCGCTCCCCGCCGCCCCGCGGCCCCGCCAGTCTCAGCGGGCCGGGGGTCTCTGTGTGCCGCAGGCGGCCGTGTCGGCGCTGGTGGTGGTGTCGGAGCGGGCGGGAGAGTTTCGGAGCGTCGTGGAGCTCTCGGAGAGGTGCGAGGCCGGCGGGGCGTCCCGGCGCCCACCCGCGTCCCGGGCGTGAGGGGATTGACGGAGGACGCGCCGCCCTCCTCGGACAGGCGGGCCCTTCTTGGCCTTAAACTTTGGTTCTCTGTGGTGTTTTGGCCTTAAAGTTGCCTTCTCTGTTGTCGTTCACACTGTCAGTATCCATTCCGTGCCTAGGTTCCCAGGGTTTGTCTTGCCATGCCTGGGAGTTCACCCCGTCCAAGAGGTCTCTGCAGAGGAGCAGCGCAGTGTTACTTTGGAGGTAAAGCACGGCCTCTGAAATACTTCAGGGACTCTTCAGGACAGACGGCAGGATGCTCCGGTCTGCCTGATTTACCTTCAGATCTGCCCAGTGGTTTCTCTACACTCTATAATGCAGGAGACCCAGCGGACCGAATCCCAGGGTCTCTCAACACATCCATTTGTCCATGTTAGTCCTTAATTCACTGAAGTCATCTGGCTGTTTTACTGCAGTGAAATGGTTTAAAAAATCCCAAACGTGCTTTTCTTGCAGCAAACAGCATGGGCAGATGTCCCTTTGTTAACGTGGGAACGGGAATGCAACTGTTTGTGGCCTTATCCTGAAAAACTCAGGGAGTTGTCTGCAGCCATTTAATGTTACCAGGCTATTTATGGGCCTTGTTTTAATTACCTCTTCTGCTACTGAGAAAAGTTAGCTTAGGAGTATTTAAAATAAGAGTCAAACATACATACATATATATATATATCTGTAATGAAAGGGTTGATAAGTAAAGAAAGTAAATCCTTCAGGTTTCTAAAATCAGACTGCACAACTCTCAGTAACAGCAAGTTCTAAAGCACAGAATTTCAGAACAGTGAAGGAAACTCCAATTTAATCATGATGCTGGGTTCATAACCCTTTCCTCATGTCAGAGCAGTGAGGGTTGCATCTTTTATTCTTGCAGGATCTGGATGCTGCACTCCCTCTTATAGAACTTTACAAAGACAAATTGGTGGGGATTGGAGAAGTGAGTAGCATTCTATAAATTGTTTAAATCTCTCCAGCAGCAGCCGTCGCTGGAATTGCAAAAACTGAGTGAATGCTTGTTTGTCTGTGTATTATAAGAATTGCTGTCAGCCTGAACAAGCACTAAGTCTGATTGGTAGTTCTCCTAATGTGCTTTCCTTCATAGATTTGTCTGATTCCCTCTTTGCCTTTGCTATCATTATTAGAAAATAGATGGAATTTATTCTGTTGGAGCAGTAGGAAAATTACATACTTATGCTATCTCGTGTTATACCCGAAGGCAGATCCTTCCTGCCTTCTTGTCTGACAAAGTTAGGCTAAGCTGTGATTTCAGTACACCACACTGACTTGTACACTTCTTTTTTATTTTTAATCCTTTGTGTGTCTGTATCCATCTGTTGTCTTCTGTCTTGCATTTGTTTATAAATGAATTGAGGCTTTAGGATGGAGTCTGCCTCTGTTTGTGTGTTGGTACCAGTCTGGTTCTGCACTGGCTGCAGAAAAAGCAGGTTTTGGCAGAGCTTTGTACCTAAATTTGCCTTGTTGTACAGTAAATGTAGGGCTTGGGTTGGTGTAACTGTGAATGGGACTGCTTTGACAAACTTTAAAATTTGCCTGAACTTGTTTAGATCAAGAAAATACAGAAAGAATGGGTAATTTTTGCTAGAGTTTGGAGTGAAGCTATGGGTTTAGGTCAGAAATTTTACTTGTATTGGAGATCCAGATTTGAGACTTAATCTGACATAATATTCAGTACAATATAAACCCCCAAAAAACCAGCGACAGATTAAAATGTTAAATATCCTTGTTAGTAACTGTCTGCTCACACATTCTTTCATAGTTGAAAAGCTTATGGTTGAGAATGGATTCTTTTTTTGAGTTAAGCTACAGTTGAGCTCATTTTAATTGCAGTCTCTAGTATACATATTTTGAAATGCTTTGCAGTTTTGAAGCATTTTATGCCTTTGTATGTCTAATTATGGTTTTGTCAAGTGTTAGGTCTGTAAATTTTTTTCCCTTCTCTCCTTGTACTGTAGGTTGGACTAGATTTCACTCCCAGATTTGCCAGCACCGATGAGCAGAAGGAAGGACAAAGACAGGTTTTGATCAAGCAGATTGAGTTGGCAAGAAGACTGGATCTGCCTTTGTAGGTTTTCTTTATACCAGAAGGAGAATTTGCCAGATCTCAGTAACGTGGAAATATTTCCCAAGATTTCTGGTTACTAAGTGCCCACAGAACTTTTCTTAGATGGATTAAGCTGGCATTAGTGTCCTGTCAGTCTCCAGTCTGAGATTTAATTATAGAATTTTCCCTATGTTTGCACTTCTCTACACTTGTCTTATTTGTCCTGTCCTTGCTATGTTGTTGCTATATTTTCACTGTAGCTTAAATGATTCATAAATATGTCTCTGGGTTTTTTTCCTGATAAAAAGTGTATTACAGATTAATTATTTTCATCCCAAGACACTGTTAATTTGTTTGGTTTTGCCAAAAAAGAAGTATTTGGCTAAATTTCCTGATGCTGGGCCTCTACTTGCTGTGCAGAAATGTTCATTCCCGCTCAGCTGGAAGACCAACCATTCATCTCTTGAAGGAGCAAGGTATGCTTTTAAGGCATTTCCTCTGCCAACAGGATTCCTTCAGCTCTGCCATTCCTCACATCAGTGTGTGCATGTTAAACTTGGCAGCAGGAGTGCAGAGATGCTGTATTCATCCTGTATGGGAGCAAGGTCCTGTTGGAAGCTGATAGAGCAGCCCTGCTGTAAGCCTGCTGATGATCTGGTTGGCTTTGTTTCTGCAAGGTGCTACAAAGGTGTTGCTCCATGCATTTGATGGGAAGCCATCTGTAGCCATGGAAGGGGTGAAAGCTGGATACTACTTCTCCATTCCTCCTTCAATTATAAGGAGTGAGCAGGTAACGTTTTGTGCTGGTTTCAGCTGGGGTCTGCTCCTTCTTGGTGCATTGCACTTTTTTACCTGGGCTAAACTTCTGCCTGGGACTTTTGCCTTAGCTGGACTTCTGAGGGGGAATTCTGGCCAAAACAGCTCAGCTATTCCTGAGAAACAAAGGGGGTTTTTTTCTCATTTTATTGTGGTTTCCGGTGAATTCTTCAGAAGCTTCTGTCACTGTACTGTTTTAGAGTAGGGGCATGGCACGTGGAGGAGGAGTAGTTTCTATGATAGGACTAGTTTCTCTGATGAGCTCAAGAAATATGAGAGAGGAGAAGGCTTAATTCAAGTGGAGGAGGTATGAGGGGTGGATATAAATGGGGATGAGGTTAGAAACTTAGGAGGAAGGAGAGCAAACTGGGGTTGAGAGGTAGAAGAGATGAGGAAAACATAATATACAATATACTCAAAATGCACAAATATATGCAAATATACACACTATACATATCAAAATATACACAAATATACACAAAATAGCAAATTAAAATTGCATTGGCACCTCTAAACATTGGGTATTTTGTGCACTATAACTGCATGATTTAAGAAATAGCAATTAACTTAGTGTTGAGGTAATTGTAGTTCGGATATTTAGAAAACAGGAGAACCCTGATTTAAAGGAACTTCTTGAGCAGCTCCTGATATTGTTTCCTTTCAGAAATTATTGATAAAATGTGGACAGTGGTACCAAAGTCTTTTGACATTGCCTTTAAATGTAAGGCATATCCTCCCTTCATAATTTTCCCCACAGATTAAATGCATAAAGCATTTAATAGCTGTCTTATTTTCTTCAAGAAGCAGAAGCTTGTGAAACAGCTACCTCTGGAAAGTATGTGCTTGGAAACTGACTCTCCTGCTCTGGGGCCTGAAAAACAGGTAAATGATGGGGAAGAGAGACTTTTGTGTATGTGTATCCAAACCCACACCTAATAGAGGTCAGTTACTGGCACAGGAGAGTGAAGTATGGATACAAGAGAGGAAAGAGGCTACCCAGGGAATGTAACCCAAGAAGAATGGATACATGTCATTTTTCTGGCACACATGCCACAATGTAACTGAAGCTGTGTCAGGAGGTACTGAATCTGAAACACCTTTGATCTGTAGGGATCAGTAACTTGGTTTGTTTGTTTGTTTTCAGGTGAGAAATGAACCCAAAAATATTTACATTGCTGCTGATTACATTGCCAAAATAAAAGGAATTCCAGTTGAAAAGGTTATAGAAGTGACTACACAGAATGCACTGAAAGTATTCCCCAAACTTCAGAGCTTTCTTCGGATATAGATTCAGAAACTGAAATACATGATATTGCAGAAAGTATCATTTGTGGTGTAATTAATAAAACCATTGTGCATCTTGTGCTAAAGTGGAGTTTTGCTGTTGGACAGTTCAAAAAGCAAGCAGTGTTAAATAGCTGTATAGGATAAAAATGGAGAATTTCTCACAGGCCTTTGGTATGCACCATGTTAATCTCTTGAATGGGATAAAGACACATTGTTCATTTGCATCTCTCATGTCTCTGAACAAAGAAAAGCACCATAAAATTGTCAGTTTAGTTTCTCAGACTCCTTGCCAGGTGCTCCTAGTCTGGGAGTCTTGGCTGATGTGTGGTGCTTAATGTCTCCTTCATTCCTTATTTCTGCTGACTGAAAGTCACACAGTTGTGGGCCCACTAATGATGAGAAAGCTCCTGTTATGACTTGCAGACTACACATCCCTTTCTGATCCATTCAAAAATCCCGGCTGAATGGACATTCTCTGTATGTTGTGCTGTCTGGACTCTGGTGCAGAAGCAACACCTCTTCAAAACACAGTTGGAAAGAAAGAATTAGAGCCCTTCTACTCCTCCCTTCTTCCCTTGTATAAAGTAACTTAACATTTGCTAAGATCTTGGCTATTTTGAGAAGTATTTTCTTGGATTTTTTTAATATTTTGGTTTTTGAATTGTGTTCAAAGCAAAAAGCCTGGGTTTGGTCTTAGTTCAAGGACTCGCTCTTCTGACTGCTCGGTATCAGAAGACAGAGGATGTAAAAGGGAGAAAAGCCCAGTTTTGTGACCTCTTGCAGGTGGTCTCTCGATTCTGCTCTTTTGGACAGTGTCCTAAAACCTGAAACTTGTGCTCCCTCACTGCAGCTGTGTGGGTGTGGGCCTGTGCAATACTGATCAAAACTTTGTCGACTATAAACCAGCAATTGAATGAGGTGAGTTTTACAGATCATCCAGCTGTTTCTGAGGGCCACTAAGGAAGTGGAGGTTTTCTCTCTCTGTGGGGAGTTTCACCAGTTCAGTGAAGAAAATACGCAAGTATGAACTTAGTCCATGACCACCTCACAGGGGAAGAGGGGCAAAAGTGCCCATGTAAGTGATGCCCATCTTAAAGTTTTGTTTTCCTCAACATTGTCTTCCTCAGTTTCTTAAAACCACGTTGTCAGGAGGTTTTTTTGCTGTCTTTATCAGAACAGCTCTGTAGTTGTGCCTTTTGACTGGAGTTAGCTGATTAAGTTTAAACATATGTTCCTGAACAGTTTTTGGCGTGCAGCAAACAACCAAACTTGTGTAATTTGTCTCTATTACAATGTGTATTCAGAGCAGCAAGCACCTGGATCTTTGCTGAGTGTTTGATCCAGAGAAGTTAGAGTAATTCCTTATCCTGGATCTACAGGCACCATTTCCACTGAATTGGGTGAAGGATGAAGTTTGCCTCCAGATGGTGCTAGGGAACAGGTGTGCCATAGTTGTAAAAATACGAGTGTGATTCACTTAGTGATTAATAATCACGTCACTGGAGATGCTAACCATGTGATACCAGGCAGGCTTACACGTGCTGCCTGTGTGATGGGAATTCTTCCAGTGTTGCTTGGGATTGCAGTTATGTACAGAGGTGCTCCGGGTAAGAAGTCAGGCAGCATCCAAATGTTTGCAAAGTTTTGACCTCATTATTTTTCTCTGTGGAGCTCTTAGCACTGGATGAAAACACTGGTTTTGCAAAAAAGGGGGATATTAAGTACTCTCCTGAAAATCCCTGTCTCTGCAGGGGCTGGCTTGGCTCTGGTTCAGCCTTAGCCTCGCAGTGTGAGCCTGAGTATGTGACTCCCTTTTGCTGCTGCACAATCCTGTGGACACAGCTCCCATGGTGCAGCTCCCGCCTGGGCAGGGCACGGCCGTGCATGGGCAGCCCAGCGTGGGCTGGCACCGCCCGTGGCCCTGGGCCTGATGGAGCTGCTTGCAGCATTGCAGTGGCGTGGTTGGGGCTGGCAAAGGAGGCACAGAGTTGGTTCCCCTGGGCCAGGGAAGGCTGGAATTGTGGCAGCCGTGGGCAGGGCCACCCTGGCAGGGTGCCCATGGCAAAACAAACCGGCTTTGTCCTCTCCTTATAGACCTGTGGCGCCTGAGCTAAGCCGCCGAGTGGGTGCCCTGGTGCCCCAGAAAAGGAAAATGCAGTGTCATTCCCATTCTGCCTCGGCATCCCTGACACCAAGCAAGGGTCAGAAGCAGCACCCTTTTCCCAGTGCTGCTGGCTTGGCTGTGTGAACTGTGCCCCAGTCCCTGCAGGCAGCAGTGGGAGTGGGCAGCAGGCACTGGAGATAGTCGTTGCTTTGCACAGAAAACCCCACTTGTTGAGGTGCTCACTCAGGACTGGTGGTACTGTTGTGCAGTGGGGAGAAGATGTGGTTTCTGAGCTGGAAAACATCATTGATTCTCAACAGTCATTCTATGACTTTACCTCAAAGGGGGATTTTAACAGAGAGCTTGGATTTCTGCCTGCAATCCCAGGCTAACACCTGAGCTGGAGGGGCTCGGGCAGGCAGGATGGCTTTGGGGGAGCTGTGTGGCTGCACACCATGAAGCCCTCCAGTCCCACAAAAGTTGGCCTTAGCAACACCAGTGTTTGTGCTGAACCCTGTTGCAGCCTCTCAGGGTGTGTGGATAAATCATGCCCTCTCCTAGGTAGCATAGGACACTGAAGTGGCCGAGGACGTGCTGGAGGAAGGACACGGTGTGAAAGTTGGTGCCATTAATTTTGGGGGTCACAAACAGCTCAGGTGACCTCTGTCTCAGAAAGATGGAATGGCATAGATGGCCTGCAGCAGTGTGGAAAGTGGAGCTCCATCTGATGCCTTTAGCCATCAGCTTTCCTTGGGATGCTGCAAGCAGCAGATCTGGTTGCACTTTGCATGACTCCCCATGTCACTTTACCTTGGAGGATGTGCATTGTGTGATAGAAAAACCAAGAGAGGGTTCTATCTGTGCTGACTTAAATGGTCTTTGGAGGGCTGCAGCTGGATCATCCTTTCAGGGCCTTTCCTCTGAGATTTGATTTTTTTACCTATGGATTAACAGGGCCTGAATTTCCTGAACTCTGGGAAAAAGAAAGTGCTCTGAATTTTTCCAGACTTTGACATGGGAACAAACAAGGAGGTGATGAGGCCAAGTGGATGAAATGCTGTTTGTTCTTGCTGTTTATCATGGTAAAGAGACTAAGCAAATGGACTAAAGACTTTTACTGGAGATGCTCCCAACAGACTCCTATGCAATGCATAGATAGGCTCTTCAGAGGCAAAAGCAAATAAATAATTGCTTGAAAAAGCAACTTTCATCACTTACAAAGTTCTGCTTGTGTTTGTTTTTTTCATTAAAGCAGGCTGGGGTTCAATCCTCTGTTCCCATTACAGAGCAGGAAAGTGAATTTGAGAGAGTCACTGGCTTAGCATAAAGCTTTATTGTTCTTCTCTTTGCTTTCTATATGCAGTACAAAGATACCACTGAGATCAAAGACAGGATATGAATTGTACAGCACCCAGTTATCTCAACATTTTCCTCTTCAGCAGGTGGTTATCCATCTGTTCATTTTCCCTGCTGGGGTTGGCTTTTCTGTCAGTGTGAATCCCATGGGACATGGGCATAACCCTCAGTGCACTGTGTGGTGGCCCCGCCATTCAGTGAGTGCCAAGTGCCTCCTCCAGGGACCGGCGAATTTTCCTGCCCCTTTGAGCCGCTGTGAATGACAAAGTAATGAGAAATCACAGTGAGGATCATGGCCCCGATGAAGCCACGCCTGGGGCAGGAGCTGAGACCCCATCTCTCCAAATGCTTGGTACTGTGCTCAGAGCTGATGCTGCTTAGTGCAAACACAGATCAGTGCCACTACCCTGCTCGGGCCTGCTGGTGAAAATGGGGCTGTGCTTCACCTGAGGATGCAGAAGTGACAAGGCACTGGGACAGGGAGTCTGTAGGAGCATAGCTGATGTCCTACCAAAGTGGCAGAATTGAATATGTGGATTCTGCCTGCAGTGTCTTGTACCCTGCCTCTGAGGGCAGGTGAGGCTGCTGTGTGGTGTCCATGCTCAGTGGCTGCACACAGGTGAGCCCAGCCGGCCATGGGGAGCATGGCCATGGGCCATGGGGAGGCCATTGTGGCTGAGCAAACCTTCAGCTGCCCAGTACAGGAGTCAGCACAGCTGCCTGANTGCCCAGCCAGCCATGGGGAGCACCAGCTGAGTTGTGGCTGAGCAAACCTTCAGCTGCCCAGTACAGGAGTCAGCACAGCTGCCTGAATGACCATGAAGCAGCACTGACACTGGGGAAGCAGGACCACATCCCCCTGTTTTGGCAGTGCAGGGGAGAGACACAGAAAAGTGACAGTATCAGCGGTGTGCTTGAGCCCCTGGTGCCCCAGAGGTGTCACAAGGCAGTGGGGCTGGGTCAGCATGCAGCCTGTGCCTGGGCTGGCTGCTAAAGCCTGCCTGCAGTGCAGGGAGAGCCGTCTGTGCTCCCCACCCTGCTCAGTCCCTCTCCACCACAGCCATCGTGCTGAGGGGCAGCAGAGCCCTCCCTGTGTCCTCTCCATCTGCCGTGAGGTCCCTGGCTGCTGGCACCTCCTGCACCTGGGCCATGCTGGCTGCCAGGAACAGCAGCTGACGTGTCCCTGCCTCCTCACGCCCCCCAAGGCCTCCTGACTCCATGGCTGTGTGCTGGGGGGTTCATCCTGTTCGGAGCAGAGCAGATGGGCAGTGCAGCCAGGTGAGGTGCCTGGCTCCTTCCCACGTGTATATTTCTGTGCCTGAGTGTGGACACTGGGTTTAACTTCTTTAATATGCACATTCAGGTTTGGCATCTGCTATTAGGCTGTGCCAGGCTGTGTGCTTTGTCACCAAAGTGTGCAAGAAGATGCTTAGTTCCTTGTCAGTGCCCAATCACCCCTTAGAAGAAGTACGTGGTCCCACACTGATAGAAGTTATTTCACAAGCAGCACAACCAATCATGCTTTTTTGCCCCAGGGATTTATGATCTCCTCACCGTGGCAATCCAAATCTCTTATCCATGTCCTGTGATGCTCCAAGTACAGCCCAGCACTCCCAGTGCTGTCTTTCCAGCTCCCTGTGTGTCTCCCTGATCCCTGCCATGGTACCACCAGCCCCTCCATGTATCTTCTGGGCTCTGCTTACCACAGCACCTTGGCTTCTTTCTGTGTCTCTGTGATCTCCCTGTAATTGCCCATCTCTCTTCCACACTGCATCCCTGAGCTTGTTGGATTGTCATTTAGGCAAGAATAGTCTGGGTAGATCATGTTTGGAAAGCTGCTGGCATGAGGTTCAGCAGCTGGGTGTGTGACGTCTTGGTAGCCTTGAGAGGGACTGGAGAGGGTCAGAGTCATCTACATGACCACAAACTCCCACAAACCTTCTAGGGACTTGTATTTCCAAGAGGTCTGTCCGTCTGCCAGATCTTTTTGAGCATTGTCAAAAATTCTGAATTGTGGATGTGGACTGGGGGATAGCATGATCATATTAAGTTCCATGGAAATGTGTGTACTTTGGAAGTTGCATCTCCTGGGTGGAACTGGACCTGTTGCTCGGAGCCTGCTGGGTCTGCTCAGCATGTGACCACTGGTGAACCTGTGAACGGACCTGGGGTTATCTAGCAGGAAGGTCTGTCTTTGTGAAGTGCACTGCCTGGAGAAGGCAGCTTTGAAGTGCTGATTGGCACTGGCTTATTATTGTAAATATATAGAAAGAGCATTTTTGTGCTCAGATCATTTCTGGACGCACAACAAAGGGTGAGGAAGCAAACAAATGGAGTGCTGCGGAGACAAGTTAAATGGAGCACCATGTGGGGAGTTCCAGTCACAACATCATTAGATAATGTCCCTTTTCTTTAGGAACATTCATTATTCTTTTTAGATAATGTTTCTTTTTTGCCTGGCAAAGTCAGGGTGGCAAACTCAGGTCTGTATTACACAGGACCTCTGTGCTGAGTCTAAACAATGGTGAGTGGACATGCAGTGGGCTAATGTGGTGTATAATGTGCACAAGCAGATGTCAACACTGTCCAAAATAATCCCTTCTGTGCTTCTGGTGAGTGCAGCACATCCGTTGACAATCTGTGTGTGACATTTATCCAAAGATGGCATTTCTTGACCAGCACATGGTCAAGAATTGTGGCTGCTGTTGTTATCCCAAAATAGGTGATTTCACTTTCTTTCACCTGCAAGAGGCCAATCCACACAGAGAATCGAGGCATTTGATTTATTTGCAGTTCTCCACAGAAAGCAAATCCAGCCAAAGAAAGTTAACTCTGCCCCAGCCAATCCCAGCACAACAGCACAAAGTGATGAAGGGCTTGGCTGAAAAGGCAGTGATTTGTGGGGCTGGTCAGGAAAGTTGGTTCAACAAGACCTGTTCCCTGGCACTGACAACTGCCTTTCCTCTGGAAAGGACACCACTCAGGACCAGGCTGCCAGAGACATATTAAAATGCCTTTCTCAGACGTTTCCCAGCTCTTGGAAGATGAGGCTCAGTTCAGCCAAATGAGGAAGAATGGGGTCTTTCTTCCTCTGCTCACTAGTAGAGCTACCTGGACTAACATCCCTTCAACCCTCTTTGGATCTATCTTTTAATTTTGTTCTTGAAGGGCTCAATAATTAGGTTATTCAGAAGCTGTCAGTAGCACAGGAGACTGGTACCCTCTGTCCTGGACAGTCATTTTCATGGTCTGCTTTTCAAGTCATACAATAATACAGTTTTGTATTGTGGTTTTGTTTGCCATGGCTCAGCTGGTTTATTACAGGCCACAGAATCTGTCCTGCTTTTTAAGAAACACAAAGATAAGCTGGTGGCCATTGGTGAGGCAAACTGCTCTGATTTCTGCATAACCAGAGTGGGTATAATTACACGGAAACTGTCTGAAGCTGCATGTAACTCATTGTAACCTCTGACTGCTTCCATTCCCCTGCATGGATAGAAGTGAAATGAGTTGAAATTAAACACCAAAACTTTATTTTCCTGGCTAAACATCCATGCAGGAGTAAAATGAACATTGCAAAATCCCACAAGGGGAACATATTGTCAGATGTCCGAAATGCTGGTTTCCTGCAATGAAGACAATGTAAGGGAAGCTGGAGAAGCTACTTTAATCTTTGCCAGGAGTATTTTTGTAGCTGTTATCACATTGTCTTGATTTTCATTACTCATATGTTACTGTATTTCCAGGTTTGTTGTCTGTTGAAGGGTGCTGTTGTCTGCTCTGTTTCTTCATTGCTAAGAGCTTCTGCCACTCTCCTGAGAAAATGAAGCCAGTGAGGGCATTAGATCTCCACAGTTTGAAGTTCATCACATTTTGTGAAGTCTTAGATGACATTTTCTGTGGATTGGGCTGGACTTGACTCCATGGATTGTGTCTGTGCCTCAGCAGTGTGAGGAGCAGCAGAGAGCCCTTGTGCTGCAGCGGGCACAGCAAAACAACTCAACTTGCCTGTATGAGTCAGAAACTTTCACAGAATGTGTCCTTCATACATGGAACTTTAACTAAGCTCAACACCTGTTTCCTGCATCACAGCTCCACAGGCATCCCCTAAAGAACACCAGTGGTTGTTTTGAAGTTTGAGTTTATCCAAGTGTTCGATGGTTAAAGATGAAAAAGTAACAATACTTGTGAGCATTTACATCTAGGAGCATGGTGTCTTTGTCAAAAGCAAACTAGAAAACTCTTCCTTTCCAGCTGTGCTTCTGATGAGGATGTGGGAGGCTTCCTGGCCTTTTCCCCAAGGCTCTCCCAAAGGACACTTCTTTTGTGATTCTTCATCTCAGGGGCTCAGGGGTGCTAGTTGGTACAGACCTAGTAACATAAGGAATCCCAAAGTACACCTGAACACAGGGCAGATGGAAAATTAGTGCAACAGAGAACAAGGAAAGTATTCTAACTTTGGGGGAGGAATGGTGAAAGTAGTGGAGCAAAACAGCAATTGCCACAGCATTACCCAGTACAGTGGGATTATTTTTTTTAATTAGGGTAAGAAAATATGATTTCATGAGGTATTTTTTCTTCCTGTGAATTATTTTAAGCTGATGTGTGTGTTCCAGATATTACTTACCTAATGGGGAAAAATATATCCTTTCCACTCATTTTAAAACAATACCTTAAAATAAAACATGGCAGAAGACAATAGGGCAGAAAAAAGTGCTGTGGACCTGGAAGAGAGGCAGCTGAGCAATTGCAGAAAAGTATTTGCAGTATTTGCAAGCTCCACTGTGGACCAGGCAGGTGCTGAAAAATGTGCCCATTACCAGTGCTTTGGTGACTGGTAAGTGAATTTGGTGGTCCTTCCCTGCCTACCAGTGGGCTGAGGGAATCTCAGCAGCCATTTCACCATATGGAGGGGCAGGGTTAACAAATCCAAGCTTTGCAGTTTCCAGTGGCTCTAGTACTGCTTATAATCTTGGAGTCTTCTTGTCCTGCTGTAAGAAAATTTGATACACAGGGTTTGGATTGCTCAACTCTGCAGCCTGATCCCAGCTCCCTGGCTGGGATACGTACACTGCAGGTGTTCAGGACATACTGCTCCCTAACTTTGCTGGGAGACAGTCTGTCACCCTGGAAAAGGTACGAGCTGGTTAGTATTTTTCTTTTCCTCTGGCTGTTATTTTTCTTTTCCTCTTGCTCTTACAAGGCTTGATCAGGTTAGTCCTTGCAGAGTTCCTGGAAGTCATTTCAGCAGGGTTATAATTGGATTGCATGAGCCATGGCCTTTTGCCCTCTCTTCCAACTATCATTTTCCAGTGTCTGAATCAATGTAGAAGGAAAAGTGATACTAGCAGGGATGAAGGACTGGCTTTGGTTGGCTTGGGAGTGACTTCCATGCCATTAAACATATAAATGCCCATGTTTTCCTTTGGAGTGAAAATGAGACATTGGGATTTTTCTGATTTTGAAAAAAAGCATGAGAAAGAGAAGTCACATACCAGTTTGAAGCTAAGCCTCCCACAGGCTGTTGTTTTGAACCAAAACTGCCCATTTTGAAACTAGAGGCACATTTACTTTTCAGTATTCCCCAGACAAACCAAACATTTCCACACTTCTTAAGGGAAAGCTCAGTATGACATCCTCAGTGAAATAGTTTGGTGTGTGTAAAGAAAATTTCCCAGTCTATATCTTCAGTCCTCAAAAAATGCAGCCTCTCCCAAGCCAATCCCTTGTCAAGGAGTGGTAGAAGCTTCACCTTCACCACCACCCATCCCAACATCACCCAGCTCAGTTCTTGGCCCAGGCTCTGGCTGCTCCATCACCTCCCTCAGGCCTGAGGAAGGGGACAAAGGCGTTTTGCTTCCAGCACTGACATTTATCCTGGCAGTAGCTGAGATGACAGGAGAGTCACCAAGAGTGCCAAATCTGCTGAGGTAAAAGGAGACAATAATGAGCTCTCCCTATCCCTTCACTTAGGATGGGAGGAGGGGTGCAGGGATGTTTCTGAGCAGGGTGCTCCAAAGCTGCCAGGGGGGTCATGGCTGTGCTGGTCTTTCACCAGTGTGTGAAACTGCCCTGTGTCCTTGCAGCAGCTTTGTGAGTCTGCCTTCTGGCATCCAACATCACCTTTGTCCTGTGCATAGCTCCCGAGGTTGTTGTACAGCCTGCAGAGAGGAGTCAGCACTCACAGCAGAGTTATTCCCAGGACCCAAGTTATTTCCACTTCATTCCCCTCCTAAGGTTTCTAAAAGCTATGAACTGTTGGTACTGTCTGAGGTCTTAAGGGACAAAAATACTCTGTTCAGCCTGTGTTTGCAGTTCACTGGAAATATAGGATTATCCCCAAAGGCTTGAACAGTCTGAATGCCATTCTGGCAGAGCTGGTACGGATTTTGCAAGTTGCTGTATGGGTTGCTGTAGTGAGACTGCTTCTCACAGGCCATTCTCTCATGCTTATTTTCCTGGCTGCACTGGTGCAGATAAGAATAAATGGCCTCAGGTTGCACCAGTGGAGGTTTAGATTGGATATTAGGAAAAACTTCTTCACTGAAAGGGTTGTTGGGCAGTGGAATAGGCAGCTCAGAGAAGTGGTGGAGTCACAATCGTTGGAGATATTTAAAAGACATAGATGTGGCACTTAGGGACATGGTTTAGTAGTGGACGTGGCAGTGCTGGGTTCACAGCTGGACTCGATGATCTTAAAGGTCTTTTCCAAAATAAATTCTATCATTCTACATTTAAGAGCCATGGGGTTTTCAGAAAATAGAGAAATTATTTATAAGCTGACATTTCAGCTGTTGGGCTGATAAAATATGACTGCTGCTCTAATAAAACACACTGATGAATACATTTGTGGACACCTCAGGGATGTCAGGTGCTGGGTGAGTGTTGGAGGTGCTGAGTGCTCCCCATTTCCTGTGGTGCCATCAGGAGCTGGGCGTGGGGCTGAGTTGGTCAGTGTGCAGGCAGGAGGTGGGTGGATGTTGTCACTCACGTGCAAAAACCTCCAGATGCTCTGGGGTTGTCCTGGCAGAGGAGTTGCCCACTGTCTGGTGGTTGATAGGGGCACTAAGTTTGTCTCCCCTGATAATAAAAGGGGGGGAAATTTCTGTGGGAGATTCTGGGTTTGCAGCTGATCTGAAACAGTTTATATCTTGTAGCTGTGGTGCAAGAGACAACTGTTCAAAAGGGTCTCTGGAGAACACTTGGAGTGCTTTCCCAACACAGGAGCTCCAACAAGGAGAGTCCCTGGGTTCTGATGGTTAACACTGCTGGAATGTCAATGCATTTTCTATAATGTATTCTCACAGCCAGGGTCTTGGGCAGGCATCTTTTATTGTTATTCAGTCTAAACAAAAAAATTCCTGCTGATTTTTAGTTAAGCTGGGCTCAGCCAGCACCTTCCCCATCGAATGGATGTAGACCTTTAAAGAACATGGCTCTTTTCCTGCTGATAACCTCTTCAGAGAGAAATTGGGAACTTCAAGCTGTTACTAAATATTGGTTTTCCTCAGTAGTAAAAGCAGCAACATTTCTCAAGCTTGGGTGGCAATCTGTCTCTAGAACACATTTCCATACTAGGCTCTTAGTGGCTCCAAAATGACATGTCCCTTCCATTTAGTTTTCAAAGGATCTGTGTGCATGGACCAGGCAGGTAGAGTTGTAGTGAATCAGGTAGTGAAAGAGAGTTACATTGTGGTGCTTTTTTTCAAGAGCATAGTGCTTTTTATTGTGACTATGAGCCATTCTAGAGGTGGAGAGAAGATTTTATTCTTGTAGCTCTGAAGGAGGTATATTTCACCAGCTAATTGCTTCACCATTTCTATGTAGGTGGGCAGGGAGCAGGAGCTCTCAGTGGACATTCTGCACCCACAGAAGGCCACCTCTGAGTCAGTCACTTGTGGTCCTGCTACAGCCATCAGAGAAAACACTCACATTACTGAATTCTTATAAGCTGAGTTGCTGACTCGAGTGTGTTGGGGGAAACCTGCAGTATCTCCTAGGTGTGCTGCCTGGGATGGGATGAACTGCAGCCCAGGAGTTCCTCAGGCCATGGGGGAATGGAGCCAGCTCTCCCTGGCGCATCTGGCTGTGCCTGCAGGGCTTCTCCAACCCCTTCTGTTCCACAGCCCTTGTGTGGGGCAGGCTGAAATCACTTAATCTTTCTCACATAAGAGCTTTGTCGGTTTTCTTTTAGGAAAGAAATGAACCCCAGCAACCAGGATTGCCTGCCAGCACATTGATGTGGTGAAAGGAGTATCAGTGGAAGGAATCCGTGATGTAACAACGAAAATGTCTCCAAGTCTTTCCCCAGATTTAATAACCTTTGAGTGAATGAGTGCTGGTCAAAAATGAGTGTGTTCATCTAAGACAATCCTTCTACAAACCCTGCATTTTATTAATTTTTGTGTGAGCATATACACTTTTCTTACTGTGTGTAAAGGATTCAGATGGAAGTTACATTTTCTGTAATATATGAAGAGCCTGTTAATCACGGAGAGTAAGACTAAATGTTACCTACTGTATTTGTTCACATGATTTTTTTTTTTCTGCATACAAAATTTATTTTGTGTCTGTAATTTTTCCCCCACTTGCTTTAGTAGGAAACTCAGGAGTAAAATTCCATTACATATATGAAACTGATAGCTAACTACAAAGAGAAAACCAGATGGCAGTCCAACAGAAGTACTGGGTGTACATTTCTGCATTTTTTGTATGGATCAAGACACTCAGGACCACAAATTTCTATTGTTTACTGTAGAGGAGTTCATGAACCCCTATTTTAAAACTCAGAACTTTTCTCTGATACATAAGAGTACACTTATATATTCCTGTCAGTGCATCAAAAAATTGAATCCATGTCCCTGGCAAACATGCCTAACGTAAGCAGTCATATTACCAAATTGGGGTGGCCAGGCAAACCCCTGGAGCTACAAACAAATTTGAGGTAAGTGCCTTGTGTTGCAAATGCTTTTTTTTTCATTTGGGGTTCTGGCTTTATCTTGTAGGGAGACTGGTTTAATATAGCTGGAATGAGGACTGCATAGGAGGAAGGGGATGTTTACATTTCCCACTGTATTCTCTCAGAGCTTTCAATCAAGATACTTAAGCATGTGACTCTCCAACTACTTTCTTTTAGGTCCAGCTTATTGAGGTTTGTTTACTATCCTGCTAAAATAGTTCATTTCTAGCTCAGTTGGAACTTCAGATCTTTTGTTCTGAAATCCTTTCTTAAGCTTCTGTGGTTTTCTTTTTTAAACAACTTGTCTGGAAGACAAAGACCTGGTGCACTCCTGTCATATAGGTTTTCTCTGCATGGAGAGGTCAACTTCTGCATTGCAAACCATAACTAAGACTTAAATACGTTATAAAATAAAGTTTAATTTTTTTTCCTTTACAGAATGACATACATAATTTGAAACATTTAAACCAGAAGATCTGGAATTCTTAACTGTGTGTCTGATGTGCATGGAAATTCTAGGGTTGTTCTAGAAATGTTGGTATTTTGGCAACATTCTTCATTCATGCTTCATTTCAGACGCCTAATCTTGAGCTCAAGTTTTACAAAGATGGATTGACTTGTGGGGTTTTTATGGGGGGCTTAAATAACATGTTGAGGTTTGCAAGAAGGACATAACTAGGAACTGATATCACTGAGATAATCCAGCTAGGGATGTCCAAAAGCTAATAACACCCTGAAAGCAGCACTCAATACCTGAGTTCCCTGTATTTCCTGAAATGCCCTGGAATGAAACAAAAAGGCTCCCTCTGAGCCTTTTTTTTTTTTTTTTTTGTACAAAGATGTATTACCTGCAAGATAAATTTTAGGTTTCAAAATAGTGTGAAAGTACACTGTTTTTTCAGTGGAACATACGCTACAGAAGGAAAAAGAACACCACTGCAAGTAAGGATGCTGCATTTCTAATTGCTTTTTAACTTTCTCCAGCCTGAAAATTTGAGTGTTTGGTCCCTGCCTGACTTCTGGAATTTGGATACAAGAAAATAATTTCTGTGGAGTAAATTAGTATCACATACTTCCCAGCGACTGACTGATACATGACATATTTCGGCCTTTTCACAGCATTCAGAAAAACAAATTTGTTAATGGTGGGGTATACATGAGAAATTTCTGGCTCTGACACTAATAGGAATATTCAGGAGAGCCTAAATTTTCGATTCAAGAATAAATTTAAAAGGCATAGCAGCAGTTTTAAGCTCAACTAAGCTGTAAACCTTGATATCAGTGTTCTGGTTTTAGCTTTACAAATTGTCCATGAACTGTAAAAATCCAGGGACTCACACTTTGAGTGAACTCCTGCAATGGATGTTTCTTGTGGGGTAATTTTGTCTCGCTGGGCAACTTTGTCCTTGGCCCTGCTTTTCATACAAATGACTATAAATCAGAAGTAATGGTGTGAAGCCTATGAAATACAGCAGTGTAAAAACACAGGAGATAAATATCAAAGCTTTGCCTTGATGCTGTCGATTTGGTTTGCCTTTTCCTTTCTATTTTAGGATGGTATTTCTGAAGATAAATGCCACCAGGATGGAAATGCATTGGCCATACCTAATCAAAATCAAACTGATTTTATTTCACCAAGACCAGTGCAGTGCAGCAAAGGTAGATTTGCCTCTGTGTTGATCTGTTGTAAATAAACTTGCTTCTTTCTGGGAAAAACTCCTCTCCTTACTGGAGTTAGCTTTCATGCCGGTGTTCTTTCCACTGCCAGGTGTTTAGTTACTTCTTCCCTGCAGGAAGCACATGACACTGTGTGTGTGGAAGCCTTGGGTGAATAGGGAAGACAGATGATGCCCTGTGGGCACAGTAGCAGTGAAACCCAAGATATGCCAGTCATTCTTAGCACAAGCTGAACTTGAACCCTTCCCTGAGGGTATTAGCTGGCAGCAGCTCTGCCTGCTCTGTGCAGCCAAGGCTGTAACAGTAGGGAAAGGAAAAATGGGAGAACAAAGCCTATTTTCCTCTGTTTTTAAGGAGTAAATATAATCTTTGGATGGCCTTTGAGATCATACAAAATTCAAGGGGAAGAAATTAAATAATGGGTAAATGAAATGAGTGGTAGATCAATGTTTATACCTTCTCCCAGAAGAACAAGAGTCATGTAGGATGCTAGCACTACATCTACAGAGCCCAAACAAAGTGCCCTTTCCCTGACCCCAAGGGCAACCCACAGCCTGTGCTAGAGATCATGGATGGCCACTGCTGGAAGTATTAACATAGACATAATCTCTAGTGTGTTTTCAGCATATCATGTGTAATATGGACATAGGTTCCTAAAGTGAAAGCCAGATATTCTGTTGCTTTCATAATGCTTGTTTCAGTTCCCACTACACTTCTTCTTGAAGTCCTGTTTAAAAAAAGCTCCACTGCTACAGGACTTAGAACTTGAACCAGTCAGGCAGAAGAACTGGGTGAAATTTACCAAGCATCTGATCCTACAGAGGAAAAGTGAAAATAAATCAGGCTTTTTTTTTTTTTTTTTTTTTTTTTTGGCATGAATGATAGGGGCAAGAAGAGCCTGAATCTGACACAGGCAACTTTACTTTTAAAGGGCAGATTTCTTGCACACACCTCTTATCTGCAAATTCAGGACTACTTCCAGTAGTCTCTAAACATCCATGGTGCCTGCTATCATCAGTCCTGTTGCTCAGCTAAGTGCTCAGGGAAAACAAACATAGCCAAATTAATAGTTTGAAGCATGTGTCCATATTACTATTCATACTGTAAATAAGATCAGGAGCTCTGGCTTGCATGGGTCAACTGGTCTTGAGTAAAATACCAACTCATAATTAGTGAGGGTACTTAAGACTGGTGGCTAGGCATATCCACCACCCAGACAGATCTGATTAGGCTCTGACACACCCATGAACAATGTGCAGTTTGTTATTTGCCAGACATATTCCAAATTATTTCCCACAGAAACCAGTAAAATGCTATTAACGTCGTTAACCAACTGAAATATTTCTGTATTTTCCTGTTACTCTTTGGAGAACAATCTATCTCTTTAGTAGGGGACACTGTCTGCAGCAGCAGAATTACAAACTGTGACAGGGGCTGCCAGACACTGCTCCTGTGCAGACGTGTACTGAGCAGGGTTGGAGGAGAGATTGCTTACTGAAGTGATATCTACCCTCCTCTGCACATGAGCCAGATGCCAGTTTTCCGGGGTACGTGTCAAATCACATTTCAGAGGATGAGTGGAAACAAGGAATGTTTTGCCTGCGGCTCTGGAGGCAATGAAGGACTAGGGTGGATGCACACGCCCTGATGATGCACCTTATTGGCCACCCTCTGCCTCAGTTTGGGCCTCTGCCTCTGCCCATCCGCCTCTTATCACTTCAGTACATTTCTCTGCATCACTACTGCAAAGAGACAAATCTTATTAAGGCAGGGATTTCCCCAGAACGTGCAGGGAGTGGTGTGGCCTACGTGTCCCTGGCACAGATGGTGCAGCAGCCGAGGTGACTTGCTCTGTGCCCAGGAAGAGAGGTGAGGGATGAGCCCCAAAGCAGCTGCCTGTGCCCACCCAGCCTTGCCTGGGCCACACACACCAGCCAGCAGAATGGCTGCAGGAAGGAGGTGACGTTGCTTCTTCCTTGGGGATGTGGTGGGGATTATTTAAATCATTACTATCTCCACGTGGCTTTCACCCACCAAGCCAGTCACACAGTCTTTATAAATTCAGTTTAAAAGACTGAAAGAAGTCTGTGTGTGTGTATGTGCGAGCACATGTATCACCCAGATATTGAGATGTGGGTGTTGAAGTGGAGCAGGACAGGAGCAAGAGTGCAGGGATTGTGCAGACAGGGAACCATGAGAAAGATGGACAAAGAAAACAGGAGCAGAGCCGCGAACAAAAGGAACATCTGTACGGATGTATGCCCACTCCCAACACTTGCCGCCGCCCGGGCAGCGGTACGAGCTCGCTAAAGCGGCCGCGGCACCGCCTGCACCGCGGCCACACCCGCCCGCCCCCGGGGCCGCCTCCCGCTCCGCCCGCCGGGCTGGGCTGGGCTGGGCTGCCGGGCCCGGCCCCACACCCGGGGCGGGGCGGCGGCGAGGGCCGGAGCCAGGTGACCTTGGCAGGCAGAGCGGTGCCGTGCCCGCCGCCGGGGAAGCTGGGTGGGAAGTCGGCCGAGATGGTGGAGGACGGCGGCGAGGAGGAGGCGGAGGGGGAGAGCGGGGAGATGCCGGCGGCCACGGCCGCGCCCCCGCCGCAGGGCTGCAATGGCTTCCTGCCTGGCAAGGAGGCGGCGGGTGGCGGGGAGCGGGCGGCCCCGGTGGGCGGCGGGGAGCAGCCGGCCCCGGCGGCCCCGGAGGCCCAGGCGATGCTGGCGGCGGGCGGCAGGCGGCCGGAAACACGGCTATCGCGGCGGCGGCTGGCCGTGCTGGCCGTCTTCAGCTGCTACTCGCTGGTGAACGCCTTCCAGTGGATCCAGTACAGCATCCTCAGCAACGTCTTCGCCGGCTTCTACGGCGTGTCCTCCACGCAGATCGACTGGCTCTCCATGGTGTACATGGTGGCCTACGTGCCGCTGATCCTGCCGGCCACCTGGCTGCTGGACGCCCGCGGGCTGCGGCTCACGGCGCTCCTGGGCGCGGGGCTGAACGCGCTGGGAGCCTGGCTCAAGTGCGGCAGCCTGGCCCCGCAGCGCTACCCGCTCACCCTGGCCGCGCAGGCCGTCTGCGCCGTGGCCCAGGTCTTCATCCTGGGGCTGCCCTCCCGCATCGCCTCCGTCTGGTTCGGCCCCACCGAGGTCTCCACCGCCTGCGCCGTGGCTGTGCTGGGCAACCAGGTAGGGCCGGAGGGGAGCGGGGCGGGCTTCCTTGGAGGCCGGCACTGAGTTAAAAATGAGGTGCTTACGTGGGAAAAGGCTTTCTGCGGGATACGGTTTTGGGGCGACGCTGGAGAGCGGAAAGGCGAGGAAGCGGGGGCAAGCGCTGCCCGGCCGGCCTGGCGGTGCGGGAGCCTGGCTGTGTGGCAGCTCACACGCTTCCTGAAGCTGCCGCGGTGCATCTGTCGAGACTCTTCAGAACTGAGCCTGCTTTACTTTCTCTTCCTCTTACATTTTGGCGTTTGCATTCATCTGTCTGAATCCACCCCCAGCTGGGGGGTGTGAAGTACGTGAACTTTCGTGAAGAGCCCCAGCGCCAACATATATTAGTTTCTGCTTTTTAAAATATGGCCTCTAATTGCCAGGTGCCAGTAGTCAATACCCTGGTGACTCGTGAAGTTTTCTGTAACGCTGTGATAGTTCACATCACGGTGGGGAGCCGATAACTGAGTCATGGATTTCCTCAGGCTCCCTGGTCCTGGCCAGTTTCAGAGAGCTGGAACAGGTGCATCTGAAAGCACAGGTGCAGGTACGATACTTGGTTTTTTTCCTCCTATGGCCTTGTTCTCACCCCCTGCCACTGTCCTGCTTTTGTTTTTTTTTTTTTTTTTTTGGTGGCAAAAAGTTGCTAAGACTCAAATCAGCATCACTGGCGCATGCTGATGTCATAGAGTTTGATTAAGGTAACGGGGAATTTGTTTTTTCCCTTGTGAGTCTAATGATTTTATGTTTGTGCACTTTGGATTATTACAGCGGTGACATTAATGTTATATATTTACAGGCAGGGTGATAACCTAGCTGATACTTCATTAGCTGATACTTGGCTGTTTGCAGTTTTTCCAAAACAATTTTGTGTTGAAGTTTTCCAGTGGACAAGTCAACTGTCCCCTTTGGACTGAAGATTTCAAAAATTGTTGCTTGTTTCCGCAGTTAGGCAAAAATTTTGGATCTGCATCCTGGAATCAGGTGAAAGGTTTCTTTGACAGTTGAATTTCCACTCTTCTTGACATGCACCAGTCCTCCCAGTAGCAAGGAGTTACTGGGTTTTCAGTTCTGCAGTAGAGTGTCAAGTATCCAACTTGGGGTCTGAAACTGATGCTTTGCTGGCATGTTGAGATGTGGGGGTTGAAGTGGTGGAGGACAGGAGTGGAAGGGCAGGGACTGTATGGATAGGAACCACGAGGAAGATGGACAAGGGAAGCAGGAACAGAATGTGAACAAAATAACCCACAGTTATTTCTGGAGCGTATTCCCCTCCAGAAGCTAGGAGTGATCTCAGTGTGCTTGCTGATCCTCTGCCAATTGAACAATAGAATTTCTCTATTCCCGGGTTTTGCTTCCTTAAAAAAACTCCCAAATTCTCAAAGGGTAGACTGAAAGAGTGGTGAGATGACAACTTAGGCACTTGGAAGTAACATTGTCCGTGTGTCCCACTGCACAGGCATTCCCACCGGGTCTCACTGTGCCAGCTTGATTGCACAAGGTGAACTATGTAACAGCACAGGTCGCTGTGACCCACTGGGCTCTTGGCCATCCCGTTGCTTCTCAGATACTGTGTATAACTGCAGAGCTACAGCAAGCACGGCGGGGCAGGGCCAGAGGAGTTCCCACAAATTGGATCTCACCCATTAGCTCTGGAGACGCTGATCGCTTGCAGTTGGAACACAAATCACTGGGAATGCAGCGATGTACCTGATAAGGGTTGTTAGGAGTGCCAGATTTCCACAAGTCTTTAACAGCTTAAAGGAGGCACACCAGACTCCTTGGAACACTTCCTCCTGGCCTTAACCTCTCTAGATGTAAAAGATGAAAAGCGGTATCGCTTGACTTTGTTGGAATATTGTGGGTACTGTATTGGCTCCTGCTGGGGGAGGAAAAAACATAAAAACATAACTTAAGAAAAAATGTAGCTGTGTACTCAACAAGGTTCATATACTGAAGGGTGAGGACAAAAGGAGGCAAATTCTTCAGGTGACCACTGGATACTGTGTAAATCTGATGGTGTATATGGGAAAAAAGGTACCAAACACTCACCAGGGTATGCCCAAAGGATGCTTTGTAAGCACAGTGCCACATCTTTGATGTGTGTGCTTTCTGATTGTTGGACTTGCTATTCTAACAGTCTGTGGTGTTCTTTTAAAGTTTTATTTTACCTAAAATAAATGTTCTAACAGTTTAAAATGCCATTTAGTTTTGGAAGAGCAGAAGAGAGAAACTGAAGAGTAGTTCGGGACTTGTTTCTTCCTGTTTTAAAATGCTTTATATATACACACACAATTTCAGTTCTTGTTTTTGGCATCTTTAATACAAAATCAGTTGCTATGTTGAAGTTTACTCCAGATACAAACCCACTACTACCTCATTCTGTTGTTTTTCCATATTTTCTTAGCAATAATTGTTGGTTTTGGTTTTTTGTCTCTTACTGAGTATGTTCCTTTTCTCTTGCTTTTCTCTGCTCTGTCTGTTCTGCAGTAAACCTTGCAGTCAGCCTTTGTTACTGTAGTGGCAGAGATGTGAATCAAATGGAGAAGAGCATTTCTACAAGAGTAGCTGGAGTCTTCTGTCATCTCTAGCTCTTCAGCTGCAGGATGACTGATACAAATTTATGTCCATGCAGAGTATTTCCCTGGAAAAGATTCTTACATAAGTACTAGGTGCAGTGTATATATATACACACTAAGTGTAGTATTGTAGTTTAATATAGAAATGAAAAGGTTAAAACCTGAGTTATGGAAGATCTGATTGTAAAATATCATCAAGAGCAAGTGGCTCAGAAGTATGGTACTAAATTGTTATTCATACTTATTATGATAGCAATTCTGAATTCTACCTGGTAAGATTTCTGTTAATTTTTGTGTTCATAGGGAAATGATTTTTGGTTTTCTTTTCTTGCTTTACAGCTTGGTACTGCCATTGGCTTTTTGTTGCCACCTGTTTTGGTTCCAAACATACCTAATGATATTGATCTTATGGCACATAACATTGGCATCATGTTCTACGGAACAGCAATAGTGTCCACGCTTCTGTTCTTCTTAACAGGAGTTGGTAAGTGTTTAGATTCTTGGAATTTAAATGCTAAATATAGGCAGTGTTTACAACATCTCACTTGAAAGCATCTGACTGCCCAAAGTAGTTGAGGTTACATTTTTTCCAGTTTGTGTTCACTTACCTGTTGTGCCAGGGTTAAGCAACAACCATTTCACTCTGTGTTGTGCTTCACATGGGGTGATCTCCTTCAGAATATTTAGTTCTCTTAATTTCTTTGCTACAAGGATATTGTGATATAATGTGAATTCCCTCTGTTAATCTTACAATTCAGATACAAAGGTCTAGACACATTGCAGAAGAAGTCTGTCTTTGACCGTATTTTGGTAGCAATCAGATATGACCAGATAAAATATCCTTTGTAGGTGTGACTTATTTATTCCAGGAGAAATTCTAGAATACTTTTTTCATAGAGATGTTAAAACTACAAGCCAATCTTCTGAAGTTCATCAAGGGGAAATTCTTAAAAAAAAAAAAACCACATTGTTTTGGTAAAGATTAATCAAGAATTGTTCCTTTTTTTCCCCCAGTGTTTGAAGAAAAGCCCAAATACCCTCCTAGTCACTCTCAAGCAGTCCTGCAAACTATACCTCCTGAGGAATACTCCTACAAGCAATCCATTATTAACTTGTTCAAAAATATTCCATTTATACTTCTGCTGATCAGTTATGGTAAGTGATGCTGTCTGCCTGTAGTCTGGCAGAAAGGTCCAAATGTGGGCTGAAAGCACATCAAATTTTAATTGTGGGGTTTTCTCTATGGGGGAGGGAGTGTCAAACTTTTATTTACTCCGTGCTGGAAACTCTGTCTGGATGACCATTTATAAGTCCAGTGAAGAGATTTTACCTGGCACATAAAAGGTTTTGTGATGTGACTCTAAGTATCAACGGATTAATTCTTTAGGGTAGCAGATCTGCATGGCTACACCTGGAATGACTTTCTTTTGCCTTTTTTTTTTTTTTTTTTTGGCACTGCAGGTATTATGACTGGGGCATTTTATTCTGTCTCCACATTATTAAACCAGATGATAGTAACTCATTATGAGGTAAGTTTCTTGGATCTTATATTTATTTTTTTCACTGTATGTTTGCAGAGGTGATATTTATTTTGTAGGTGCTATGTGTGCTCAGGCATTTGGTTTCCTTTTTACCTCTGTACAGTTTCATGCACCATGCAGCTATGGCAGTCTTAGGAATGTTTGTTTGCTCTTATGACTGCCAAGA
Organism: Climacteris rufus; assembly: GCA_013398175.1. Lineage (NCBI taxonomy): Eukaryota > Metazoa > Chordata > Aves > Passeriformes > Climacteridae > Climacteris > Climacteris rufus. The sequence goes on from VZRZ01004456.1 coordinate 142,200, forward strand.
GGTCTGAACTTGACTCTGAGTGGAAGCAAGTTATTAATGAGCACCATATAAATATTTGTTGAAAGGGAGAAGAAGTGAACGCTGGGAGAATTGGCTTGACACTGGTGGTGGCAGGAATGGTGGGTTCGATTATTTGTGGTTTGTGGCTGGATTACACTAAAACATACAAGTAAGTGTGGGTAGGCATGTGTGGGGTTAGGGGTAGGAGAGTGGTGCAATTGCATTAGGAAAATACTCCAACCTAAGGCTGAAATGAGTTGATGCTGAAATGCAGTTCATTCCTGATCTTTTAGTGGCCTTGATGGAGACAAGTTTCTGAGGCTACAGCAAAAGCTTGAGGCTCTTACTGGTTATTGGCCAAAAGAAATGAGGGAGAAGAATGCAAAGATGCAGGAGGGTTTTCCACCTACTCCTGTCTCCTCAGGAGTGTAAAGCTAACAAGGACAGCACTGTCCTACCTACCTACAGTGGCCAAGGGGCCCAGTGGGTTTCTTCTCCTAGGAAAGCATGAAGTCTCAAAGGCCCCTCTGCACTCTTTTATAAAATGGCCAGTTGACGGATTCTCAGTTTTTTTATACTACTCCTGATCGTATCAGTGAGCATGCATTTGCTTTAATTTGGGGGATGACCATGGAGCAGAGCTCTGCTGTGGGGTAGGAGCTCTGGGGTCCATCACCCACGGTGTGGTGCCCCCCAGGAGTGAGCACTGCCCTGGAGCACTGTTTGGGATGGAGCAGTTCTCCCCTGGGACTCTTAGTACATTATGTGCAAGAGCTCTACAAGCCTAATGGATGTTAATGCTGTAGATTGGCTTTGTTTTTGCATGGGTTTTGGCTGATAAATATGTGCTTTAAGAATTTGGAAGACAGCCCTTATTCCAGATTCAAGATAAATAGAACACTGTAATGAGATTTGTTTGACTTGCCTCTTAGCAGGCTGACTTTTATTGCTAATAGTGTTAGACTCAGCTGCTCTGTGTTGATGAATTGTGTAATGGGCAGCACTGCAGAATGGCCAAGAGGTTCAACATAGTGGAGAACTAAAGTAGTCTCAAGGTAGCAGCATCTGCTGTGATTGTCCACTCTTTGAGTCTGATTAAGTGTCTTTAGCCTTGTGAAGCAGCCAGATAACCAAGACAAGAGAGAGTTCAGGAAGGGATATGTTCTCACTGCATGCTATGTTTGAGTCAGAATTACATCAAACAAATTTTGTAGCTTGAGAATGTCAGTTGTTAGAGAGTATGTAACATTTATGTTATTCTTCCATGCTTCAGCACTGTGCTATGACCTGTTAACAATGTTAATTTGTTGTTGTTGTTGGGTTGCAGGCAAACTACTTTGATTGTTTACATTCTCTCTTTCATTGGGTTGCTGGTATTTACCTTCACCCTGGACCTCGGATACCTTATCGTGGTGTTTGTGACTGGAGGAATACTTGGGTGAGCAACTAAAGAGCACTACAAGCCTTACTGCCATTCTGTTCAGAAACATATTTAAATGTTTGAACTAGAGGATTCTACTGTGTGTTCTGTCACCATGGTCTCAGCCTGTGCCTATAGCTCACGGTACAGACAGGGTTTGGTTGGGTTTCACCTTCTGTTAAGTCAGAATAAATCTAAAGTAGCTCACTTTTCAGTAAATTTCATTTGATATTTTTATGGACCTAAGAGAAGTCTGTATGTGGTCAATTTGTTTGATTCCAATTTTAAAAGCTGTCTGCAGTGAAGCTGAAGCTTCCTCTTGACCAGTGTATAGATGATTAGACTTTAACTGAGCAGATCTAGGAAGGCTGGCTTCTGTGCATTTTGATTAATCTCTACTTTGATAGCCCATGCAACATGCTGGTTGCTTTGTTTGCTCAGAAGAACATGAGCTCTCCTCGTGGTGCTGTATTGAGACACAGCAGTCAAGGCAAAACCAGGAATATCTTGAGAGTTTCAGTTTAGACAGCAATCACCCAACCTCAACTGCATTAAGCCCCTTCTCTTCCCTTCATTCATCCATCCCCTCAGCTTCTTCCATAGCAGCTTCCAGCAGGTGTTCCAGTGTACAGCCTCACTCCCTACTGATGGTCTCTTTTTGCCCTCCAGCATGGATATTTGGGCTGACCAAATGGTGATGTTTGTGTATGTCTTTCATTTGAAAGTGATGGGCTTCAAGTATGGAGTGGCTTGTGGACTGGTCAGAAGAGGTTGTTTCATATGAATGGAGTGGAATGCAGGTGGTTATGGGAAATAGGACAAACATGGAAAAACAGCCTTGTCCTAAAGGGAAGGATGTGTGGCTAAAATTCTTGGGTGATGTTGAGGGAAGGAAGCAGTCACTATTATTTGGAATTATTGAATTATGTTAAGTCATGAAAACATGACAGCCCAGAATACCAGGAATTTGTAATACCATGTGTGTATGTTAGGTGTTCTTAGCTGTAGTAATAGATGAAGGCCACACCTGTCATCCTCTTACTCTCCTCTCCAACAGGTTCTTCATGACTGGCTATCTTCCACTTGGGTTTGAATTTGCTGTGGAAATTACATACCCAGAGTCTGAAGGCACTTCCTCAGGTCTCCTTAATGCATCTGCACAGGTTACATAATTTTATTTCTTCAAGTGAAGTAATGTTCAGGAAGGCCACTATGCTCTAGGAAGGCTTTCTTAGACTTAGCTGGTCTCTGTTATGTTGCTGTAGTCCTAAATTTTCTAAAATTTGATTTCTGTAAGATATGACCTGAAACTTTTAAAGATAAAAGTATGACTGTGTGATCTTGATGACATTACTTGTTTGTTTATAGATATTTGGAATTGTCTTTACACTTGTTCAAGGAAAGCTCACAACAGACTACAGTCCTTATGCAGGAAACCTCTTTCTTTGTGTTTGGATTTTTGTGGGCGTTATCTTAACAGGTAATTAATTAGAAATGCAAGTAATGATTTCTCTTTAATGTGAAAATGTGGATGTTTTTAGGATGATGTTGCTAATATATGGACAGCCATCTGACCCCCATTTCTTAAGACATGTCTTGAATTTGAGACAGATGTCTGTGTCCCAAGTGGGATGGGAAATGGAAACAAATGCATAAATGGGATGCAGTTTGCAGTTTTCCAAATGTAAGAAACTGCTGATGTACTCCGGAACTGTACCAGTGACTTACACATCTTGGTACTTAGAAATGTGCTGAAAGTGCTAAAACTATCAAGCTTTACTTTAAACTCCTGTGGTTTAAAAGATTTTATTGTCATTTTCTGCTTTGTGTGCTTTGTGAGGAGCAAGTTCAAATTGTCAGTGGGTTTAAATTACCAACACCGAATATGGATGTTTTGAAAATGTGCTGAAAGAAGCTTCTGTATGCTTGCACTGTGCAAACATTTCCCTTGAAGTGCATGCCACTGCAAAGTTGTGAACCAGCTTTCCTTTTTCCTTTTTTCCAGCCTTAATAAAATCAGATTTGCGAAGACACAGTGTGAATTCAGGGATTATGAATCTGGACGTTAAAGCTGTAAGTGGTGACTCTTTTACCATGATGGTGTTACCTGCTTGAATGCTTGGCTTCTACTAGCATAAAAATACTAACTGCAAAAGAGCAATTGACAAAATCTTCTGACTCTTTCCATGCTTTCTTTGAACAACATAGCCACCTGGGATGCTGCCCTCAGATATCTGTTTTCCTCCTTAACTGCCATGAAAAAAACTAAAAAAACTTCTGCTCTCAGATTTTCTTAGAATTTTCAATAGCTAATATTAATATTTGATTTTATTGCTTGAATCTTGCTTTTTTGTATTAGCAAGTAGCATTATAAATTGTGAAGTCTTTTTGTATATTGCTTGTGAGGCCATCCTGTAGAATACATATTTTATTTAAAATACTTGGCGTCCCTTCAAATGAAGTCAGTGTCTGAAAAACAGAAGACATGCTGGAGTTTCTATACAATGCTGCATAAAGGGCTGGGTTTGCTCTTCTGTTGAGCACCCTCTCCATTTAAATGAAAAGTGAGCATAGCACTTTCTGATGTTCATAAGGTTCCAAGACCATATTTCAGCAGCTTTTACACATTACCACAGTTACTAGTAGGAATAAGGCTCTCAGTGGAAAATATTTACAGTGCTGTGGGTTTTTTTGATTATCTGAATCAAGGTATGAGACAGCCTTTTGGAGTCAGACATTGCAAGATCCTCTGTCACACTTCTTTTTGTGTAGGTGTCTTGCATGTGCAGCAGCTTTTGGTCATCTGTGACCAACTGCACACAGTTGGTGTGGGTGTGAGGTTCAGGAAATTCTGAGCTGGTGCTGTCTGAGCTACCTTGAACCTGAACCCTGTGCAGCTGGGTGTGCTCACTGTGGCATCCTGTGGGTTTCCCAGCCAGGGTTGGGCCTCTCTGGGGGATGTATATGACTTGTCTGCTTTCCATTATCACCTCATTAATTAGCCCAGATTGACACAGCTTCATTTATATTAACCAGAGTATAAGAAAAGCTGGAGTCCTTGCCCTGAGATTGCCTGTGTTAATAATGTTCAATATCACTTTGATACTGAACCTTGGTCGTGGAGATCCTACTGTGTTTAAATGTAAGGGAGAAAAAAACAGGAAGGTAATGTTCATGTGACAAATATTTATATGCAGTAAATGTATACCTTAGAGTTATACTAAGAAACTAAATTCTATGTTTGGCTTTTTATTGTTATTACAAAAAGAAGGGAAAATAGGGCTTTCTATAATGACTTAATTTGGCTAATTAACTCATGTTCTATTGGAGTCTAACCTAATAATTACCCAAGAATACCGAGGTTGAGAATAGTTCTGTTGAGTAACAGCTGAATTCCTGTTGTGTTTTTGTTTTTTTATCTCCCTCTTCAGGTACCAGTTGACAGTCCTGTAGAACCTGAAAGCACTACATTAAAGATTCAGTCAGCTTTATAAAGCTGAAGGAAGGTGGCTTGGAAACGCACAAGTTTGGTTAGATATGGAACAATATGAATTAGAGTAATCACTGGATTTGTGTGTATGAGTAGTAAAATGTGTTGATATTGGTGGTAGTTGTGTGTTGGAAGCTATGAAGATGCTCAGTTCATTTTGCCCAAGATGCAAACAATTCACCTTCATCTGGAATATTTATTTTAACAGGTTTCAAGTTTTGCAGTTTCATTAGTAGAGAACTGTGTGAACACTCTCCACACTAGGGAGACATGTACATTCAGGATGCATACTTGAAAAAAATCAGGAATCTTGAAGTACAGTTATCATGATCAGAAATATCTAATCTTCTTTTCTTGTTCAGTCTTGCTGGTGCATTTGAAAAGTCAAAGAGTAGGGAGCTGCACAGCAGGAGGATGTTCACAAGTTCCTTTTTATTTTAAATGTATCTGTATTTTAATATAAGCCAATGATTCCTTCTGGGAAAGTGATAGCACAATACTGAAAACAAGAGATGACGTGTGTGTTTCATACTGGCATCTGACATTTCTTTTGCCTTGAAACTTTTTGGTAGGTATCAGAAGGCAGATAAGAGAAAACGCTGTCTTATAGACTCATTGTAGCATTTCTGGGGAGATCTAAAAAGTTTCTCAATGAAACTGAAGAAAAAACATTTCTTATTAAATACAGTAAAAAGTAGGAGAAAGGCCTTTGATATCTCTATTGTGGAGTATTTATAAGCAATGGAACACTACCACACAAGTTTCCTCCATGGAATATTTCGAGTGCTTTCTCAGTTCAAGAGAGAGGAGTATGTGTTTACAAAGAGCTGGTGCCTTTACTTTGTAAAGAAGATCCCTGCCTCATCTTGAGTTTAATCAGTGCTGCTGAAGAAGTTCCATTTTGTGTGTTAAACCTTCTCTGAATATTTGTGGAGTATCAGAAAATGTGTTCTGTTCTTTTTATGAATTGTATTACTTGTCTCATGTGAAATTCCTGTGCTTGTGTAACTTAAATCATGTCTTTTGCAGTTTGTTAAAAGCTGTAAGGGTGACTGAAAGAAAATAGTGATATTTTCAGTTTCTCTGATCAAATATTTGCTTTTATACCATCTTAGCTGCAAAGTGAGCAGACTTCATTAACCTTCATTTTTTTTTACTACATTTATTTGTATTTGGGATGTGGGGTTCTCACTGTAGTGCTTCTGAACATTTTCTCCTTTACCTTGTGCTCTATCCACACACCCACAGAACTGACAGCACTACAATAATACTATTACTGGGAAAGTCAGACCTGGGTTAGCAGACTTTTTGCAAACATTTAATTTTTAGCTCAGTAAGCTGAGCCTGCAAGTTCGGTGCCATCAATGATGCTGTGTCTTTAGGTTCCCACAGACGTAGTGCCATCCACGAGGTGGAATTGTACTGGAAATTTTCAACAGATTATTACATTTGGGTATGGGGAATTATTTACCTCTGTGCTGGTTTTGGCTGGGCTGGAGTTAGTTTTCTTCACAGTGTGGGTCTGTGTTTTGGATTTGTGCTGAACACAGGGTTGATAATGCAGAGATGTTTTTGTTGTTGCTGAGCAGGGCTCGCACAGAGCCAAGGCCTTTTCTGCTTTCCATACATCAGAAGAGGTGAGGAAGCTGGGGGTGCATGGGAGGTTGGGAGGACACACAGCAGGACAAACTGACCAAAGGGATGTTCCAGACCGTGTGACATCACACTCAGGATATAAAAAATTAATTCTTGAATATTCAAATGGCAGGCAAGGGCACAGGAGTGGAAGTAGAGATGCTTTCATTTTGTCAGTTCTTTACATTTAATTGCTTGTTTGGTATAAGCTGCCCCATCAAGGGATGTAGATGTTTTCAACCTGAGTGAGAGCATTGAAAGTTTCTGCCTTGTGATGTATGTGGGTGACTTTTCCCTTTGCAAAAATGATAACAATGTGTGCCAAAAGATACATGTGTTTTTCAGCAAGATACAGATTCAGAAAATATTTATGTTCATGGCCTGTGGTGGCTTTGACTTTTGCTCTTGCAAAATCCTAAGAAGATAATATTTTTGAAGTTTTGGGGAATTGTTTTCAAATGTGCAGTAGAAAGTCTTTGGCAGTATTCGGAATGTGTGCTGACCTGTTCAGTACACACTGTTCAAATTCAAAAATGGAGCTTTTTTCTTTCTTTCTTAAAATTTATTTTTAAATTCCTTTCTTCACTACTAGTTTCCAGTTTCTTTAGTTATGTTCAGCTGATTATTGAAAAAATATTCTAGTTCTGGCTCAATGTGTTTTTTATCTTCTGCCAAATTACTTGGCAACCCTCTGAAAAGGTCCAAACAAGATTTTGGCATGCTGGAAACCTGGCTGGGTCCCTGAAAAGAAAATATTCCTAATAATGAAGGCTTAATTACATCCTGGATTTAATATTCTTCCTCTAAAAGGAGCTTGAAAGTCACAAACCTGTAAGCTATTTTCAGTCAGTGATAAAGTATTTAATAAAAGGCTCAGCAGCAGAATAAAAAGCAAATAAAAATTAAACTAATATTGAATGCAAAAATCTTATCATCTGTCTGTCAAGAAATTGGGGTTCTAGCTCATGGCAGAAACAAATCTGGAGTATGGAGGCTTTGTATTTTTGCTTTTAATTTTTTGTTTTTTAACAGACAACATCCACTAAATCAAAGATAGAATTATAGAATCATAGAATGTTAACAGGTTGGAAGTGACCTTAAAGATCATCTGGTCCCAACCCATCTGCCATGGGTAGGGACACTTCCCATTAGACCAGGCTGCTCAAGGCTGTATCCAACCTGGCCTTGAACACTCCCAGAGTTGGGGTGTCCACAATTTCTCTGGGCAACCTGTTCCAGTGTCTAATCACCCTCACAGTGAAAAAATTCTCCCTAATATCTAAATTAAATTTTCCCACTTTCAGTTTGTACCCATTACTCCTTGTCCTACCACTGCAGTTCCTGAAAAAACATCCCTCTCCATCTTCCCAGTAGGCCCCCCTTCAGATACTGGAAGGTTGCTATGGGTTCTCCACAGAGCCTTCTCTTCCCCAGGATGAACCAACTTTCAAAGCCCCAACTTCCTCAGCCTGGGAATTCCACATGCATCTGGAACTGGAAATCTGGTTTCTGACTCTTAGCCTTGAGATCTTGGCTCAGCCCTCCAACAAGAGTAGAGGTGGGGGCTAAAAATCGTAACTGTTTAAAGAGATAATTGTATCCTGAATGGAATTACAGATCAACTAGGAGAGGATGGTGTGAGAAAACAAGTGAGGAGAGGCCTCCCAGTCCTATGCATCAGCTTTTGCTTTCCAATTTGCTTTTCTTTTAAGTGCTTCCAGAGAGCTCTGGAGGATGCAAGAGAACTGCAAGGGGGAGCATAAACAAGTGGGCTGCCCCCAGGTTCCCAGGAGCCCTGCAGGATGTGCAATTGATAACTTTCAGCTATGAGATTCAGAGATTAGCCTTAAAAATAACTCTCATCTTTGTGTTTCTTCCAGGCCATGTGAAACTTTTGGTAATTTCAGTGGAAGAGACTCAGAGACCATTGACCCATTTTTTTTTAGGATTCCTACCATGGCCTTAAATCCCTTATTTCTGTTGGCTGGGTGTGAAAATACCAGACCTGTAAGGCATAACCTGGAATTGCTGGTAGATAAATCACCCAGAACAAGTATTTTGTAGATGGGTGCTTGTCTTTAGTTACATCTCTTTCTGTTGCTAAATGCCCATTTTTATGAAGAAGGGAGAACAAGGGAAGAAGTAGGAAGAATATATATTAATTGTTTCAGGTTAATAGGGCTTTCCTAAGGAAAGCCTCTTAGTCATCTCTTTTGTTCAAGGCAGTCTGTTGTGTCAGAGACAATCACTGGAGTGTGTAATTAGAGCTGCCAGCCCATGTTGCCTAATGAAAAAAAGTTTTTTAAGAAATATTTGGACTATCTTGTACATCTAAAACCAAGTGAAATTGGGTTAAACTGTAAACATTTATTGTTTTCCTTTTCCATGTTGTGAACTCACTGGTTTTCCTGTGTGAATGGGAATGTGTGACCTTTACAGTTGCTGTGTTTCCATGTGTGTATGTATCACCTTCTCAATGTTAAAATGCTACTGATGTTCCATGGAGCACAAGCTGTGACTGTGTACAATAATATGTGATGGCCCCCAGCCCCACCATTTGGTCTGAAGTCTTTGAAGAGGGAGAAGTGATGTTAAGGCATGGACTAAAATGAATTAAGCAAAAAAAAAATTCCTGAGAGAACTGGATTTCTTTGTAAGATCCGTGTTGTTTACTGCTCATGTCTTTGTTCTACTCATGAAGATAGCAAATGTTTTTTGCTGTAATATTTTGGTTTTGTTAGTGTCAGATCCTTTATTTCATGAGAAAATTAAAAGTTCTTAATGAATATTCTCTGATTGCAATGTTGTACGTATGTGTATACGTGGATGGCATCATTCCTTACCATTATACGTTACTAATAAAGTGTATAATGCCTAAATCAATTGGAGCCAAGATTAACATTTTTGACAGTTGCTGATACAGCTGATGATTTGAAAGTGATTATTTTTTTCTTTAGAAGCTGCCTTTTAATACAGGAAAATGTATAAGTGAATGCCTTACTGTGTCATTAATGAACATGCATGCGCATGTACATGCAGAGTGCACGTATGCAGGGTGTATAAATCTATTTTACACAAGAGGGTTGGCATCCAGGGAAATTTTCTCAGGGCATGGAATTAAAGTGCTAGTGTTGGTAGTCAAGTTGCACTCCTCTAGCACAAGGATTTCCCCTTTGCTTTGGAAAAGCTCTGCGAGGAAAAGAAAGTGCAAGTTAACCCCTAGAGCAGAGCCATCCAAAGGCAGCTTCTTGAGGGTGGTGCCAATGTTGTTTTAATAAAGCACTTGGTTGCAGAGAGGTTATCTGGGGAGAGAGGGTAGGATAACTTCTTAGAGAGGGTAGGAATGAGACATTACATTCAGTTATGGCTAATACTGGAGTTGTCTTCAGTGGCAGCCCGTGTGGACACTGCAAGGGTTCTGTCACTCACCCCCAGGCATTTAGCCCAGCACATCAGCTGTGAGCCAGGCAAATTTGAGGAACCTGCTTCAAAGAAAGTAGAGTCACGGTAAGAAAATGTTTCCATTTTTTTAATCTCGCTTCTCCACAAAGCTGGGATTCTCTCTCAGCTATTTTGGTTGAGGAGATTCTTCACAGGAGGTTGCAGGTGCTTCAGAGCACAGCAAACACAAGCCTTTTATCATAAAACAGCACTAACTTGCAGCTCTGGGTTGAACTTTCAGGTGGGAAAGCCAGGACTACAAGGTCATGCTCCTCTTATGGCACTTCTGAAAGCTGCAGGCAATAATCCCATTTAGCACTGTAATTTAAACATTCCCACAGCTAGGAAGGAACAAACCCAGAAATTATTGTTATTGCTTTAAATTTTCTTTTGACTAGTTGGTGTTTTGGGATTTTTTTGGTTGGGTTTTTATTTTTCCTGATATTCTTAGTCCTTCTTGAGAGAAAACACCAGAAACCTCATCAGGTAAGTGGGAGATGTGAAACCATCCTGACTGATTAGTCAGATAATAATTTCTATAGCTGGGAGGAGGCCCTGTGATCCAAAGCTAACAAGTACTACCCCTTCCAGACATGATGTGGTCTGCGTATGGATAAAATAGGCAGGTGCCTAACAGTCCAGCTGCTTCCTGGACTGGAAAGCTTCCTTAAAAGTCTGCTGGATTTCCTTCTGTCTGTGCTTCACAATGAACTAACCCTATCTGGCTATGTTCTAAATCAATATTTATAGCTTTATTAAACAACAATGTTCAGAAAACAAAACAATAATATCCTGAACTTTGTAGAAAGGACTTCAGCATGTACGTCACAGTAAAAAAAGGGCTACCTACTGGCAATGGCTAGGCATGATTCCTGATTTGTCAGTAATTTTATATTTGCAAGTAACTAACTAATAGCTGCTTAATAGCAGGGATCAAAATTCAGCCTCTAGGATGCTAATTTCCAGTATTTCCTCAGTAAACTGCTTTTGCTTGTGACAAACTTTAGACCATCAAAAAGGTAGTCAATAGCATCTAAAGTGCATTGTCAGTATTGTGGCCTTCTGTTACAAGTTTCCAGAAATAGACACATGATTCTACAAAGCTATAAACTCCATGCAGATGGAAAAATCCCAGGGAAATATTGAAGGCTCCAGAAGTTTCTCTAGCCTGCATTAGGCTGAACCAGAAAGTTCTCAATTTCTTTGTTCAAAATGGGGCAGTCCTAAAGTTTTTTAGGTGCTGATCACTAGTTTGGATTAGGCAGAACAGGGATTGCAGATGAGGGCAAAGTTAGTTATTCTTTTAGAAATCAAATTGTCCGGCTTGCTGCCAAGAGAAAAAGAACTTAATATGTAACAGTGCAGTTTCTAAGGCTGTGCATACTGTTTTCTCAATTAAATATTAGATGGTAACTTGATTTCTTCAGAATAATTCATCAGCTGGTTCTGAACAGCCCTGCAGGCATTAGACAGAATGTACATCCTGTGCAGAATGAAGAGGCTCTGTCCCACTGGGGTGAGATTGACTCACCCATGGATCATTAACTGGCTCCAGGGGACTTGAGTTTGTGTTATCTTCTGCTCCCCATCAACAACTGAATTTGCTTCTGGCACTAATGCTAAAAGCCTGAAATTCACATAGAGGCTACTGCCTAAAACCTAGAAATACCATGATTTCTCATCTTATCACTGCTCCATTGAGGCTTCGAAGGGGTAGAGGAGCCCTCAAAGGCTCAGAAGCCTGACAAAGTTATCCAAATCAGACTGTTGCCAGTAGAGATATGGAGATCCCTCAGCTTTTGGGGAACAGAATGCCCCGTGGTTGGTGTGATTTTTCTCTGACCTACTCCTTCTGCTCAGGGTTGAACTGTGAGAATCTCATGAGGGTTGGTATGCCTGTGTGCACAGAGAGCATTATAAAGTCTCCTTGAAGTCCACAGCTTGCGTGATTACACAATGTTCCTGGGTTTGATTCCAAAGTCAGAAGATGCTCTGTAGGCTTGAATTTGCTAGTTACCTCTGAAAATTACTATCATTCATGTGATGGCAAATAATGAAGATGACTGAAACAAAGTAATTTTGCTCCAGATTACTGTATTTCCTTTAAGAACTTTGTTTTTAAAATGACCACAGTATTTGAATTTCACCTTCAGGCTCTTCTGCACTATTTTGATTACGCTTCAATCATTCTCTGGAAAGGGGGACTCTTAATCTGCAGAGGGCTGTCTCCTGGGGATTCTTGAATTAATGTTTGAAGTGATGCTTCAGATCAAAAACTGATGAAATAATCAGTGTCATGATGACATCTTGTAGTACCATGGCATTGAGAACAGTGTATCACACATTTCTCTTTGCAGGTTTCACACAGCATCTAAATTCAAAGGCTTTTGGAGTTTGGGCTTGTGACATGTTCTATTACTAGATTTAATAACATTTTCAGTCCACTTTTATTTCTTCCTGGAAAGAAAACATGTCTGAGGAACTTTAAGATACAAGGATGACATTTGGTCACTGTTTTTTGACCAGCATTACACTATTCCTAGAGGGCACAGGTTATCCAATAACTGAACTAGATTGCTTAATTTATTGCTGAACAGCAGCAACAATTGTGCTTCTAATCTAAAGTTATGAGGGATTTATTGCAGTACATTCCTCTCTCCATGCAGGCTGGGATGACTCAGGTGCTCACTTGGCAGTGGAGGTAAGTCCTGACTCTCACCTTTGGTGCCACCACTGGCAGCTCCCTTGTGACAAGGGCTGCAGGTGCTGACGACTGCTGAAAAGATATCTCATTTCTAAGTAGCAGAGTTTTTTCAGCCACTGCCTTTCTTCATTACCTGTATTTTTATAATGTAGTTCCCCTGAAAAAAACTGATTGTGCTGGGTAGTTTACCCTCTGACTAAAAGGCTACATAAGTAATTAGTAAAAAAAATTATTGTGAGTATTTATGAAAGGTTAAATTAGTGTTTCCTTGCTTTTATAAGCAGAGCTTGCTGCAGAGACCAAATCATGTGCTTTGGTGTCAAGTAAGACCTTCACAGCAAACTCTATTGACGTAATTATTTTCCCAAGCTACTGCAATATTTGAGACTGAAACTGGAATGAGACAGAAGGAGTAAGGCAGGTTAATTGGGATGCTGATGTTGTACCACTCATAAACAACAGTGTAATCTGTATTTGATGCTATCAGTTGCAGACCAGAGTGAGGTGACTATAGTAAGTATGGAAAAGCATATTTCATTGTCAGCAAAGGCTCAGTCAGGTTAATAGGACATGCTGACCTGCAGTGGGGAGTGAGAAGTGAAAACTTGCAAACCAGTTTGGGGGGGAGGCATGATTTATAGGCTTTTCCTGCCACTTTGATTGGGTTTTGTTTAATGCTTTTAAAAATCTTTTTTAATGCAAGGAAATCTTGCCTGTTGTATTCGTCTGAGAACAACTGGGGTCCAGCTCGGCCCATCTAAAGTAAACACTGTAACGATTTGTTGCAGTAGAATTATTGCAGGAGGTCCTGGGTTTGCTCAGGCAGAAACCAAAACGCGCTGATGAAGGTCTTCATTGGTGCAGCCAAAGCAGCTGATGTCTGTTTTTTTCTGCTAGACCACTGCAAAATAAATAGTGTGTTAAGAGTTCTCAGAAGGGGCTACCTTGGGGAAAGCTCCGCAGAAGCACACCCTCAAGCATTTCTTTTACAGCTTGCTTTTTTTTTTTTTTTAAGTTTGCTTTACATATTTATTTTCCCAGTGATCACATGGAAATTTTATGAGTACATAAAGTTGTTCTGAGGGGTTACGCAAATCGCTCCTGCAAATTTGTATCAACAGCCATTCCCATATTGCCATGGTTACTTCCTTATCACAGTCTGACCTTTCAATTCATTGCTAAAAAACTCCCGTTCCAGCATAATGTTCAGTTTAGGGAAAAGCCCCAAACAAACAAGTTTTATTTTCCTTTCCACGGATCAAATGAGGTCACTATGGCCTTTTCAGGAAACGGGCTCATGTTTGCATAGCAATAATGCAATTTACTTACGCAGGCAAAATTTCTTGACCTGTGTTTTTCTGCTTCCCTCTGCAAAGCAGAAGCACCTTTGTAGGATTAACCATTTTGGACTGCAGCTGCTCTTCTGGCAGAAAAGGCCATTAAGATCACTTGGCCTGACTTTAGCAGACGAGCGTGCCCAAGCTGGGTACACTTTATAAAGCACCCAGGATTCAGGCTTTTGCACTGCCTGCTGCCAGCTGGAGGTACTGGGCATTTTTCCTGCTCTACCAATAAGTGACCTGCTCTCAGGTACTGGTACAGGGCCCTCCAGTGAGTGCAGACCACTCAGCATCCACTTGTGCTGACCTGGGAAGCAACCCAGGTCCAGATCTGTCCTGTTGCCATTTATCTGAGGGAAGGAAAGACAAAAAGATAAACAAACTTCTGCTTGTGTGCTAGAAGACCATCCTTTGGTTATTGCTTCCCAGCACTGCCTTGGACGGCAGCAGATTTGAACAGCCCCTTCTTGCACAAAAGAAAACATCTGTTCCTAGGAGGGCTGGAACAAAACAACTGGTGTCTCCTGGCCCTGCTGGCTGGGCTGCTGGAGCAGCTCCCTGCTGCCTCCCTGCAGAGACATCAAAGCAAATGCACCAGGACCGTGTTTGTGGCATGGCTGTGGCACTGAGAAGGTCGCTGGTGTGGACTGGGACCAGGGGAACTGGCACAGGGCCTGGCTTGGAGGGGTCCAGAGTCCAGGCTGCAGACCAGGGCTGGCCAGGCAGGGCAGGGGCAAGGGCAACCTGCCACCCAGCCTCTCTTTTGGTGCTGCTGGTCTTGTTCCCCTTCTGGGTTTGTTGCCTCCCTTGTGTGCTCTGCTGGCACAGAATGGCTTTCTTGTTCACAGTGAGAAGAATTTTAACATACCAAGGTCTGTTGATAGCAGAGTTGGAACAAGGCCTTACAAAGGTCTTACAAAAGGCTGGAGCTGTGCTGACAAAAGACCTGCAGAGCAGAAAACCACTGAATTTCAAAGCAGCAAAGCAGGGGTATGGGCAGTGCATGAGACCTCAGAAGCAGACAGCAAATGACACCAGTGGTGCATTCCCCAGCCTGGCTGCAGCTCCCTCTTCTGAGGCCAGGTCAGGCTGCAGCCACTGCCAAGGAAAGCCTTCTCCTGCTGGCTCCTAGCACAAGCAGGGCTGTTTTGAAACAATGGGTAATAGAGGAAGTGATTTCCCAGTTAAGCCCAAATAGATACATAAATTAACTTCCTCTGTGTAATATCACAGGGCAGGGAGGGTTTGCTGAATCCATTGCTGTTTGCAAGAGGATGCTTGCTGAGGAAGGGGCTAGTGGGACTCTTGTGTGGCCGTGGGGGTGGCACTTTGGAGAAGATGTCTGCCTAGAAAAAGTGCCAATGCTGATATCACCTTGCTGCCATGGTACAATTAAGAGCTATTAATTTTCCTGCACTTGGCTGTGTAATTACACTGCAGGGCCTTTTGAATCCTGCATTTAAATGAGTCTGCAATTGGAAATAATGAAGGTTAAACCCTCTTACATGATGATTTTATGATCAAATTAGTTCCTTTGACCCAGAAAGCAGCTGTGGTAGCAGTGAGCGCTGCATTAGGAGCAAGATTGTAGGTCTGAGGTGCTGTTCAGAGCTAGATTTAGAAAGGTACATCCATACTAGAGTGATTGGGTTTCAAAGTCAAGAAAGTCTGTCAGTCTGGGACAGAGGCTGGGCAGGAACCTGATGTGAGAGGAAGAGCTGCAAACAGAGCAGGAAGCAAGGTGTCTCTGCTGAGAGTCTCAGGATCCAAATTAGGTGACCCCACAAGGTGAAAGCCATTGGATACTGGGGGCATGCTGCATATCCCATCCTGGGCTTACTCATCTTGAATGTCTGTCTGTTCACAATTAACACCAGGGAGGACTTTGGCTAATCCAAAGCAGCATCCTTCTATTTTTACTCTTAATTTGTAGCTGTAAAGAGGGTTATTAGGACTTTCCCTTGCTTGTTGGGACTTGGGGACTCTACTTTTATCTCCTTAGGCTGTTGTTTCAAAGTTGCCTTTAGCTTCAGGACCTCAGCTAAGTTCTGCCCTGCCAGTCCAGCCCACAGCTAGATTTGGACACACTGGCCGACCTCTGGGAGTCCAACTTGTCACTCTTAAGCCTGAGCATCAAGGAGGAACTGGTGAAAATTTTCTTTCTTTCAGTCTGCATTGGAAGTGGTCTGGGTGCTGAAAAGGGCTGCTATGAACAGAGCTGTGGTGTCCCAACCTTGCCCTTACCCTTCTGGGCAGGGAGACTCCTTCCCTCTGGCATGGAGCATGCCCTGACAGGGTGGATGCAGGAGGCTTTGAACTGCAAAGCACATAGCATCACTCTAATCTTTGCCCTTCCAGGGTGGCTAAGAAGTGGGTGGAGGTAGGAAAACATTATCTGAGGGTTCCTGGTTGTTCTGGGCCGTGAGGCCAGGAAGGGAGCGAAGCTGTGACAGCCTCAACATGGTTGTCTGTTCCAACAGTGAACAGTGGGACATATGTGACTGTCAGCTTGTGTATCAGCATCCTTGAGGATGACATTCGGCTGTGTAATCCCAGCACTCCAGGCTCTGTCACACACAGTGTGTCCCCTGAGCTGCTCACACGTGGATGCCACCACCTACACAGTCCCATCACTTCTAACATCCAGCTCTGAATGGTTTTCAAGCTTTCCCCTGGCTCTGCTCCAGTGAACTTGCAGACTTTCTTGGCCTTCCTTTCCTCGCAGTGTTTTGCCTGAGCCACCCTTGCCTCCTTGAGAGCCCTCTCCTCTGTGTCTGCAGCTGTCTGCAGCCTCTCTGGGTCTCTGTGCTTCATCAGCTTCCATCTGGAACTCATCTTGGTGCTCTCACATCTTGCTGATGTTCAGCAACATCTGCGCTCCAGAAGGAGAGAGCATGCTCCCCCTGGGATCCTGCTTCCAAACCAGGGGGTGTGCGTGTGTGTATCGTCTCTGCCCAGCATAGGGGCACACTTTCCCTCCAATTGCAGTGTTTGCTTGAGGATTAGGGAAATGCAGGACATACTGGAGAGGGTGAAGACTCCACAGCAGCTCTAAATCTATGCTGACCTTTTCTCCTTTCCCCCGGATTGTGTTGCCAATTACACACAGAGCCCCCACGTTCAGCTCAGGGGGCTCCTATACCAAAGTGTCCTGGGATGAAAGCTGACACTGGGCAAGCCATGTAAGCTGAAGCCCTTGGTGTGCTTTAGCTGATGGAACAGCTTTTCTCTGGCCTCCCTTCTCATAAACCTCCTGATGGGATTCTGGCATGCCATGTGGCCAGGGGCAGCAGGGAGGATTACTGGTAGGACTCGCAGAGACATCGGCTCCTGTGGAGAGTGATTAGCACCTCGACATGCCCTCCTGGCTCCTGAGAGCCTGCGGGAAGCTGCTTAGGGCTCTGCGGAAGTTTATTGGTGTCTGGGAGCAGGGGAGAGCAGAGTGGCAGCCGTGTCTGAGCGCACGGCCAGGGGACGGGAGCAGCTTTGTTCGGACTGTTTGTTTCTGATGCGGGGGTCACTCCTGGCTCTAGGAGCGGTGTTGCACTGACACTTGTGCTTGATGTGAAGAGCTGAAAAGTCCCGTCCGAGCGCGGCCACAGCCATCAGTGAGCGCTGGAGAGGGCAGCACCGCCAGGGAGCTCTGCCCGGGCCTGGGGCGCTCTGTGCCCACCGGGCACAAGCGGCCGGTGCCTCTCTCGGCAGCGCTTTGCCTTCAGGCTGGGACCTCCCTGCCACCTCCGAAAGGCTCAGTGCTCAACAAGGGACTTCGCAGTTCCGTGGGAAGAGCGGAACAGCCCAGCTCTGTCCGATGGAGAGTCTGATCCTCAGGCGAACGGGGAGCACGGCTGGGCTTACGCTCGGCTCGGCTGGGCTCGGCTTGGGGGGGCTCGGGTCCGGTCGGCTCGGGTCAGAGCGCTCGGCTGGGTTCGGCTCGGCTCGTCCGGGCCCGGTCTCGGACTCGGCTCCGTTGGCTCGGCTGTGTTCGGTTCGGCCGGGCTCGTCTCGGGTGGGCTCGGCTGCGGCCGAAAGCGCTCGGGCTGCGCCGCCTGGCTCTGGTGGCTCGGGCCGCCCGGCAGGGGGCGCCTCCCGTCGGGGCCTCCGCCAGTGGCGGCCCGCC